>JAUESE010000020.1:10123694-10145390 GCA_032274725.1 Malacoctenus triangulatus | reverse complement strand
TGTTTTATTTTATTAATGAGGAAAACAGGGGTGCACCCCCCCCCCCCCCCACGCAGGTGGTCCATGTATATTAATAGACTCTCATCCGTTAACTATTTAATCCACAATCTCCGATATTGCAACCCAAAACTAGGTAAACAACAGAAAACAAACAAGCAGATGTTTCCAATTTTTGGCCAAATGTAGGAGCTCAGGCACAAATTGCAGGTCAGACCGGAATTGCCAGAACTGCGGCGCTCTCATTAGCCGGGTAACCTGGAGAAGCAGGTTTAGATGAGAGGAGATCGAGGAGGCTGGCTCGGTCTCTGAATATAGAGTTGGTGTAATTTCCATCCAATCCTTGAGATTTCACACTCACTCCTGTGAAAAATCACACTTAAAGGAGCTCCAGTAAGCAGGGGCTTAATTGGCTGTGACGTGAGGCGCATAATATCAGCAGCTCTCCTTTTAAAATACAGAGACGCACAACGTATACGCGCGCACGCACACATGCACGCACGCACACACACGAAAACAGGTGCCGACCAATAATACACGTTTTCAGCTTACATATGTGGGCAGACCACATGTGATCCACACATCGAAATGCAGTGAGAACGGCAGTTGAGACGCATGAGCGAATCATGCAAATAAGTTAACTCACACCTATCGTAGCCTGGGAGGAAGCAAGAGAGAGAGGGAGGGAGAGAGAGAGAGAGAGAGAGAGAGAGACAGAGAGAGACAGAGAGAGACAGAGAGAGAGAGGACTCTGATGCATGCGAGCCGGGTTGAAACTGAGCAGTAATGAGCGGGTCAACTTCTGTCATAAATCACATTGAGCATGCAGCACCAGGAAAACACGGTTGCCTCACAACAAGAATAAATTGTCAGTACTATCAACCCTTCAGCACTCCCGGCGGCGCCGCGCGGTTGACTCGTTTGCGTCGCGAACCCGTGGATTCCTGCAGCACGCGCGTAACCTGTGGGAATCCGGCACATACGCAAAGGTCTCAACACTCATCAGTAACCCTGAGTTGCGGGTTAAAACATCTGGAAGCATGATGGCGGCTGATGTATCGCTCTTCCCTCTGACTTCGATTGTACTCCGGAGCACTCGCGCTCCGGCGCAACCACGAGGTCGATGGCGTCGGAAAGTGTGAATAACGGCGCGGTTAGCGATGACTAAAGACTTACACATATCGCGGTAATCCGGCTGGTAATTACATACTTGTAATGTTCTGTGGATTTAGGGAGTAGTATGAAAGCTATTTATGCATTCGTGGTTCGCTCTAAGCTGATTAACGAGCGTGGTGATCGCTGGTGAAGACTAATTATTTTGGCCCGTTAGTTGCTTCAGCTCGTTAGGCACGCCGACGAGGAACGTGTCCTCTGGTGTCGGTGTTTTGCATATTAAAGGACATTTATAAAACACGTTTGCTTCACTAAAGAAAAAAAAAAAACTCAAAGAAGAGGGAGGTCTTCAAATTGTGTTTGGTTTGATTTGATTATGTATAGTTTGTCTTATGGAAACTGCTCCCAGAGAAAGCGCGGCTCACATAATAAGCCTCGAGGACGCAATTAGTAAACCACCCCGGCTGTCTCGAAGTAATGGTGCACCGCTGAAAAATGCTATTCAGGGGAGGGAGAAGCTGTGGTTGATAAGAGACACGTTGTTTGTCCCTGTGGTGCATTAAATCTTCAGAGATTGCAGGTAATGGACATGGCTTATGCCATTAGTAGCTAATTACCACTGGACCACCGGGGCAGCGAGATATAACATATAGCCGAAGCGATCATAACACACGCCAAAATTAGGGAGCAGAGATCACCTTGACACATAATGGCCGACGCAAGTGTAATTTCCTGGCAGGGGGAGATCTGCGTATCACTCGCTCTTAAAAAAAAACAAACAGCCACATTCACAGCAGCCGCACGCGCCCGCGCAGGCCCGCGCGCGCACCATCACACCTCTGTTCGAGAAGCAGAATCAGACTTCTCACTTCATGACTCAAGTGGTATGCAGGGGCGTCTGGAAGACGGCTCCGAATTAGCACAGCATCTTAGAAAGACAGACAGACCGACCGACAGACAGACACGGGCATGAGTTTGGCATTTCAACATCACAAAGATGAAACTGAACACCGCGTCTTGGAATAGCCACTTCACTTAGTGACACCGGCAACCTGATCCCCTCCTCACTTTCACTGGGGGGGTCAAGAAAGTCTCTCACCTTCTTCTTTTTCCTTTCTCCTAAATCTCCCCCCCCCCCACACCCACCCGCTCTCACACACACACACCCACACACACCCACACACCCACAGATAAGTTATATGGTCGGGTCCCGGTGCGTAAGAACTCCTGAAATAACCACTGACACAATTTCCTCCACCATTTAAATGGCGCAGCTGCTGTCGTGGTAAAAATAGTTGCGCCGTCTTGAGGTGTCTCACAAGAAATCATTAAGTCAGATGCGAGGTGCTGATAGGTGATAAGACTGCGTGCTATCGGAAAACGTACAGTGAATTGCTCAGTGCCGACTGATAAAGACATGCAAAGTGCGGATAATGTCCTGACTGAGCCGCCGCGATGTGGAACCTTTTAGCCAAATGTCAAGTGGAGCTTATTTATGACCTGCGTCCATTTTTCACTCGCCACATGTGGGACACGGTGACTCCTGTCGCCTGTCAGGAATCAACTGATCCTTTTAAAGTCCTAATTTGATGATCAACAATAAAAACGATCGAGGTTTGCAAGTGGTGATCAAAAGTTTGGGAACTTTCATGACGGTTTGCTCAGTGGCACAGAGGTTGATGATCTCTGCTCGCAGCCAGACGGTTTGGGGTTCAAGCCGCGGGGGAGGGGAGGGGGGCTTTCTACAGTCTGAAAACCAAAGTCCAAATGTCTTTAAGGTCAAGTCGTAACTCCAGATTGTACAGAAGAGTCTTGCGTGTGGGTCTGTGATAGACTGACGACCTGCCTTTGCACTTCGTGAGCTCCAGATTGGCTTCAGCGGCCTGAGATCCTAAACTAGAAAAGCAATATGTATTCGATGTGTGAATAAATGAAGTCCAAGATGAAATGAGACAAAAATCAGAGCTCCAGGCTCTAACGCCATTATGTCTGGTATCGTGCAAAACTCAGGATACACTTGCAACTCTGCCACAATCATTTCATGTCGCTTGTGAAACAGTTGAGACACTTTTCGGAGGTTGTGAGTGTTGAATTTCAAGAACCAAACACAATGAACAGGTCTGCTGCTATTATTAGCTCTATTCAATAGGACTTGTTGATGCACAAGCTGAGAAAAACTGTATCCGGTGTCCACTTTGCTCCAGAAGGCTCACGGGGTTGACATTTGATGCATGAACACTTTGAAAGTATAAAATGTTGCCGTGCAGTGAAAAAAAACACGACAAAAAAACATGAAAGAAATGCTGTTGGTGAGTAAAATGGTTACTGACAAAGACACGACAGATTGAGACAAAGAAGCCGCTGTTACACTTGTGGACTCAGTCACAACAGCCCTTAGTGTTGACATGTGACTACGGAAGTCGTGTAAATCAATTGGTGCTGCGTAATCACCCCGCGGCTACAATCGCCAAGATAAATCTGTGTTCAAAAGTGAGCGGGGCCTGAAGGAAAACAGGAAGCATGGTGCACTTTGTACTTCTTCATCTGCCACAAGTTGTTGTTATTTGATGGAATAAGTCTTTATTGAGGCCAAAAATAGTCCAGTTTTAAATATTACCAGTTGAAGTGGTTCTGTCTATTTCACAGGCTGTCTTTGGACCTTTTTTTTAAACTTCCAGCAGTTTGAAAAACAATAATATGAAGAATTGCGCGAGTTAGAGTTTACGAACCAGACAGAGAGTGAAAAACACCAGGCAAGGCCAAAGTTTCCTCGCCTTTGGAGACAACAAATCCAATGACGCAACCTAGCTGGAAGACAGTAATAATTTGGCAAATCCACCAATGTTTTAGCAGTTATGTTTATGGTTGGAAACACAAATCTCTCTCCCAAAACCAACCTACAGCAATAGCCAAGGTTTTGTTTGACAGATTATAGACAATGAGCAGAAAAAAGAGGATCGAAAGAAGAGACAGACTGAAGAAAGGGTTGCTACATGTGCTGCTACTGTGACGTGAATCAGTAGAAGGTCGGGAGACACGAGGCGGCTACAGGAAGAGGGGGGGGGGGGGGGTGTCAGGTGTTATTTCAGCAGATCAATAGGCCGAATGACCCACCACAGGTTCAGCGTCACACTGTGCATGGCAGAAGGCAGAGCAGGAGGCTGCACGGCCAGGTCTGCACACACCTGCACACACATACACACAGACACAGAACACGCACTAACACAGGGAGCACAGTGGAGTCAGGCAACAGCTGGGTTAGGTCACAACCTGTAAAGCCACACTGCCCACAGAACATCCAGCAGGACAGGATAAAACACGGTTCTAGCAGCGCGCCGCGGTCGGACTGCAGGGCGGCCAGGGTGAGGCCGCGTCTCTGTCAGCTGGATGGACGGGAGATGGATTCAGCCTCCTTTCTATCAAGGCGCAACATCGCACAACGTTTAGGAAGACAAAAAGAAAAATATAGGTCAGTTCTGCTGCGCAATGTCCTCCTTTCAACACGAATCTACTCTGATGCAGAAAAGTCCTGAATATTTCACTTTGAGAACCACAATGAGCCCAAACCTCAACATTTAACAGCCTCCAACAATGAAATCCAAGCCTGTTTAACCCTTTGTTCTTCACTTTCAGAGTAAAATTATGCAAAACGGATCGGAAATATTCCAAAGACGACCTCTTCCGAATTTGAAATTCTATGAGGGACATGCTTGATTAGTTAACCAATTACTCAAGACAAGCAGCTCAGAGTCAACTCTGCTTTCACCAACAAATGGAATATATATTGCATGTGAGTGATTTGGAGCCTCTGCTTCTTTCTCCAGGCTACAGTTCGAAAAAAAAACCTGACTAAATAACAACAGCAACGTCCTAAAATAAGCAGAAATAATTCTCTCAACCTATTTCACTGCATTGCTAATCTAACAGGGCCTCTTCTTTTGAAGTTTCTGAACATTTTACACCACACTGCTAGCGTGACACAGCCCCCCCCCGAATACACCACCCACCGACGATGGGTCGAAAGCAGGTTTCACACATCGAACTGGGAGACCAGGCGCGGGACGCCTACAAATAGACTGCGGCACCTGATAGCAGTGGGACCGAAAAACTAAGCGCATACAAAGTGATGACAACTCGCTGCTTGTGGTGCAAACTCCTAATTCCACCACTGGGTATTACACAGCCTGCACTCTGGACGGATTCAATATAAACCCCGAGAATATTCAGCAGAATAACCCCAAGATGCAGGCTCTGCTGCAGAGGAAAATTATTAAGCTTTATCACCAGCCCTGTATTCAAAAAAAAAATTTATTATAGCTTAACACTGGAATTCACCCCGATTGTGGCCGTGAGGGGCCCGACAATGCAATCCCAGGATGGAGAAACGATAGATGTTTGGATAGTGTGTCGGTGTGGGCATGCATCCTGTGCGTGGGCGACCACATCTGGAAAACTCAATTAGTAAGTTGGGAGAATAAAAAAAAGAACAAACCTTAAAGTGTCCTTGAGAGTGGAATCGAAAATATGCCGGGACAAGCTGAACAATTCATGATACCAGTGTGACTGGAGGGACAGTTAAGTGTTGCTATCATGGTGTGAACTGGAGAGGCCACCCAGAGCCATTTAGCTAACAAGGGGACAAGCACGGCAAACCAAGCAGAAGAAGTGCCTGGAGCGAGAGAGACGACTGTCTATACGTGAGCGTGCGACTCTGTGTCAGTGTGTGTGTGTGTGTGTGTCCGTTGTGTGGTGAGTAGCCCACTGGGACAACAGCGTAGCTCTCTTTCGGTGTGTAACTGGGGTTCTGCGAGTGAGCAAAATGCGTTGTGAAAAGTCGGTAATTTGGGAGGCGATAACCTCGTGCAGCACCGTGCCAGTATTGTATATCACTGACAGGTAATTCAGTTATAGAAAGAGCAGCAACTGAGGACTTGGTCTTAATTTCTCTCCTCCTGTCAGGGGGATGTGTGAGGTGGTGCTGACGCTCGCAAACAACGAGCTGTACAATCGTTTTCCCTGGAGTTCCCTCGTGTCACAATACGAATACATACAAAAGCATCGTCCACATGAAACGACCAGAATCCTCACTTTATGCACAACACACACCACAGACCCCGGCCTCCGTTAAAAATGTGCCGTCTCGTGTTGGAGTAAACTTGATTTTACGTCAGACGCCACATGGATTTCTTCTCCTTCCTCCCTCCTTTCAGCGTTGCCATTAATCTGGCGTGGCACAGGCCATCTGTAGCTGACATCAGGAAATCACTGCTCACACGCCGTCTGTGTGTCTGCGTTAGTCTGTGTCACCGAAGTGCTGCAGGGGGGGAGAGGCTGGAGCTCTGGCTCACTGTTTCTTTTTCCTTTTTCTTTTTTTTGTGCTCCCTTGATGAAAAAAACATAGCAATCAGACCAGGATCATTAGCATCTGAACCAAAGAAGCATTGTGGCTGAACTTCGTCGGAGGAGGTACTTTAATTCCTCACTCAGGGAGCCAATCACAGTACCAGCTTCAGGCATGATTACGTTTGAAGTTGAAGAAAAGGGAAGAAAAAAAAAAAAAAGGTCAGCTAACATCTGAGGAGTTGCTGCACTGTTAACACCGGAAAGCGGATGCTATTTCAGTGAGCGACGGACCCTGTGCTGTGCACGCTTCCAAATGGCTTTGCGAGTTTCTGAATGATGTCGGGGTCGTTTTCACGTCCAGCAGCAACGCTTTTTTATATGATCACATGTAACTGTTCTATTTGTTCACCAGAGGGTGTGTTGGTCTTAAAGTCCAGCAACAAAGAGGTGAATCAACGCAGCCAGAGAGTTATTGTGGCAGATGATGGAAGACAAAAAGAGGTAATGATGAAGATGTTGCCAATTTTGTTTTTATACATGTAATACAAAAAAAACAATGAAGGGCTCAATTCGGTTCTGTGGCCTCTCCTGTAATTGTGTTAACCTGCAACATGCCAGCAGAAGCTTTCTATCCTTCTCATGAACTGCCCTCGACAGGATGATGATAATGTTGCCTTTTCACTTCGCTCCACCGAGACGTCACTCACATTCTGCTCGTTATTTCACGAGCTCGGTTACGAGCTCCGGCCGCGTCTTTCAGTCGGTGTGCGGAGTGGCTCGGTTTTCCCCTCAAGTAGCCCTACTTTTCCGTCTTCTCGGTAAAAAAAATCCACCCGTCATAATCGCGACACGTCCAGCTGTCAGCACACGCAGCCGCTCTTGAAGAAAATGGAACATGGCACTCTGGTTTATTCAACGCTATGTCCCGAACACACCAATATGAATGGAGGACTCAGAACAGGGCACTACAAACATTATTCATCATTAAATATGAATGGGCAGACTTGAGCGCAACCATATACAACCGCTTCATGAGCCTTCGATTGGACGCTCGATATCATTCAACAAGTGGCCCGTGTGTTTCATTTTAAAGAGGGGAAACCCGGCTGTTTAATGCTATTACCACAACAAATATCCCAGATTACATCTGCCGAACATTTATTACGTCCTTTATATCTGCCCGTGTGCTGTCGAAACAAAACCCACCACAGTTACTCTGTATGTATTTATTGTAATCTATTCATGGGACCGTGTAATCAACATATTGAACTTGCGGCCCGTGTTTTGTGGACGAATGAGATCATATATTGACACAGTGCATTTATTTGGTCAAGCTCTGCTGTGTGTAAAGACTTCTCTCCCCTCGACGCCGCGAGATCCGAGCCATTACTGCTGGAAAACGAGCATCGGCAGCCGAGCAACAACCTGCAATGCCTTTCCCTCCTTCCTTCCCCCCCCCCACCCGCTGTGCCCCTCATAACGCTGCACAAGGGCAGCGTCGTTACCACCGTGCTCTGATGAATGGCCAACTTCACCTTCCCCTGCTTCTCTTTCATAAACCGGGAAATAAAACTATGGCGGTATTGAACCTTCCCCACCGAGAACCGCTGGGTCAATCTCATACCATTACACCCAGCCTGCCTGCTTCATTTCAGTTTGAGGAGTGATGAATGTGGCTCCGTGAATGGCTTCATTTGTGTTTGACTGAGACAATGCGACGCGGGCAATAATGTGCGCCGGGACTGCCAAGCGCGCTGGTAGCAGTGGTTCCTCTTCTCCAAACACACAAGGGTCATTAAACCTCAGCTGGTGCAAAAATTCAGATGGAATTTGATTTCCTCCCTTCACCATCTTGCACGAAATAAGATCCACGGCAGTCGAGGTTAAGTGAGCCAACTCCCCGTTAAGCTGCTATCATAACCTTCTGCTCCCTCTTGGATGAGCTCATTACATTTGAGAGCTGATTAATGAAGGCTGTATAAATCATTGCCATTGTTACGGGGCAAATAAAAAATAAAAAAAAAGAGAGAAAAATCACGAGCGAACGTCTCGAAAGCGATGTCTCCCCCCCGCCAAGCCTTGGAGTTTACAAACCAGGCGGGGCCGCGGTGAGACGCACCGACCTGCTTTATAGGGGCCGCCCGAACACAGGCGCACACGAGCGCACGCAGTACACTCTTCACGCTCCGCTGGCTCACAGTTAAACCCGTCGGCCCTCCTGTGTAACTGATGAGCTCATCACACTGGACAAGTGCTGATACAGTTGGTTGTGCGCGCGGACGCTCCACCTACGCTGGTGCTCCTCTTCTCTGCCACCCTCCGTTTCGGACTCAATTAGGGTGAAATAAAAACATGCACTCCTTCCCCCAAAGAGCTGCAAAAACATTCTGATGCCTTTATTTGGGTTTAGGCACAAATAAGTGTGTGCGGTGCATCGCACTTGAAGCACGGCCAATAAATGCATAAGAGAGGGATTCTGTCCCCTTCCTGGTTGTTAAAGGAACTATTTACTCAATAATGTCACAGCCCCTGCAGTCACTATAAATGGTTGGACTGTAAACATATGAATAGCTCGCTCAGGGAACAGTGCAGTGCTTTCTTGGGGACAGAAAAAGCCGATTTGGACACTCTGAGTGCAGAGAGTGTCTCAGTCCCCACCTGTGACCCCCCCCCAAAGGAGAATCCTGATGTCCAAAAAGGGAAAGAGTGACATCTTAATTGACTATGTGATGTGCTGTTGTAACCTTTTCTAGAAAATTTGGCGGAAAGAAAACTTTAGAAACTGCTTTTAGTCAAATTACAACATTGTTTCCATGACTGTCCAACTTTTTATGACTTTATGACTTGATTTTTTATGGCTACAGTTGGTAGATAAGTGGGAATGTTGTCCAGCAATTGTACAGAATGATTTCTCCTTCTTGGTCTCATGGGCTTCAAATAAGGCTAAAAACACAATGAAAAGTGTTAAAAACAAACCAAAAAACTCCATATTGTTGGGTAAAATGCCTAAGGCTCATCTGCAAATCTCCTTTCCTCTCTATATGCAACATCAGTAATGGAGGATTGGAAGATTTAAGCTTCTTTGACTTGCTAAATTTGTGTGATATGAGCAAAAGGTCCGATCAATCTAGCACAAAGCAAAGGTGAAGTGGCCCTGCCAAAAAAATGGCCCAACAAATCCCACTTCATGAAATACCGATCTCATCCTTCAAGTGTATATATGTGTGGAAATTGGAGGCCATGTTAAAATGAATAAATTTCGTTGAAAAATTTCACCTCGATCCACGAGCCAACATCCCTCACTGCCATGAAAGACGTCTTGAATATAATCATGTATTATAATTGGTGGAGCCTGGTTCAAACCAGCATTTGGTGGGCTGACCGCTTGCATCCTTTCAGCTGGGCTCGCTCAGTGCCTGCAGATCGGCTGAGAGCTCTCCTGACACCTCCACACCACCTCACCATCTGTTGGGGGAAGCTTTGGTATCCTTGACACAGATACACACCTAGTTTTATTACACTTCTTTTTTCTTTTTTTTTACATATTTAAGTAAAGAGGTTCTCTGCCCTGTTCTCATAGCAAAGACTGGACTTGGGATGAAATCTAATGATACCCGACGGCAGTGCATGATGGGTAAGGACCATCATGCAGCCCGGCAACGGCACGTTTCTGTGCCTGAACTTGCAGCCGGGACTCTCTCTCTCTCCAAGGTGTTGTGCAGCTACACTGGCTTCCACTCCAGTCCAAGCTGTGTCTCCACACGCCAAATACTAATAGAGTTTACATCAAAGAATTCCCTCCCACTGAGGAAGCCGAGCGGACAGATACGCTCACTCTCTCCATTTTCCTGTTTTTTTTTTCTTGACCTACCACCCCCCCCCTCTCTCTCTCTTCCCTCCTCACTATTTCCCACCTCCAGTGGTGTTGGTAGCAGGGCGGTGTGTGTCACCTTGCGCTGCGCCCAGCGGCCTGTGGCTAGATGATGATTTATAGCGGGGGGAAGCCAGGGCTTGGGAGATGAAGTTGGTGGATGGCTAGCTTTAAAATCACTTGTGGCGGTGTATGGAAGCGTAGCATGATGAATGAATGTGCTCTCTGCATGTCAATCAACATTATCCTCCCCACCAACATACGGAGGGTTCTTAGATCTATCCGGAGGCGCTGGGGCAGCGATGCCTCGGAATAATCTTTTTTTTACTCCACTCCTCACTCCTGTATTAGGATGGAGATGCACGATAACAAGTGCAAAAGAGAAAAAAAAGAGAGAGAAGAAGAAGAAAAACATTCAAAAATGCCTTCAGCAGCCTTTACACAGAAAAACTGTACAGAACTGAACAGCAGTGTTACTATTGCTTGTTTAGGTGCAACCACATCACGTCGAAGAGACCAGCCTGTGTACAAATGTATATTTGTTTTTGAAGCCTTTAATAATAGATACTGTTGTTCTTGAAGCTGACAGCAGCTGCCCACTGTGTTGGAATCATTAAGGAAGAAAATGAGTGATTAAAACATAAAAGTCAGCTGGATGGCGAAGTAAAAAAAAAAAGAAAAATGGCTTCCTCCGAACAAAAAGCGCCATTCTTCATTGTTCTTCGAAAGTCATTTGTCAGTAAAACAGAAAGAAGTGTTACGTAATCTGTAAAAGCAGGGATTTTTTTTCCTTCTTTCTCAAGGTGGCAAATGAGAGAATGTAATGTTCGTTCCTGCTACGACGTTTTTTTTTTTTTTTACCTCCTGTGAAACTCAAGTGGAAAGAGGAACAGAGGAAGTCAAAACGTTCACTATTCCTCCACATTTTCATTCAAAGCCCGGCGCTCCCCTGTGCAGAATTCTGTCCACAGATGATCTTTGCTCACGCTGCGTTCGAGGGCTGATTTCACGCTGACACGGTAACACATCCCCTGATTCTGACACCTCGGGAGCGAATCGACAGGTGCTCCTTTTGTTTTGGCCGTTGCGATTATTCATGCAGGCGCTCGTCGCGGCAAGAACGCGACAGGGGGGGTTCAATATTTGTTTTCAGTTTTTTTTGGTTCAGTCAGGAGGCAGACAAACACGACTGCCTCCCGACTGCTGGATCGTCTGAAACCGCAGCCTGTCCGGACGACGTGAACAAGCTGCAACGCCTCTCAAAAAACCAGAACTAAAATATTCATGTCATCCTGTTCTCGCATCCCTTAGAGGAAGAACAAATCCCACTTGTCTTACAGATTATGTATGGACCTCATAGATTAGTGAGGAGATGACTGGACGGATAAGAATCAAATTGCTAATGTAGCATCAAAATCTATGTAGTTCAGCAGTAAAGGACAGTTAATTGAATATTGTCACAAAACCTTCAAGCATAAACCTCTCTTTAGGTATACTGACTTTAACTCCCCCGACACATGCTGCATAGCCAGGAGCCTGCAGAGGATAAAACAAAGTACTATCTAATCAACAATTAAAGTGACATAAGTACACTCAGTATTATGGTCCAGTTTCGAATAAAGCTTCTCAAACAGTATTGATTATTCATTGCTGCCGTATTCGAACCACGAATGGTACGAGCGAGCGACCCGTAGTGGCTGAAACCCGCCCGGCGACCAGTTGTCCGTCCTGTATGCATCGCGCGTGAGTCATACAACAGCGAGTCACGCAGACAGATTGTGCTTCGCTCTCCATCTGAGTCCACTCATATGTCAGTGATATCGCAGCCACTTCGTCTTACTCTACTCGCCGATGAACATATTGTCCGTCACGCAAAACTGGGAATCCGTCAATGGGGGTGTTTGAAGGGCCATTTGTTGTCTTTTCTCCAGTCACAGAACACGAGGGCTGATGAAACTGTATCAGTCGGCCCTAACAAAAGCCAAGCGCGGTATTTACAGCATCTTCGTCCCGACCATCTCTGTCTTTACTGTCATCGCACAACCATGCATTAGAAAATTACAGCTCTGTCCTCTCTGGTGCAAAGCGAAAGGCTCACGATCAATACAACATCCACGACCAAACCTAATAAATAAAGGTTTTGCTTTTGTTTGGCATCACACACATTGTTAGTGTTCATTCAACTATTATGAAAAAACTGAGTGAAACTGCTGATTTTCTGCCCTGCAGTGTGTCGCTGCATGGCTGTGGAGTCCTACTACAGTGAAACACGGGCAAACTAAAAAACAACCAAATTGAGTCTGAACGACAACATACAATAAGCTTGTAATTCATTTTAACGGAATAAGTCATGAACTTGGACAATGAATATAATTTGATGCTCAGGCTTGGAAACAAAACACAGTTTAATTGAGCCACTACAATTTCCTTCTAATTTACTAAACATCCTTTGAATAGAAACCAAAAAAAATTCTGATCCAATTTGGAGTAATATCTTTTATCAAAGAGCAGAATATTAGTGTTCAAGTCGGACCAGTGATACCTGAGGAAGTCTTGGCCGCTTCGTTTCCACTGAACCCCCACAAAACCAGTATTGTACAGCGCTTCACAGCGTGAGTTCGCGCGACCAGCTCAGTTCACCTTTCACGACCCCCCCCTGGGTTTCATCCGGCTTGGATCCACTCCACGCCAAACAATTTGTTTTCATAATTTGCTCCCACAAACAGTGAAAAATCGCGTCAGCGGCAATTTGCGGTTCAGACTGAGGTCTGGAGGAAGCTCCGTCGCGTGGCTGTGATTCATAGTTTATCACACTGTGTTGGTTGAACTGTTCTCCATCAGGATATTTCAAAGCGCCACGACTGGCCCAGTTCCCTGCATGTGGCGACAATAGCGTCCCCACGCAGTAATGAATCAAATTAAGTGGAATGTCAGCTAGGCTAACAGAGCCCTCCTTCTCCTCTCAGCATGAAAAGGAATAGTTTCATGGCTCCAATTTGTCTCTTCTTGCCCTTGCTGGCACATATTTTTGCGTTTCATCTGAGAAAAAGTGAAAAAAAAAACCCGATGCTACAGGCGAAGACATGAAGAGTAGGAGAGAGAAAAATCCAATTGGAGAGTAGAATCTTCATTCATCTGCACAGTCCGACATAGAAGGCTTCGGTGGTTTAGCACCAGGCGTTACCTTCAGGTTCGATGTAAATATATGCGATAACATAAATTATAGCACAAGGGGGGTAGAGGGGGGGCGCCACACCTTCGCCTCTCTCTCTCTTTTTTCTCCTCCCCTCTCTCACTCGCTCTCTCTCCCCCCTCCGCTGTGAAGATTAAAGTAAAGGTGATGTAAAGAGAGAGTGATACTTTATAGTGACAGAGGCAGAGGAACAACACAGCAATATGCTGATGATATGGTGATGAGCAAGACAGGAGATGAAAGTGTAAAAGAAGGAGACACAGTCCATGAAAGAGGCGGCAATACTTTTGGAATGAATAAACATGCACTGAGGCTTGTGTACAACAGTGTTACTGACAGCTGCTCTCGGTCTTTGGCTTCAGAAAGAAATACAAATGTTTTTACACTGAGGGCAGAAACAAAAAGCCTCCAAAAGCATGAAGTGAACAAACTCATTTGTTTGTCTGTTTAACCTCCAGGAAACGTCCTTTTTCTCTCAAATCATGTGTACCAAATTGAATTTATTACTGTAATACTATTACAGTTTAAAGTGTTTTGGAAGACAACCGTGGGAGTTTGGCCGTCTCTCTTGGTGGACGAGAAGTAAACAGGAAAGTAATGTTTGTGTATGTAAGAGGTTGCGCAACACATTTTTGGACATCATTTTGGAACAGTCACTTCAAGTCCTCTCGGTGTTGCTTTCAGTGAGACGATCTCTCCGTGATTATGGGCCTCCGTGATCGCTTGTTTGTCGGTCAGACATATTAAAAGTTGATTATTGTGGCCAGTAAAATCGGATGATGGACAGCTGGCGTGACATATTCTGCAGCGCAACTCCAAGAGAAGGGCCGGGTGCTAAACTGAACGCAACACATTGCATGCTGGGTTGTTTTGGTGGGATTCTACCGGATGAGAACTCAGAAAACACCATGTGAAATATGGAAAGAGCCACACCGGCCTCTGCAGTGATCACGTTACACTAGCTCTCGAGGTTATGGTCAATCATACCTGATGAACGGAAGCTAACTTTTGCGATCACTCTCGTCAGTACATCAGCCACCAAACGCTCAGTTTATATACGTGGGAGGATGCATGTTTTTTGGTTTTGCATTTTGCATTTAGCATTTTGACGCTGCACCTGTTCAGATTGGATTTCAACCTCTGGTGAACATATTTCCAAGGATTTGTAGCAAAAAGTGACAACTGAGTGGAACTGATACCTCAAGATATTTAAGATCAAGTCTTCAGTATTGTTGGATTCGAACCTGCCCGGCTAGTTATAAACACAATATTCTGTAATGTGATAAACTCGGTACTGATTTATTGCTGCCTGACAGTTGAAACAATGAGGCGTGTGCACTTTTGCACTTCAACAGACAGTTGTTTTTGTTGTTTTTGATGATGCAAGCAGGATCATCGGAATCGGTGCATTTTAAAATCTCATGGAGAGTTCTTTTCTGTAGCTGTCTGAATATATTTTAGGCCTGGTACAAACAAAAGCCTCTGCCAAATGTGCAAATCAAACAGACATCAATACATTATGTAAATGAATGTGCTGGAAATCTAGTTATCTTCCGGTCCAAACATTTTGTGATTTTTCGACAAGAGCTCTACTTTGGACAGGAAAAACCGCAGCAGTTTGTGATGGAGACGTACTGAGGTGAAATTGAAAGCTTATAAAAGTGACGCTGACGGAGGAGAAAAAAGAAAAATTTAAGATTAGCAACAATTTTTTATGATGCTGTCACCAAGAGAGCGCAGGAGATCACGTATATATAAGCTCAACGCCAGTCGATGGAAACACAAAGGACAAATGGCCAGTGTGGGAGAGAGGATATTACACCTCGGGTCATGGCGATTTGTCTCTTTCGAGATGGATAGAGATGTTGCTCTGTAGCCCACAGGTTGGACAAACCTGTTTCTCCACGAGTGCGATGTGGCGCCTCTGAGCGATAAACAATGCTAATGTCAGCAGAATGTACCTGCTTTCTCTGTTAACTAAGGATAAAGCGCCACAGTTTACCAACAGAGAAAGGCTTTCTGCACGCAAACTTCACTCCGGAATGATTAAAAACTCTTTTGCCCTTTCGCAACGGCACACGCAGCCTCACCGCGAGGTTTGGTACCATTTATGAAAAATGCACGGCCGGAGCCACTGGATTTCAGGGGCTCTGTGATGAGGGAGCGAGTCTATTTGCATTGCTCGTCGCAAACCAAAAGGTGTATCCAATGTCTTGAGGGCTGGAGGAGAAGATGAATCAGGGAGGCGGCATAAGACTGGCTCTATATATAGCAGGTAATCTGTCATCTAGTTTTTTGTCATTTCCCTTCCCCTCGTTTTTTTTTTTTTCTTGCTTTGAGGAATGAGGGATTGATGTTCAGAAGATCAGAGAAAGTAAGGAGGGAATGTTGGAGAGACTCGGAGAGAAGAGAATAAGGTGGGCCGGTGTGTGTGTGTGTGTGTGTGTGTGTGTGTGTGTGTGTGTGCGCGCGCGCGCGCGGAGCCTGCTCGAAGCGACTGTCGGCTGCCGTTTCAGGAGACCCAGTTGCAGCTGGCCCAAGTCCAAAGCGAGTGGCTCTACTCTTTAGAACTACAAGAAGAAAAGGGGAAAGTTATACATCTAACAGTTTAGTTTCAAAAGATTTCCGCTGAATCCTTTCCTTCCCTCTCAGTCTGTGGCGCCGCTGCTGCTGCTGCTGCCTGCCTACAGACGTATTTGTAAGGTGGATAATGTTTGAGTGTCTTGTCAGCTCTGACAGGCACAGAGATCAGTTAGGAGACAAACCGACTGCGCGTTCTGGTGAACACAGCACATCTCGCGCTCCAAAACACTCCGAAGGCCTCGCGAGGCTGATGAGATCCACCGTTTTGGTCACTTCAGAACGGAGACAAAGAAATGTAGCAAAGAATCCGAGAAGAGAAGTGTGGGCTTGGTTGGGGGGGGAGGAAAGAGGAATGAGTGGGGGTGAGAAAGCTGACAGCGGATGGTGAGAATAAAACGCTGGTGAGTTGAAAGGAGAAGACAAAAAGGAAGGAATGGAAAAGGGAGCGGGGACGCACTGTGACAAAGATGGACGCACGCGTTGTGCAGCGTGTGCACAAAGCCTCCAGACGCACCGCTCCGACACCTGGGGGAGTCGAATGTGGAGCGTCGGTGAGTGGTTTGGGAGGCCATTGCTCATCTCCCCCTGCGCCGGGCCCGTCTGAAGCAACAACTTTTTGCTGAGAGAGAATTCTCACGCTTACGGAGAAAAAACTCCGTGATGAGCGGCGAGGCCCCGGTGAGGCCCGCGGGCATGCGCCGATACACGCGAAGGAAGAGCGGGATCATTAGACGAACTCAACCATTCATAGGCAGGAGACAGTTAGCCAGCTAGCTCCATCTAGAAACACTTCTTCTGAATTATTCACAGGGGTGTAAATAAAATATATCCAGTGGCCTTTACCGAAAAAAAAATTAGAAACAAGACCTCTACTATGCTGAGTAATGAGTTCTTCTGTCGGAAATACGCTGCAATATGACAGGCAAGCAGATGTACGCATTAGGGAAAAGGGCTGTACCTCTAAATCCAGTTATTCACACTGAGATTTCAAAAAAATGGATGTACAGCTTGATCCTAAACTGAATTTTTTCATCTATATTTCTACATTTGATAATGAAGAATAAAGAGAAATCCTTCCAGATCTGCCAGACAGTCAAAACATCAGCGATTGAACAAAGTGCAACGAGTACGGCGACCGAAAAAAACCCCAAACAGAACGATGGAAACGGTGCCACCCATTGGTGGGAGCTCAGCGAGCACATGAATATCCTTTAATCTTTCCAGAGTAATGGATGATAGCAGGACGCTTATTGCTTTTCTCCTGCAGCAAAGAGCGCAATATTTTCTGCATAATGCGCGATGCCTACAAGAGGGCCCAAATCATCCCGCAAACAAATAGCCCCATAATCAATGGGGCGACCAGCCATTTGCGCATGTTAGACATCACTCGTGCCCGGTTACGCGTCACTGAGATGCAGGCGGGGCAACGCGGAGGTGGGGAGTGGGGGGTGGGGTGGAGCTAGAGAAAGGAAATCAAAGCACCATGAGCGAGTCGGGCCACGGTGAATGAGCCACGGGGGCCGTCCTCTCCGTCATCATGTGTGCCAAAACCAAAATCTAGCGTGAGCAGGAATCGATCCCCGCTGAAGCCGATTCCTCGTCATGTGATTATGACGATCGCTCCAGGTGGCGTGAGCGCGGATCATGTTGCCCTGCCGGCTCATGGCCACTGCTTCTGGCACACAAAGATCTTTTCTCTTTTTTTTTCTTCTCCGCTTATTCGAAAAGGTCAATCAATAAGAATACCGGCTCACGTTCCCTTGTCACCTTTGCGTTTTACACAATATGCAATAATCAGTTTGAAAGTGCTGCCGTGGGATGTGAAACTGCCTCTGCGTGCGCAGCGGGAGAGCCGGTAATCACCCGGCTGATGAAAATACACCGCTACGATTACGGCGCCCTGATCGCGTCGGAATCTGCAGAAGTAATTCTGCAGCTACAAAAATGAATAAATAAAACAACAATTACGCCGCTGTATTGCCGGCGTCTGATCCCAAAACATCGCTTCGTCTTTTGCATGGACCATAAATCTTCCATTAGAGAAAGAGATGAGAGTGGAACGCCGTGCATCTTTTGTCCAGAGATACAATTTCATCTCAGGATGCTGTTTTTGTATCTACACTCACTGTCCAAATGCCAGAGTTGAGGAACCTAGATGATGTCTCTTGGTTCAGCCCTCAGAGACTGACATCCAAGGACAGCTGCTCCTCCTCCTCTCCTCCCTCCCTCCCTCCTTCCCCCTCTTTTACACTCCTTTCTTTTTTCCCCTCCTGACTGTCAATCAGAGGGAAACTTTTAGCTCTCCTCGTCCAGCCCCACCTCTCCAACAGATTTCCTCTCCATCTGTGCGTCCTTTGGAGCGCTCCTCGTCTCCTCATCCGTGTACACTTTCTCATCCATTCACTCACAAATCAACAGCCGTACCATTGAGAAAAAAAGGAGTCAAGTAGTAAACAGTGGCAGGGCCCGTTGCTTGGAGGGAGCCAGGCAGTCTCTCCTGTGATTGATATGTATCAGGAGTTTCCTCTCAACTCCAATTACTCTGACACAACACTTTCTAATTTCGCCTGCCTGACACTAAGCACTGGCTGAGCCTCGGGGTCTGACCTCACGCTTACCCACTGTGTCTCCCTCGCACCTCCAGTTGGGACATTTAAAGGTCCCGCAGGAGGGTTTAGCAATCTCCCAACAAAACCACGCGGCTCTTATTTGTATCACTTTTGACTGGTGACATACAGAAATATCAGCTTACAGTCTCAGCCGATATCCTCCCTTCAAAACCGCGACGTAACGCGTCGCATTATAAATCTGCTGACAGGCTGAAATGGCTGTTGTAAACTTGTTTTCTCTGATTTCCCAGAGGTGGTTAAAAAAAAGTTGAAACTCTTATCATTCCAATCTTGTTCTTTCGACACTAGAGGACACCGAGGTGATCTTAAACTAGCTGTTCGGTCGCTGCTGCTGGTCCTTGAAAATGGTCAGTTTCACTTAGTAAATCCAGTTTCATTTAAGGGGTTTGCAAAATTGCTTCATTCCTGGTTAATGAGTGGCCGGCTGTCTACTGCTCACCCTGCTTAGGACCATGGACGAGGAAGTCCTTCAAAGAGTTCCTACAGTTTCTCATGGAAATTGAGCAAGTCTAGGGAATTCCTTTCACTGAATCACATCACTGTGACACGAAGTAAATTTGGACAGAATTGTCAGTCCTGTTATATCTCCATGAATGAAGAAGGTACATTTCCATTATGACGTTTGGAAGATGTTGCACCTCTCGTTTGAAAGATTTCATCAGCTCTGCCTCACTCATTCTGGACTCCACTGGCCGAAAAATGAACTTGGGGACCACCAGACAAAAGGGGCAACTCTGGGACAACTCCAGCATACACACAAGCACAGCACAATGGACAACCTTGACAAAGACACTCACACAGAGCTATTGTTATTTTGTCATGGCCTATATACCAACAAGTCTGTTCCAAAACTGCTGGCACCCTCTGTCCCGAGCTCACAGTTTATACCCTGCAGGGTTCGGATACTTAAAGGTAAGATGATTAATGTGGGTGTTGGTGGCGTTAATGAGGAGTGCCCTTTTTTTCCTGTCGCTGCGGCTGGCATCTGCTCACCTCCGACACCCAGAGAGAAAGTAGTCCCATCCGTGACTGGAGGGCAGAGCAGAGACAGCGAACATAGATTACTGAGAAGAGCACGCCGGGGCTTCGTCCAACCTTTAATGCATCAGCGTTACAATCTGTGCTGTGTTTAAAGAAAAAGACACTGACGTTCGGTTGAATCAGTTCAGCGATACCTTTCATGAGGAGTCAAGGAAAACGTTCCTACAAGGATTTTACTAAAGTCAAGCTGATGTACAGACGTATACTACTCTTATTCCTCACATGTGACAAGCTATGATGATGAAAAGGTGGAAACATTCATGTGAGAGGCCTCGGGTAAAAAACTAACTTACAGAGACACAAAAGTCAAAGGCAGCTTTCTTGAAGTGGCTGTTGGAATTTAATCTTACATTCAGACATGCAGTAAGTGGCTCAAAACTCTCCTGCCAGAAGATTCACAACACAAAAGAAGACCTTGTGGTGTAAAACATGACAATTACTAAGCAAACCTCTTTTGTTTCTAATTTGTTGGGGGAGAGGTGTTTTGTCAGAGTAGAGACAGAACGTTATAGTAAGAGTTAGAAATAGAGATCAGAGGAGGTCAGTCAAAGTTCGCTCCCTTTATTGCAGGTGCTAAAGTACATGTCGATGTTTTCAAAACTTGTTGGCTGCATGTAGCATCAGAACGAAAATGGGTCACACAGCCTGTTATTTACTGTTATTTCAATCAAGGTCAGTTTCACAATTTATTCGGCATTTTATTTTTGCATAAAACACTGATATCCAAAAGTGAATTACGTGAGTGTAGACATATTTGCTGTTGTCTTTCCACCTTCTGCTCTCAACTTACACTGTAGTATTGATCTCAGCCGACTCCAGACATCAAATCTCAAAGTAAATTATGAGTTTCCTCAAACTGTCTGGTTCAGACTATTGTCTGTGGGTAAAAACTTTCCTACGATAGGATGTAGAGGAGTTTGGACATAACTGTTAGAAAACAAAGGTATTGGGGACCTGCTGTGTGCTGCCAGCTATGAGACAGTGCAAGGACAGGTTAATTTAAAATGGACATTCGAGCACCTCAGAGGCCCCTCAATAACGGCGAGGCACGCACTGTTAATTCAGCGGTGGTTGTTTCAACTTTCAACTTTAATGGGATTAGAGAACACATTCTTCAGCAGTGGCCAAATGAAAGGTAAGAGGAGAGAAGGTTATTTGTGACTCCAAGGTATGATTTCAAGTCGCACAGTGGCGGCCGGCACTCTTTTAATGCGCCGCTGAGCTGCTTGGAAAGGTGCGAGTGCGTCCCGTGTCATTCCGCGCGTACCGCACAGCCCTGACCTCTGTCCGTCCCATAAACAGAGGCTTGGCAAACATTGTGTGTGTGTGGGTGTTCGTGGAGAGGGGAGGGTGGAAGGTCGGAAAGAGTACGAGACAGAGAGAGAGAGTGAAAGTGAGGGAGGGAGATGGAAAGTGGAGATGAGTGACGGACAGTTCGCAGGCGGCGGTGGCATTTCATCCCCCCTCGCCGGAGCCGTCAGCGCCACCTTAATGTGCTGTGATGTTAAATGTACTCACTGCCGCGCTGAATCCCCGGAGCACCTGATGTCAGAAACTCAGAGGATTCTTTCGACTCCACAAAGTGGCCCGTCAGCGTTTAGCAACCGTCACTCACGCGCTCACAAGGTTGCGCGTGCGAGACTCTTTGTCCCATCGATAAGGGCGCCAGAACACGACCATGATGTGTCATGACGACAAGAGGACACTTCTTGTCACATCTCTTCAGGACTCGGGTGAATCCAGCCATCGAGGCTTGGAATCCCCCCGATGTTTCACCTGTCTGAGGCGTGTTGATGCAAGTCACCTTAGACCAGACGGCTCACAGCTTTCACATCTTTAAAGGGATAGTACACCCAAACAATGATGTGCCTTCATTTTCTACTCCCCCCATGCTGTACAACACTCTGAAGCACTTTTTTGACATC
>JAUESE010000020.1:10096608-10106660 GCA_032274725.1 Malacoctenus triangulatus | reverse complement strand
CCCCCCCCCCCCCCCCCCTCCCAGTGCCTGTGATGCTTTGATCACCAGCTCTGAAACACTGTATCATATACGCCTCATCTCATCTGCGAGGCCGACTCCGAGCCCTAATTTTTCATCTTAATTTAAACAGGGATTAATTAAAACTGGAGCCATTTTCTCTCTCTCTCTCTCTCTCTCCTTTCTCCCTCTCTCTCCTCTGCCTACCCTGCTGAGCCCGACACTGCTCTAATACGTTGCTGCCTCTGCTCCACCGTCCAACCTGCATTCATGAGCTTTATATCGAAGCGCTGTTTGGTCATAACAATGGTGAATGGCGTCTCATGGCGGCTGGATCGGCACGCTGTTGGTCGTCTCAGTAGACCCCGCCGCTTTTCTGCGCTCCCCTCATTTAAACAAAGGTTAATTTATTATTCTTTTTTCCTCCATTGTGCTCTAATGCGCTCCACTCATCCCTCCCGACACCCAGAGGTGCAGTTAGAAAGACGAGCCACTATCCTGCTTTTCTGTGTCTCCCTCCCAAAGCATGACGCAGCCCAATTCTGCCTATTTACAAAGCACAAAAGAGGTAGAGAGCGACGCGCTCGACCCTCAGTTGCTGAGGGGAGGGGGGGCAAATTCCAATGGGGGAAATCATCATCGAAAATATGGAGAAGTGGCCGCGGAGCGGGACAATGCCCCGACTTATTAAACAACCCTCCAGTCAAGCACAATGGAGTCATTGATCATCCCGTGTCATCGTTAAAACCCCGCGTTTCATCGCGCAGCTTTAATAAAAGGGAAAATGTCAAGCGTTTCCCCGGCTGGAGAAGACGGATCGCTTGATATTCCACCATTGATTGTGAGAGATGTTTATGTGAGCGTCGGACCGCCATCCCCCCCCCCCTTCGCGCTCCCCTGGCCGCGCGGCGCGAGGGTCCGTCGGCGTGGAGGCCCCGAAAGATGCGATTTACGACCGCAGCACTCCCTCTGTCACCGACGCCACGTCACAGTGGAACAATGACAGTGAATCATAATTGCACATCATTGTTGCTTTGCCATAATTACAGCTGTGATAGTGCACGGGGAGAAAACGACTTAATGGTCCCAGGGTAATTATCCCAATTGACTGGATGGAAGCTAATTGGATTGTTTGACATTGTGTGCGGCTGTGTACATGCCTGCCAGTGTGCGTATATATCTGTGTGTATAGGGGCACTTGACAATAAACAAATAACCGCAGGACACGCCATTTGTAAGAACAGCGGGGCGTCAGCGCGCCGCTCCAAAACTGCTCTTCTGGTTGGGGAAATTTCACCGACGCGCACGTTCACAACTCACATTACTGCAGGAGCCTCTCACAGTAGGTCCCTGCTTTTATGCGTTTTTCACTTATCGTATTATTGGATGTCATCTCTTGAAGCGTACAAGAAGAGATGAAACCAACTTTAATTTGAAAAATCAAAACAATTTTTGACGAACGATTCCCATCGCGCTGCTAAACGTGTTTTGGGTTGTTTTTTGCTTGTTCGCTTTGGTAAAGTCCCTCTAATTGCTACACAGATGACTGATCACCGCCAAAATAAGAGCAAAAGAAAATGCTTAAAAGGAGCAGTTGATGGTATTGTGCTGCTTTTTCTTGCATTTTGGATTTTTAGCTTATTGAAAACTAATCTGTGAGTACACAAAGTCAATAGAGTGTCATGAAATGTTGGTAATGTCAAACAAAACCATTTTACGCAAAGTAGAAGGAAAGTGAGTCAGTTTGTGTTTGCTACCTTTGCTGTTTTATCAACATATACATCTTATCGTGCCGTGATTTTCCAGCCATGAATCGAAAAATATATTAAAGATTTTCTTCTGAACGGAAGCTGGCTTCGAAGGATTCGATCATACTGCACGCATCCTGAATCCTGGATCCTGTCGAGCGCCAGCTCTGATGTCAAACGGCTTCTGCTGGCATATAAATAGTAAACATGCTCAGCCAATCAGGTTTTATCTAATCTCACCATCTCCTATGTCCCCCTGTCATGGTTAGCAATCACAGGATGTCGCCTGGCAGACCGACGTCCACAATCAAGAGAAAATTAGCAGGCAGCAGAGCGTCTCCTGCCCGGGTCCGTATCTACCGGCCTCATTTCACTTCAAGATAAACTCCACATTTCATCCCCTGTTAGCGCTGAAGAGACGTAGTCTCTGCGCTTCAGCTCGATTCAAAGTGTTAACACAGCAGCCGGGTCCAGAGCTGCCGTTCGGCTCGCGCCATCATTACGCTCGCTTCCTGGCGACTCTCTGATTAAACGTGTCTGCTTCAGATGTGTGCTGGGCTCCATGCGAGCACAGACACTATCATCAACCCTCAATTTGCCGTAACATGAAAACCACCGACGGAGGAAGTGAAAGGCATTGATTATCTCGTTACCGGGGCACCTGTCATTCCCGACAGCGAGCTCCTAAGAAAGCCTCATCTGACTTAGGGTCGCAGCGCGCCAGGGGCTTTCTCCACCTTACATCGGCCCAAAAGAATGCGAGGTGTTCACTGCGCAGGACGCCAGTCCATCGTGGGGAAAAAAACAGAGTCGCTGTATTTTTTTTAACTACGCTTGTGAATCAGGAGAAAAAAACTGGAGTTCATGCCAGGAGAACAAACAAAACTCACTGTGAAGCAAGAGACTGGACCACTACACTGATGAGTGGACCGTAGAAACAGCAGCAGGATACAGCCTGAGAATTCTTCTCTGCAGAAGTTCTGGCTTCTGTTTCTGTTCTCACTTTATTGTTTGTATTGTATTAATATTGTTCTCATGTTTTATGTCTTTTATGTTGTGTTTTTCTTCATGTACAGCACTTTGTTGCAGCCACGCCTGCGTTAAAGGGCTTTATAAATAAAGTTGAGTTGAGTACAAACAAAGACTGTGTTGTGTATCAAAGAGTATAAAAACTACTGAAGCCCCTCGTCTCATCTTACAATCCCAGCCAACTCCATGATGCCTGATAAAACAGGAACACTTTCAGGAGATGTGAAATACTTTTCCTTGATGACTCGGTTCGTCACTTGACTGCTGCAGATGACACCTGTATAAGAGTTTTATCTGGGAGCAGAGTCAGAGACGTATGAAACAATCTGTTACTGGTTGCTGTGTGGTGAAGTCGTAAACACAAAAGAGATAATTATGGAAGAAAAATCATACTTTGTGAGTATAGTGAGGGGAAAAAAAAGCCTTTGATAGTGTCGTGTTTAGTTTTGTTACCACACTGTGGGAAGACCCCAGTTTGAACCTGAGCTCAGGGGTGTTTTTTATCATGCTTGTACTCCAGCTTTTTCCTGAGATGCTTCTGTTTTGTGTGGTGACTCTGAATCGTCCCGTTTAAATAAGTCATTGTCTCTCTGCGTTGGCCTCGTGCTCTCCCTCCGCTTTCCTCGGGGCTTCATCCACTCACCGCCGGGTGTCGATGATGGATGAGGGAGCCGGGCGAGTCCGTGCCACTCTGCAGCTGTCAGCGTGTAGGTGTCTGTCCTGACATTGTAGTTTGTGTGCCGCTGAACTGATCAAATAAAGCCAAAGCTATCCATAATCTATAAGCCTGGGTCACAGAGCAAAATCACACGCATAATCTGTGGCAAAGCCCGTCTTAGCAGATGATTTGGGCCTTTTTTTTCCTCACTAGGTGACACATTGTTCCATATTCACAAATCACCTCTTAGCGCGCATATCAGCAGCCAGAGTTCATCAGAGGGGAGCAGTAAGCGTGTCACAGTTTCCACAGTTATTCAACAGCAACAAGGGGGGGGGGGGAGTTTATTTAGTGCTAATGCAATAACAGGGGGAGAGAAAAAACGCAGAGAAGTGCAAAGAGGAGAACAGATACGAGACGCATGAGAAGGAGGCTGCATGTGAAAGTGACACATCAAAGGTTCGCTTGCCAAATAATAAGGTTTGAGCCTCAAATTACAAACAGTCGAGGCAACAAATGAATGAAAACGCGTTGTTTGTTGTGTGGAAAATGAAAGAAAGAAGCAAATCAGATCAGCCTCTCTCTTCTTTGTTGTGTCCGACTGAAGAGAAACATTTATCACTTTGACACAGAGAATCCGTTCATTTCTATAATTGGGGGGGTTCGAGGGGGACAACGACACACCCTACATTGCATGGTAGCTGTCACCATAGTTGAGCGAGTGAATGGGTGAACGTGAGCAATCACGCAAAGCTGACTGCTCAAGCGCGATAATGCGCTCCGTCTGTAAAGTCCATTAAACGCCGTTCACTGAAACAAATGAGACATGTCAAATTTTGCCCAGACTTTCACCGCCGCGGTGTTTCAAGATACAGAAACACGTGAAAGCCTCTCGGTGATTGGCTCCCTCCCGGAACAACCGACTTGAGTCCCCCTTTCAGTTTTTCCACTGCCATCACGTTTCAGAGGCCCCGCGTCTACTTTCACGTGCCATTGACGCTCTCTGCTGTTTCCCCGCTCCTATTCGTGAGCTGCTCCAAGGTGTGCTTACAGTCGGCGCCTCGCAACGCCAAGTGCAATCCTATCAGCATACCAGCGGACGGAGAGGGTTACGGCTCTCAACATACAACTCTGACATGAGCCAAGCGAAATTCAGTGAGACACAGCATTAGCCCCGGGGGCACCAGAAGCCTCCTGTTAGGAGGGGGGGGGGGAAAAGAAGAGAGGGACAGGTCTGAGCTGCAAAGTGATCCTAAGTGCTGCATTCATGATATTAACAACCAAACGATGCAGCCACCGCTGCTTTTAGCACGACTGTTCGTTAGCACGACTGCTAGTTAGCACATCGTGCTAGTCCGGGAGAGGCTCCCTTTAATCGCACAGCTGTCATCCATGTTTTCTACGGGCGTCACGATGGGAAAATTCGTATCGTTGGGTTTCTCCCGAGCCGGCCAGTTTCCGTGTCTCCTTCCCTCCCCGATGTCATGTGGGACGGGCGCGTGTGTGGACCCAGATTCCATTATTGTGTTACGCTTATTTAAAGCTCCTCCAAAAGCTGGGATCTACTTAAAAGGCTTTTTTGTCGTATACTGGACAAATAGGGCACAAACACCCACACACACACAAACACACGCACACTTAGTGTGTCAGTGGGGTCTATGACAATACTACTATCTGGTATTATCAGTTAAGTCTGTGCAATACCCTGGTGATACTAATGCGTGAGGGTGGGTGGCTGGGTGGGCTGAGGGATGCTTTGCGTGTGTGTGTCGGCTCGCGTGGGCGGGTAGGTATGTCTGCGTGTTCCTGTGCAGGCCCCGTGTTAGCCATGACGAATTTGGCCTCTCGTAGTCTGGCACTACGACCATTCAGGGGCCAAGTGGATTTGCATATTGAGTACATTACGAACACAAAGCGGTGCACGACGAGCGTGCGCTGGACAGCGTTTTTTTTTTTTTTTTTCCTGCCCCCCCCCCCTCCCGCGGTCTCCAGGCTGTCAGGGAGGGCAACCAGATTAGACAGTAGAAGCGTGGATTAAGGGT
Source organism: Malacoctenus triangulatus (assembly GCA_032274725.1). NCBI lineage: Eukaryota > Metazoa > Chordata > Actinopteri > Blenniiformes > Labrisomidae > Malacoctenus > Malacoctenus triangulatus. The sequence continues at coordinate 10,101,186 of JAUESE010000020.1, read as the reverse complement.
TGAAGGGGCACATGCAGCATATGGTGCCCCCTGATAGCCATGCCCCCTCACACTGGTGTTAGGCCTACGCCGCACACGTGGGCGTCACCAAAAGCAGGTCCCTCGAGTATATCAGTACGAGGGGTCGCGCTCTGTTTTCCTATTCGACCTTTAAAAGTTTCACTCATCTCCAAAAAAAAAAACTTTTAGTGGGTCTGAAGAATTCGCTCAATTTAAGTGTGACGGTTCTTGATGAGGGTTTGACACGTTTTGAGTATTTCTCACCTTTATATTCACCTTGAAGGAACAAAAAGGAGATGAGATGGCGCAAAAAATTCAGAAATAAGCAAAATCTTTTTGGAGTTTAAGTTGAAATTTCACTTAACTGGAGTATATTGTGGTGATTCAATGAGTTAAGAAGCAAATAAATAAGTTTCATTGAGCTACTTCCACCTGACTTTTGTTGTACATCACAAAAGCTGATGAGCTGCCGTCTCTGTGTCCTTTCAGCCCGATCGATACAGTTCGCTGAGGTAGTTATTTCACAAACTCCTGTTCAATGGAGCGCAGCCTCCTTATTCTTACACTGACTCAGCCTCCAAAACAGCAACACGAAAGAGTAAGTAAGATAATATTAGTGTGTGCCTGAGAAGCATCAGCAGCCAGAGATAAAGGAAAGACTCCTCCTCCGTGATGAACCTCCCGTTGTCTGGCTGTTTGTAGGTTACTTCAGCAGAAGAGGCCCCTCCATCTGAGTAACTGATGGACCTTCACATGAACTTAATGAGCGAATCAGTCATGTGAGTGACCCACACGGAGCTGACAGCTCATCTGATACGTCACAGCAACGCCACAATAAAACAACTTTGCCGACCAAACAGACGTGACTGAGGGAGATGATCCACAGTGATCCAGGTTTACCGCTCCAATTCCAAGGTAACCTTTATCGTACAATTACTCGTTGTTGGTAACTTGCAAAACTCCTGGTGGAGCTGCTACAAGATGATCAGAACAAAACCTAACTGGCAATCTGACTGCTTTATTGACTGATTTATTTCACATATAAACAATATTAATGTAATCTTTAGTTTTATAGGAAATAATATATTTGGATGACCTCAAATTTTACACCACCATTTCTCTGAATAATCAGAGTGAAAAAAAATGGTAAAACAGTTCAACTCAAACAGGTTCTTTAATCTTCATGGTATTTGTCAGAAACTGATAACATTGGTATTTTAAGGCAAGACTACTGGCTAAACATGATTTGAAAACATATGTTTTGGGTTTGGTTTTGCAGTTTAAGACAAATTAAGAGGATCACAGAGCCAAAATACCCTGAAACAAACATATTAAATCAATACAAACATAGTTGCTCTGCAGGGCTTTAGGTCTCAGCTGCTCATATGGGCACAATTTGATGCAACTCTACAGGCAGCTCACAATGTTTCTATATAAGTTTGAGTAGATGTGCATTTATCATTGATGCTTTTCTGTCTGTTTCATTTGCATGTGCGACTGCACACATCTGAATGTGTGTATATGCGCGTGCACATTAGAGTCCCACCTGGTCCACCCCTCCCCCACACACACACACACACACACTTCTGTGGGACACAACAGACACAATATTGGGGTTAAGTCTGCTGTAACAAAGCACAGATGGGATCTCCTCCACTTTCCCCCTCTCTATCTCTCTCTCTTTCCGTCACCACATCCCTTTTTCTTTCCATCCACCGTCACTCTATCACCATCCCTCTCTCTCTCCCTCTCTCTCTCAGTCTCTCTGACTTGCACTGTGTGCCTAATGTGCCCGTCTTACTGGCTGTTCACATGCATCAGATTTGACATGCTCATTCGTTGTCTGCAAGGACAGAACAACTCGGGACTACTTTTCAGGCTCATCCTCATCCCTGGAAAGTCGGCACAGTGTGTGGGAGGCCTGAGCAACACGGGAAGAGGAGGAGGAGAGAAAAAATTTGTGTGAGGGGGGGAAAAAAAAAAGGCAAAACGGAGGAACAGAGAGCGGAGACACAAAGACGGCGTAAGTGGAAGGCACAGCAGTGCTCGGCGAACCTCCAAAAAATGCGCAAGAGAACAAGGAGGACGGCGAGGAATATCGCAGCATGTAGGTCAAGATGAAGGGAGAGGGAGAAGTTAGGCCAATATATCTGGAAGAATGACACCTGGGAGAGAGGGAGAGGGAGAGAGAAAGTGGCTCTGGGGCCCCGTACGAAAAGGGGGACTGATAATGAAACTTCGGAGGGCTACTGCGCAATCTTTCCTACTGGGAGTGATTTAGACAGTTAACACACATTTACTGGGAGCCAAAGTGTGTCAAACCATGGACTCACCTCGCACTGCTGTCTCATCTTTACGTCCTAACGAAGCACACAGTAACTCTGCAGTGGCCCACGCTGACCTACATCACAATGAGGAGTTAGTCGGCTTCGTTCCTCGTGTTCTTCGGGCGAGTACAGCTGAAGATTTGCTGAACAATCAGATTTATTACAGGTCTGATTTTAATGTCTTCAGCATTTACGTGCGCACACGGTTTTAGACGAGGATCTCGACACACCAGTGATTGAACCAATCACCTCGTAGGTTCACGTTGTGCAGTGGGGGAACAGAACAGCTCCTTATTTGCAAGTCAAACCAAACAAACGGTCCAAACCGTCCCCGTCAGACGAAAAAAAAAAATCAGCTTGTATCACACAGATGGAGTCATCGACGGCGCTCACGGGGTTACAGGTTCGATCCCGAGCGCCGCGTCATTCTGTCCTTGTGCTAAAGTGTCCTTGGCTCAGACAATGAAGCTTAGATTGCCCCCCCCCCCGCCCGCCCTCTCCGACGAATGGTTATTGTAAAGCGCTTTGCGTTGGAAGCGCTGCAGAATTGCAGCCACCGGGCAATTTCCACCGGGAACAGAGTTCAATAAAGAATTTATGTCTGATCAAAACATAACCGAGTCTAAAGAGAGAGGCCAACGGGGGAAACATGTTCCTGTTAGTCAAAATGGTTTGTTTATGTTTTTATGTGGTTTGTGGTGTTTTTCTTTATTTTTCCTGGCAGTTCTATTTATTTCCAAAATGAAGTGAAACGAATTCCATGAAATTATCGTATCATTGTGTTAGAACAGTCATGAGCTCCATCCAGGGTTAACCTGGTCAGCTCATGTTGACATAAAATGAGTCAGGTAGTCCTGTGAGAATAGATTAATTGGTGTGATTGCACTTTTCAGACCTGCTCGCAGTTGTGAAAATGCATCGAAAACAAAGACGCATCTTCCTGTTGTTGCTGCACTCGGTTAAAGAGTAAATACAAACACCGCGAGCAGAGACATTGAACTTTAGAAAACCCCCCCCAAAATAAAAAAAACCAGCCGTGTTTTTACCCCAACAGCGAGTTTATGAATTACCTATGGCTGTGAAAAGCCCAGGGCATATTTAATGCAGGAGAATCTGTCCCCCTTTTCACTTTGTTCCCCACCAGCGTTCCCCCGTCTCTTTGCAGTATTTTTTCTGCTTTTTTCTTTTCACTCCATTAGCATCAAAACATGATTGAGCGTCGGGACCACGGGCACCGGGTTCCAGGCTCAGTTCATCCGTCCAACCTGACCACAGTGTTTTGTTTTTTTTTTCCTCCCAAAGAGGCGGGATTAATTCCTCTCTGAAGAGAAAAAAAAAAACCCGGCGAAGGATTTTAGCCGGCACGCCGCTGTCGAGGGAGGTGGGGGGGGGATAAGTACAGAATGTGATGAAGGAAATCGCACATAAAGACGATGGACAGGCTGTATATACAGCAGCGCCGACGACGCTCTCAGAAAACGCATCATGTTCGAGACTTTTGACCCCAGAAAGCTTTTTGGAGGGAAAAGAAAAAAAAACACTCGAAAAGGAGAGAAATAATTCCTGGAGGCACTCGGAGGCGAGCGGCTGACATCAGAGGTAGCCATTACAGCAGAACACAGACGACCCACTGAGTGCAACACCACGCAATTTACTAAATTATATTCATCTCCAACATGAAATTATCCACACTGTATTTTTGGAAGCCTGCGCAATTATCTGGTCAAGACGACTGAGTGAACCAGGAGCTGCTATCATGTGAGTGTGTGCATGTGTGTGTGTGTCTTGATTATCTCACAGGGCTCCGCCCACCAAGCCTCGGCCTCTGGGTTCATCAAGTGCTGTAAGGTCATTTAGCCGCTGCGTGGATCAATTAACAATCAATTTTAAATTACTGATGCAAGGCCAGTGTGCTGCGGGGAGGACAGCAGAGGGGTGGGGTGGGGGGGGGGAAGTCCCAACTATATATAGTTCTTGCTCCGGGACACACTCGAGCAAGGAGGTCTGACCCCAGATCACCCACTTCTTCCTCCTCAGACAGACGAGTGTAAAACGCAGCACCCAGCGCCGCCGCCGCCCCTCCACTGGGCCCAGCTTGGTGCTTTGCGCTGTGCTCAGCAGCAGCAGCAGCACGGGCCTCTTCAGTCAGAGGAGGTAACATCTTGCTCACGTCTCCTGTCATCATCAATCTTGATCCAAACCACATCCAATATTAAGAGGGTCTGATCAGAGTCGGCTGAAAGGACCAGCG
>JAUESE010000020.1:10015387-10030945 GCA_032274725.1 Malacoctenus triangulatus | reverse complement strand
CGTCGCTTCTCTGCTGAGTCACAACACGTCTTGATGTGGATGTTAGGTAGCAGTTAGCGATCCGATGTGAAGCAATAATTCAAGGACAAAAGAAGCAATAGGAGAAAAAAGTCTGACGACCAAGCAAGTGAAAGTCTCTCTTGAAATATGACGAATAATAGACGTCCCAATTAGCAGGAAAATGCCAGATTTGACAGTGTGGTGAGATATTTTGACTTGAATTAAGTAAAAAAACATGTCAGATTTGTTTTTTGCAGTGTTGTTTTTTTGTGTAAAAATGCACCAAACAACAAAGGCCCCAGTATTGCGAGCCTCTAAAATTAGCAGCAGCTCAAATGCTTTTTGTCATTTTCGTCCTTTCCGGCACTGATGAAATTGTGATGAGGGATTAACACTAATGTAATATGGCTGATAAACGAGGTCTCGTTGACTTGCCTCTAAATACGGAGCAGAGTTTGGAGCCGGGGTGAGGCTTCAAGAATCATTATGCTCTCCAAAATGTATTTTTAGAAGAAAAAGAAGGGAAAAAAAGCTCATAACAAAGAGGCAGTGGGTTGTTTTTGGGGGAGGTGACAGTGAGTTGTGGAAAGTGCAGTTATTTTCTGCTGCCTGTTTGTACCACTTTGCCAAACTGGCAACCTTGTCTGAGCTTTGAACCGCGCTCCAAGTTGTGAAGAGGAGCAGACAGGAGGCTGCACGCGAAACTCCGAGGGTGGAGGTTTGTGTAACAAAGCAAAGAGCACAGAGGGAAAAAAACACAAGAAATGAGACACGCAGGTGCAGCACTCACTCCAAGCAAACACGTCAATTATCACCTGTCACACTTACTCCGTCCATCTCTTGTTTTATGCCGGTTTTTTGTCTCTGTTATTCCCGTGTCTGACCCTGAAAAGCACAACACTATCCTCCATGTTCCTTCTCACCCATTTTCTCTCTCTTCCTCCTCTCCCACATTTATCCAGACTGATTTGGAGTCTCTGGACCCCCGGGGACGCACTCCCCTCCACCTGGCTGTCACACTGGGCCACCTGGACTGCGCCAGGGTCCTGCTGCAGAACGGGGCGGACGTGAGCAAGGAGAACCGCAATGGGTGGACCGGTGAGCGAGCGCATGTGTCTGGTGAAACGTGCGAATCTCAAAGTTTTACCTAACATGGCTTCTAAAAGTTGCCTTTTATATCTTTTTATCAAGCTGCATTGAATCTGCTGCACAAAAAGGCAACTCTGGGATCAAATGGTATTTTATTTTGAAAAACAAAACAAACAGACAGTAAAAACACTTTAAATGTCAGCAAGGAAAATGTAAAATAAGTTTGGGTTTGGATTGCGTCCTTTTTACACTCAGCACTTAATAAAGACCTTTAATGTTTTGGGTTTTTTATGTGTCATCTGCAGCGACGGCTCCTATTGGCTCACTGGCGTCAGTCGCAGTGGTGTTTTTTTTTCCGCGGCCGTGTCTTTTCATTGTCTCGGATGTGTTTCACAAACAGAAACCACTCGCAATATTTTCATAGGACTCCAGCGGCTCCTGCCAGACGTCTCATCTCTGCTGGCACCGAGCGAACGTTGCGCAGCGATCTGGCGGCGGAGCGTAATGGAGTGTGAAATCAATTATTTTCCCTTAACCTCGAATTTATGTGTTTGTGTGTCATGTGTTACCCTTCAGCACCCAAAGGGTTTTGTTGTCGGTCCAGTGATCGAATGGCTTTTTGTTTGGTTGTTTTTTCAAAAACTTTGTTCTATTGATGATCATTGAACACGATGAATTGAAAGCTTTGTTAAGGTGTTGAGATTTGCAGATTCACACAGAGATTTGGATGCAGAAATGTTCCTTTCGTGTGATTCGACTCGACGATCTCGTTGCATGAAAGATTTTTGACCCTGCTTTTAAATTTCATCAACAAATTTAATTACTTTTTCAATAAAATTGAAAGAAAAGGACCTTTTTGAGCTGACATTGTCCTTCTTGCCCTTGAGGCTCCACCGCTGCACCTCGCTGTATTTTTGGATGAAGTCATTATTTAACATCCTACCGACAGCCACATCGAAATGATACCTTTTTAGTCGTCTGATGTCTATGTGTCAGAGTTTTATGAGGTTTTTTTTGCCAATTCTAAAGTACTTCATAGTGTGAGTGTTTTACTTAACAAACAGATTTGGTAATAAAGACAGAGAGAACATCGTTCTATAATTGGCTAAGTGCAGAACAGCTTGTAAGATTAACAGCAAAGTGGCGGCCTGACGAATGACGGCGAGCAGCACTAATTGGTCGGACCAGCTTTTTCCTGCTGGCCTACTTCAGTTTTCGGCAGTTCTCGCTGCCCCCCTTAAATTGCTCATGTACATAAATTTTAGATGAGTCCTGAGTGATTGGCTCTGTTTTACTCTTCAAACCCCCGTCTCTCTCTCTCTCCCTCTCTCTCTCTCTCTCGCTCTCTCTCGTCTCAGTTCTTCAGGAAGCTGTGAGCACCCGAGATCCGGAGCTGGTGCGTCTCGTGCTTCGTTACCGTGACTACCAGAGGACTGCCAAGAGACTGGCGGGCATCCCTGTCCTGCTGGAGCGACTGCGCCAAGTGGGATATTACATGCACGCAGATGCACACATGTAGAAACCACACACAGACACGGACGGAGTGTTCACACTCTATGCATGGCACACAAAGCACACGCGCGCACACGGAAACTACAAACAGTTCTTAAGGAGGGGGTCCCAGTGGGGGGGTGGAGAAGAGCCTTCATTTGAAATGTAGATGAAGGTTGTTCATATTCAAATCTTTGTTTTAGGCTCAAATATTCTTTTTGAAGATATTATTGACTTTGTTTACAATTCATTAAGGAAAACACAACGAAAGGATGCATCTCCATGCTGCTCTGTCTCCCTGGTAATCTGAGTCATCGCTAATCCCCAAAAGGAGGGGGGGGGGGTTGGAGGTGCGAGGGGCACCATGTTTCAAGGAGCCGTAACAAGTGTTGGGCGATCCGACGCTTGCCTCTACGGCAGGTTGTGACCCAGTATCGTCCTGCCGGAGCAGATCGGTCCGTGGCTGCGGCACGCAACAGTGACAAATTGCACAGAACTGCACAGTCACAGTTCTCGCACACAAACACGGGCGGGCACGCATGCGCCGTCGTGCACGCGCTCTTTCGCAGTCACTGGGGAGATGCCACACCCTCACACTTTGAGAGACGACAAAATGTACTTGCACTCAAGCACATGTGCACTCGCAGTCACAGCACACTTTGCATCCTCCTTCATGTGCTGCTGCACTCACACACAGAGTTGTCAAGTGACTGAAGTATTCTCCCATCAGTAATGTTTTCAGTAATGTTTTCCCAAACTCTCTCGTTATTTCTTCCTTATAATAAATGTCTCTTTGTTGCTCACCTGTCCTCCTCCCTCTCTCTCTCTCTCTCCCTCTCTCTCTCTCTCCTCACCTCCTTCCAGGCCCAGGACTTCTACGTGGAGATGAAATGGGAGTTTACCAGCTGGGGTGAGTCTAGTCTTTGGCCTCCCTGCAGTCAGTCACGCTGGCCAAGTATCAGGCCGTCAGGGCAAATCATGTTAACATCTCCCAAGATGTTTGTTTTCTTCCTGCCACTCTGAGCAGTGATTCTTACCGACCTGTCCTGCAGCCCGTTTCCTGCGATTTGCCTTCAAAATTACCACCATGACATGCTGCTGTTATTGTGACCTATAACTCCTGAAACTCCCTGGAAAGTCACTTCCTGACATCTTAAGTTGTGTTTGTTTGGTGCCTTTTAGTGCCCCTGGTGTCCCGCATCTGTCCCAGTGACACCTACAGGGTCTGGAAAAGTGGTCAGTGTCTCCGCGTGGACACCACCCTGATGGGATTCGAGCAGATGGCGTGGCAGCGAGGGAACCGGAGCTTCATCTTCAGGGGGCAAGGTGGGAGCTCCGTCTCAGATGTTGTTGGCAATTATGTCAAATTGTTTTTCAGTGAGGAGAAAAATAGGCCTTTTGTATCCAGAGGAGAAAAAGTTTTACACCTTTGAGTTCAGTGCATGAAAGATGGGGAGCAACAACAAGGCGTTCAACTTTCCCACCTTAATTGCTTGACGGTCCAGAGGCAGAAAACAGCAGCTTTCACTGCCTCAGTGGAAGGCTGTGAATCCCTCTCAGATCTCTGGTTGGCTAAAAATTAGAGTGAAGCCAAACACAGTTGTTTACCATACAGACATGGAAGCACCACTGCTAGGAAAGAGTTTCTTCTCCTTCTCCCTTTTACATTTGCATGCACGTTTGCGGGGCCTTGCACAGTCTACATGTTTGTGTCACCCTCTCTTTTTTTTTTTGCCTTTGTTTCTATTTGTACTTCCACACTCCCCTGCTGGGACACCAGACGGGTGTTGCTTTCACCCGATGGTGCCAATTTACGATGCAAACTTCAACAAAGCAGAATTTTTAGGGAAACACATTCCTATATCTGGCAACCACATGTGTTTTTTTGCGAGGTGTAAGAAGCATAAGGGAAAGGAGCGCTGCGGGTGTGATCACACTTTCCAGGATTCCTATTTTTTTCCACCACCTTCCTGTCGTCTGACCGGGCGGCTCCTTCCTCCCTCTCCCTTCGTTATCTCACAACATGTTGTTCATTTATTTTATTTGATCCCGTTTCTTCTTATCTTTCCCAACTATTTCTCCTCTTTTGACCTTTTTAGTCAGACCGAGTAATGTTCCTGCTTTCAGTCTTAATACTGGAGCTGCCTGGGTGTTTAATGTGCCCCCCCCCTCCCCCCTCCCTCCTCGCTCTGCTCCTGTAACATCTGCAGTTTCTCAACATCAAGCCGGATCTCTCTGACATTTCCTTGCATGCTTCTTCTTCATAGTTTACCGTCTGTCCTCTTTTCATGGAAGTGGTGCGCACTCTCACTTGTGTCATTTTGCCTCCCAGTCACGAGATAACCCCCCCCCCCCTCCTCTCTGTTTTCCTCATCCGTCCTGTCAAGACTCCAGCGCGGAGGTGATGGAGGTCGACCACGACCGGCAGCTGGTGTTCTGCGAGACCCTGTGCGTGTCGGCGCTCACGGCGCTCTCGCCGGGCCGACGGAACAGCGGCGCCTGCAGCAGCAACAACGCGGCGGGCCTGGGCCTCCTCGGGGCGACGCAGCCCAGCGACGAGCAGGTCGCCGCCAGGCTGTCCGCCCCCGTGGTCACCACCCAGCTCGACACCCGCAACATCGCCTTCGAGAGGTCAGACGGAGCACTGACACACAGAGTGAAGATGGTGGCGAGGGAGATTTTTTATGAGCGATGATGTTGAAAACGTGTTGCTTTTTCTCTGAATGTAGAGAATCAGTATTGTGTTGTTGGTTTTGAACCTTAGTTGTTGCTTTCTGGTTGTTGTCTACTTATACTGGAACAAGTCCAGGCCTGCTTTCTCGTAAATATCAGATTTTATTCCACAAAACTGTTCAAAAACACAAATAGTGCATCAGTGTTGGCAAATTTGTGGAGACCACTCACGATAGAGCTAATTGTTAGTTTTCATTGACCTCTGGTAGCATTCACATTAACACTTGGAACCAGAGTTGTGAAAGTCAAAAGAGTTTTGTTGTTTTTTTTGCAGTAAAGTTACTTTTTTCTGCAAAGTACTGCAAGTGAGAGGCTCGTGAGATAAACGACCAAGTGGAAGAAGTTGAGATTCATCACAATGTACTAACACATAGATCGCAGCGGACTGATGTTTAGGAAGACAGTGAACATACAAGCTAACTTTGACATAAATACCAGCCGAACATCTTTCCTGTTGCTCTCAGAGTTCGTTCATGATTTATGAGACGCTTCACCTGCAGTGGAAGTTTAGTAAAAAAAAAGTAACAGAGCTGCTCTTCATCACACTGTGGTATCATAAATTTGGCTCGGTTAAAAGGGCAAAGAGAAACCGCAGCAGGAGCCCATTTATACAGCTGTGACTGGAACTGCCTGGATAGTCACAAAATAGGATGACAGGATGAGTTTTTTTGCTCCTATTTATTATAACATCAACTCTATGTGATCAATAATACGAGTATACACTCTGTTAGGATAACATTTTGGCTGAAAAAAATACTGAAGACACTGGTTTTATGAAAAAACAACATTGATTTGGGTCACCACCGCCCAAAAAACATAACAAACCACCACTTAAACCTGCTGAACTGAGCTTGAAACAGGAAGTGATTTGTTTGAGGCTGCGTGAATCCAGCTAAGACCTCTTTAAAAATACAAAAAAAAAAATCAAAATGAATCAACTCACACTGAGATGAAGAAGCAGATAGCAGGGCAAGAAGACAGCAGGTGACCTGCAGTGACACACCGGTAGAGATAAAAGAAGTGGAGAAGGAGGAGAGCAGGCAGGAGGGAGCAGACCGGGCGGCAGCACAGAGAACAAAAAGTCCTCCTATTCTGGTCGTTGCGGGGAGATAAGACTGATGCGACAGGAAGAGGGATGCCCAAACAGGGGGGGGGGGTCTTGCTGGCAGAAGGATATGAGGGGCGAAGATGTTAAAAGGAAAGAATGAAAAGAGGGTCAGAGAGGAGTGGCTCTGCGAGAGACCTCTCAAGAAACAGAATGAAAAAGGAGAGTAGTGAGGAAAACAGGAGGAGAAAGATGAATGGGACACGACGACGACGACTGCAGCGTGACACACAATAGGAAAAGCCTGAAAAAGTCCAACGTGATCGCTCTGAGGGCAGGAGAGAGAGAGAGACAGAGAGAGAGAGAGAGAGAGAGAGAGAGAGAGAAAACAAGGGAAAAAGAAAGGCTGTGGGAAGATCCAGTGATGGATGGGTGAATCATTGTAAGAGACACAGTGACTTGAAGTGAATGTTAACAGATGAAAAAGCAAGTGAGAACAATTCAGAGAAGTGTGCAGGGAGTGATGGTGGAAGGGAAGCGGGGGAGTGGGGGGGTGGGTGGGGTGAGGAGGGGGCAATCATCCTCCTGTCAGCCTTGTACCTTGGTGTCACCTCCGCGCATTCTCCCCCATCAGCACTCCTGTCGACGTGCCAATAATCTATTTATGATGCTTTCCAGCCAACTACTTTGTCAAACACTCCAGTCAGGACATCTGGCTCTGGAGCCGACGCGCCCGCGAGAGGAGCCTTGCACAGCGTCGGATACACTGAGCCGTAGCAATCCAGGGATCAAATTAATGTGTAATGACTCACAGGGAGCGGCGATGCTTCTGGCCGGTACAGTGATACACTGATCATATGGTGAACGTGGTAATGTTTCGGGTGGTTTTTGGGTTCTTCTTGAGGCATGAAAACTACTGCGTTTTTTATCCTCATCAGCGTGTGAGTGTGTGAGAGTGTCAGAGATGGATCACGTAAGCACAGAGGTTCCGTGGAGTTTGCATGTTTTCCGTGTACATGCATGTACCCCGAAAACAAGCTCAAGGTCACTGAGAGATATGAAGAAAAAAAAAAGAAAAAATGAAAACATTTTTTCGGCTTCCATCACAGTCCGCAAGGACTTCAGTGATGTGCGTAGATCATGAGGATGGGTCATGGCTCAGTGGCTTCTGGGCAGGACTCCTAATTGCGCGACGGACTGCCGAGCTCCACTGACACAGAACAGGGACGGCCGATGTGGATGTTTTTCAGGCAGCATATCACAAACAATCCTTCAAAACGCTTCCCTCTCCTGCGAGCCGCGTTCATCGTCGAGGCTCTAACGACGGCGAGCGGGAGCGGAGGACGCAGCAGTGACGGCAGATATCTGTTGCAGGAACAAGACGGGCATCCTGGGCTGGAGGAGCGAGAAGACGGAGACGGTGAACGGATACGAGGCCAAGGTGAGCCCCCCTGGTTCCCGCCGGGTGCATCAAAGCTGCCCTCAGAACTCAGTTTAGAAATTTCCCGGATAGTTTAACTTTCAACCGTAATTGGATGCTTTTCTCTTCCATTCAACCCAGTAATTCACAGGCACATAAAACACCAGGTGGCCCCTTCAAATTACCTTAAAAAAAGAAGAAGGAAACATGCATTACCTTGACCTCATTTGTTTTTCTGACCCCCCCGGGGGGGATCGATGGGAGACACCCAGGACCATCTGTCACTGGAGGGTTTTTAAAAGCACTTTAGACGGGCTCCACGCTATAATAGCGCTGCCTGCGAAGCAACTGTTTTCTGGACCATTGATTTCGAGCAACAACAGTAAACAGACAACTCCTGTGGAGCGGTGAGACCCCCCCACACTCCCCCAGCCCCCCCCCCCCCCTTCATTTCCGCTCTGCGTCGGCTGCCCGCTCAATTTTTTAAGCAGCGCTTTATTTTTTTATGGTCAGAAATCCCCGATTCTGCCGCATAACCGTTCAATGAGGATGTTGCAGTGCAGGCGAGCCGCCACAGGGACGATGGAGGATGGAAATCCTCATTCGTTTTAAACAGGTTGAAGCCTGTGGTCTGTATTAGAGGGCGTCACGTGGATTCATCTTCGAACCTTAACAGAAGTTGTCCTTTTCAGGTGTACGCAGCATCCAACGTCGAGCTCATCACCAGGACCAGAACCGATCATCTGTCAGACCAGAACAAGAACAAGACAAAAGGCAAGTCGCTTCATTCGTTGGTCACACATCGTCACCTTTTTGTTGACTGCTGAGGTGGCCTGAGTCTCTCTCCATCACTTGACTCCCTCCCTTCGGCTGCAGTGGGATGACTGCCCTGATGAAAGACAAGTACCCCCCCCCCCTCCTTCCTCAACTCGATGAGATCACCTCTGGGCTCCGGTTAACTGACTGTAACATTCTCTCGGTGGCTCTTTGCCTTTTTCTGGTTCGGATCATAAATCAAACAGGATTAGCAGGTTTACCTCCCCGGACTGTCGCTGTCAGCCAGGATCAACCATCACAGCCTCCTCTGAGAGGCCCAGGCCTCCCCCAGGTCACAAATCCAATCCGTACTCTGCTAAAATTCGAGAGGGGGGGGGAGTGTTCCTCCAAGCTGTACACTGACTCCTGGATGAGTCCACTCCGTTTGCTCTTTTTCTTGTGCCACTTTTCATCTTTTTGTGAACACTGTAAAAAGGTTTTAAGTGCTGCCTGTTTATCAACCCAAGAGTGACACCAACAAGGTGTTTCTGCAGAACCAACAGCAGCTGTCGAAAGCATCGATGCATGGCCAGTGGGTCAAAATGTAGGTGTGGCTTTTCAGCCGCGCTCTCGTCCCACCGACTGATCAAACCTTCGTGCTTATTTGGTGTCGTTGGTGAAGGACTACCACAGTGACAAGTTCTTTCTGAGGATTTACACCACGAGCTGAGTAGCTGCTCGCGTTTGCTTTCTGCCCGCGGTTGAACGAGCTGCAGCTGCTGATGTCTGCAGTCTCTTTGGTAGAAAGGTTTCCATCACAGGAGGTCCCATAGGTGCCTTTTCTCTTTGACTTTCTTAGCACGGTGGCCTCCTACACGACACACAGTTTTTGCTCTTTTTTTTTCAAGCCCGAGCTCATGTCAGTGATTGGTTGCAATTAGTTTCACACAGGGAAGAAAAACAGACATTATCTCGTGCCTTTAATTTAAAGCTTCAAGGAAACACTGAATCTAGCTTGTTCACAGGTTTCTGACTGAGGGAGATCTGGTCAGGACCTAAATGTCTTCAATTACACACAAGTTTCCACGGTAACTACATGGTCAAGGCATCGACTAGAACCAGGCGACCATCCACTGCTCTCACAGAACACACAATTTGGCACTCGGTGAGGAAGGGGGGGGGGGACGTGCAGTTACTGCAGGCAGGACGGGACTGAAGCGGCAGCAGCCGGCTCGCTCAGTCATGGGAACGCAGATCATTGTGCAAACTGTGAGAAAGAAGCCCAGCGTTATGTGTTTCCTTTTTTAGAAGCGATAATAAAGACAAGCCTGTCGTTCGAGGCAGCACTGGAGGTCAGAAAGCCAAACTGTTTGTATTTATGGGCTTCAAGGTTTGACAGATGACCTGTGGAAAATCCTGCACATGACGCATGTTGTACATTCACGTTTTCTGTTCCGTTAGAATACAGAAACATTTATTCCCAGTGAATTTCGGTCGGCCCTGACGTTTAGCAGACTAACGAGGACAGGTCTTCTGCATCCTCTTTAACCCTGAAAAAGAGGAATTGGAGTCCGGCTCCCGAAGCTGTTAAATGGTCCACCGGCTGACTGTGCAGGGAAATAAACGTGCAGGAGGGAAACCTGGGAGCACGATCGCTGACCGTGACCTAATGGAACGGCGTTTTCCGCGGTCAGGCAATAAAGTGCAGGGCCCGGAACAGGTCGCCTCCACAGCCGAACTGCAGCGGAAGAAGATAAACTAAGCGCAGTCAGCAGATAAGGGCTTTCCTGTTGTCCAACTTGCACGCACTGTTAATAATATCGAGTAAACCTCCAAGAGACCAATTAATAAACAGCGGCAGTGACGATCCAGATGTTTGGAGTTGTTGAAGTGCCAGCGGTTAACCTCCCTGCTGTTGTTTTGTCTGAACAGGTGGGAAGACTCCTCTGCAGAACTTCCTGGGGATCGCTGAGCAGCACATGGGGCCCAACAACGGGGTGAGCGAGCGGAAGCAAGTGTTCACGGCGCCGCTGTGATCTCTGCGTGGTTTCTTACATCTCCGAATAGCAAAAGTCAGAGGCCAGAATAATTTAGCGATATGACATATCACAGGAATCTTGTCAGATTCTAAAATGAAAACAAAACAAACTCATCATTTTATGAGAATCTGAGCTTTTCTCTGATGCTTTGCTAGGGTGTGCACACTTTCACAGCAGGAACGAGGGCAAAAATGAGCAATGGTGGTCGATGAAGGGGGGTAAAAGACCCAAATACAAGAAAACAGAGGAGGAAGTGAAGACACAGACTGTCGACTCCATATTTTCAGCCCCCTGGCTGAGTAGGTCCGACAGACGTATCTGCTAACAGATACTATCAGCCGAAGGAAACGCCTACGAACCGAGTGGAGTCGATGCCAACGCAGATAGTAGGTGCAGAGTGGGAAAGCCCCAACGGCGATAACGCAAATCACATTACGCACATTGATCATCTCCGCAGTCTCGAGTCAGTTATCGTCAGGTGCCTTTCGATCGCGCTCGCGGCCTCCACTGTTGATGGGCAGGTAAACGCGTGAATCCCCTCTGCTAATTCCAGCAGGCCAACAGGCAGAGAGCATTAACGCGACATTACACAGTCACCCAGAGGCTCAGAGCTGCTCCCGGATATTGATTATGATTTTTTAATTTGTTTCTGCGGGAGAGGAGCTGTGACTCATACCTCTCGCTTCCTCTACTTTTTCTGTACCTGCCGTTTCACATAGCCCCCCCTCCCCCCCTCCCCCATGTCACCCCCTGCTCTTTCCACAACAAAAAAAGGCTTTTTTTTCTCTCTTTTTCCAGTTTCCAGTCTCTTTCTCCAAGTTTTCCTCTGCTGATATTTTGTGCAGCAACGAAGCTGTTAGCTAGTTTTGTTCCAATCTTGCCAAACTGTAAAAGTTTAGGGAGCCAGCGAGTCTGATTATCGAGTGCAGCCGGCAGCGTCTCTCCTCCGCTTCACAAGGCCGTGGCAGCCTGCGCCAGTAATGGTGTGCTTCCACTCGCCTGGTATCCTGCAGTCATACTGAATAGTTGATGATGAGCTTTTAATTAAGGCGGCTAAACTGTCTCCTTGCGAGTGGAGAACCACAAGTGTCGTGAAAACAGTAATAATCAATATTTAATATCTGAGTTGCACAAGCGGATTATTCTGCAGATTGAAGAAGTTCAAAGCGATAAAAAAAGAGTCAATTAGAAATTACTTTTTTTCGAGTTACAAATTGAATTTTATCCCCTTGATGACTTGAATTCAGAGAGGATAAGAATAAAAGGTATAAAAATGTGATGAGTGCATAATTTAGGAATACATGGGCGAAGGGTTTAAGGGCAACTTCAGAATAAGAATCTGAAGTGAAATGAAAACCGGATATCTGATTTCACACATTATACAGGAATACAAATGTTAATTAGCTATACAAGATTAATTTATCCTGCCTCTGGTGTGCTTCATCATTTATTTTCCCCCCTTTTTATTTAGTCCGGGAAACTCGTGATGGCGGAGCAAGGTCGAACAATGCAAATCAGAGCTAAAACGGCAGATAAGAGAGAGAAGCAGAGAGGGAAGTCATGCGTCACCTTTAAAGGAGCAACGATTTCATCCTCATTTCACTCCTATCTTATAGCACTTATTCCATTAGAACAGGAGTGTAGATCTCTGGTCCTGAGGAGGGTGTGTGGGTGTATGTGTGTGTGTGTGTGTGTGTGGGGCAGCTTCCGAAACACTGTCGGAATTCTGGCTGCTCCGACACACCTGAATTCAATGATGGCTCGTTAGCAGGCTGCTGCAGAGCTGGATGACATCACGCTAATTAAAACCAGGTGTGTTGGAGCAGGGAGACGTCCAACGGCAGACACATACACTTGAGGACAGACAGTTGTCACCAATCGTGAGGCGAGAGAACAAACCACCGTGCAGCTCCATCTGGAATTCTACATTCCTAATTTTGCAGAACTCAATATTTTGTTTCTGTTATTAATTTTTCTGGTTGGGTTGGTTTTTTTTTTTAATAGTTGCCATTTGACTTGTGAATCCCCAGCTTTATTCCGACTTGACTGTGGAACTTTTTATTAAACTCAGGAGGTAAAAGTGGGGCTTTAAAAAATCCATTCATATTTAGAGAAATATCGAGAAAAAGCAAAAGAAGATTCTCGTGACATGAGGATTCACTCTCATGGACTCGTGGACACTTTATAAAGCGAGCAACATCTGGATCTGTAGAACTGATTCTATTTCTTGATTCCCCCCCCTCTCTTCGTCCAGGCTCTGGTGACCCAGATGTCGTCGCCCCCTGCGGTCACCAACCCGGCAGCTCTGACGGCGGAGGAGTACTTCAACCCCGGCCCGTCGCCCACTCAGAGGGACATCGGCCACCCGTGCCAGCTCACCACCAAGACCCAGAGGTGACACAGACAGACAGGAGAACAGACAGGCGACCCCCACCCCCACCCCACCCCCACCCCCACCACCCCCACCACCCCACCCTCTTAACACACTGCACCGGTGCCAGAACTGACAGAATGACTGGAAGAGAGCAGGCAGGGAAAAACCACCCATTTATAGCAGCTGACAACCGAAAGCCCCTGGTGAAAGTTATTCCGACACTGGTCTAAATTTATATATATATATAAAACAATCGAGCTGTAGATTTTAGCAGTGACACCAGCAAGAAAAAGCTGATTAGAAGCTTGATTTTTACAATGAAATAATTGGGAATACTTTCTCTCGAAGAGCACCAGTTATCGACGGCGCCGTCAGAGCTCTGCCAGCGACAGTCGCCCCCGTCATGCCAGCTAACGACCCGTCCAGTGTTCCTCGACATGACTGTCGGTGCGTCTGCCATTTTCCATGCTCGTTCCTACTCGGGGGGCCTAACGAGAAGTGACAGGCCCCGGCGCCAGGATGAAGTCTTTGAGGCCGCAGCGCCGTCCGCCCGTCCCCGTGTTCATTATCGGGCAGATTAGAACGCGGGTAATTGATTGGCTTTCGGGACGGAACGCCGCGCGGCAGCTCGCGGCCCGGCCAGCCGGCAGGAATCGATGCCTGTGTGCACAGCGGGCCAGGGAGCAAACTGTGGGAACGACAGCGAGCGGCTGTGGTGGAGGTTCATGGGAGCGCTCATCGAGCAGAGCGTTGCAGTGATATTGGTTTTTAATGACTCTTTGGAACTGTTGTTGTTTTCGAGGCACAGTGGTGACCTAACATGCAGAAAGCAGCCTCATAAACACCAGCTTTGTTTGTTAGAAGTGTGTCAGGTGTGTATTGCTTTTTTTGTCTTGTCATGCACCCTCATTAAGTGCTTGACAACGAAGCACCGTCAAATCATATAGTAAAATTGAAAGGTATTTAACAACATGCATCAGATGAAGCCACTTTAGCAGCAAGTAAGCAGAATGGTTGGTTACCCCCCCCCCGCTCTTGTGTGTGTGTGTGGGTGTTTCTCGTTGCCAGGTTTAAAGCCAAGCTGTGGCTGTGCGAGTCCCATCCTCTCTCCCTGGCGGAACAAGTGGTGCCTATCATCGATCTCATGGCCATCTCCAACGCCCTGTTCGCCAAGCTGCGAGACTTCATCACTCTGCGCCTGCCGCCTGGCTTCCCCGTCAAGATCGGTGAGGAGGAGGAGGAGGAGGAGGAGGAGGAGGAGGAGGGGAGGGGAGGGGGGGATGAGCGGGAGGGATGGATGGAGGACTGGATAGCTGTAGAGAGAGGATTTTAAAATACAGCGTGAAGCAGGGGGTGAAAGAGGGAATAAAGGTGATACACAGGCAGGGAAATGGATGGAAAGATGAAGACAGATGGTGAGAATAGAAGAGGATCGACAGGATTTACACTGATGTTTACAAATAAAAGACATGCATAACTCAGGCTGAGATGAGATGGATGAGACATGAATCGTTGACAAACACCTCGCCCCGTGTCTCTCCAACCCCTGCAGAGATTCCTCTCTACCACATCCTGAACGCCAGGATCACCTTCAGCAACCTTAATGGCTGCGAGGAGGGAACCGGCGCCCGTCCCGACAACGAGGTGGCCATGGAGGGGGACGCACAGAGGGAGGCACCCAGGACGGACACCCCCTCCCCCGGCAGCGACTCGTCCAGCGTCTCCAGCTCCAGCTCCACCAGTAAGGAGACGCCGAAACGACAGCGTCCTCGTCCTCTCCCCCCCCCCCTCCCCCTCCTCACGTCCCCCTCACCAGATTAGGACATTACAGACTGCTGCTGGCTGCTGGACTATAAATCCTCGCTCACACTGACCGCAGCACCGGAGCAGTACTTCACTTCGCAAACTGAGTTTACAGTCGCCTGATAGAGTTATGTGCAGTTTTTTATCGCCGGCTTTAAATGCAAGGTTACGTTCCCGGTGTTGTGTGTTGGAGGTGATGGCTGGCTTTCATCGTCCTATCACCTCATCGGAGTCGTAGCAACCACGTCTCGAATCTGCTGCCGAGCAGAGGAGGAGATAAAAAAACGCGTATTGTGCGGCGTCTCAGGAGGAACCTCTTCCAAAATCCTTGACATTATTGTGCAGAAAGGCACAATGATCCCATTCAGCCGAATACGCGCAGCTGAGGTGAGGAATTATTTTTTTGCAGTCGCTGCTGCGGAGAGAAAGTGATGAGCCGCGACTTGTTCTGCAATTCCTCTCACTCAGAAATCACTCGTGTGTTTCGCCTCTCCTGCAGCCTCCTCCTCTTCTCGCAGGTAACTCTCCTTTCCATCTCTTGCCCTTTACGTCCCTCCCCCCACCCCACCCCACCCTCCCGTGTGCTGCAGTGTCGTGCCGAGCTGGAGAGATTCCCACGTGTGTGTTTGAGCCCCCGCCGGGATACACCATGCTTGGAGGCAAGCAGAGAGACAGCATGAGGGAGGAGGAGGAGGACCTGCTGCAGTTCGCCATCCAGCAGAGTCTGCTGGAGGCCGGATCCGAGTACGATCAGGTGAACGCCTCGCTCCCAGCAGATGCTCCTCTGGGGTGAAATACACTACCACCA
>JAUESE010000020.1:9856281-9867495 GCA_032274725.1 Malacoctenus triangulatus | reverse complement strand
TGTTTTCTGACTTCACAGCGTTGCCGCCGCCTGTGCCAGCCAGATCTTGGGAGGTCATTGAACCGAGGCAGGGAAAATCAACTGCAGAGCGTCAGAGGGCAGCAAATGCAACCACTCACATCTACCTGACAGCTGAAGTCACCTGAACTCCAACTCCAAATCTGAAATCCAACTCCAATCTTAAATAACCATAATTTGGCCGTTTATCGTCTGTCATGCCACTTTTGTGAGGACTAAGGTACGAGGAACAAATAAAAAGAAGTACTTGTCATTGTATTCTCAACAGAGAATCTGTGCTGGTGAGTTAATTTTGCTTGATTTCAGTGATCGTGAGAATTGTGAGCCGCAAAGGTGCAGCAGGGTTGCTACAACTTGCCTCTTTCAAGCTGTTGCAAACCTCCGTCGGGTGAGGTTAAGGCTCGTTTGGGCTGCGAATTTTAAACATGCTCAGTGCTGGCAGTAACTTGCATGTGCAAAAAAAAGTCACAACATGATTCTCAAGCATTGGAGCTTTCAACATCGGTGCGCACGAAACGTTCGGACACACTGGATCATGAAAGACAATTGAAAGTACAAATCTCTGAGAAAGTTGTTTCGCAACTCGGCCCTTTGTGAATCACTCTCTTTTGAAGCTTCAACACACCTAAATGAATTGAGCGGCTTCCGCGGAGTTTCATGATTCATTCAATGAAACCGGACGAGTTTGACCGAGATCCTTCTGATTCGGCAGGTGGAGGCTCCCAATGCGCTGCGAGAGACATTATGAGCGTAATTAGACAGTTTTTAGTTCTAGAATGAATAAACATATTGTTGATAGACCCCATGTAATAAGATGTGGTGCTATACAGTGGCTTTTGTTTGTTAATAGAGAGTTAATAGACTATGTGAGATGAACTGTTAGGGGTCTTTCTTCACCGTGTTGTTTGTGGATGAGGATAAATCACAGGAGAACATTTATGAAACGTGAAACTACACAATCAGTTCATAAGTGTGTGTCCGTGGTATTGAACATTTTTCAACATGTTGCAGGCTGCAACGGTGTCAGCCACTGAAATCCAGCGGAGAAACTCTATAGGTGCAACACACATAACACATACATGTCTCTAACATATGTGCACCACACCTTGGGGTGTCGGTTGCCATGGGAACAACTGGAAAATCAAAAGGTTAAGTCAACTATGCGAACGAGACGAGAGCTCCGACCGGCGAAAAGAAGCGTCGCTTTCAACGTATTGCTTTATTTTTGCACAGCTTCAAATGATGTAAAATACACAGTATAAACCACTTAGAAGTTTGACGGCGTGTGCGTCGCTGGCAGCGCGGTCCACTCTCGGCACCGACATGACGAAACGCATCCTCCACGTGTCACGAGCACCAAAACCGTCTCCTCAGCACGATGCCAAGACTTCAGCACCGTCGCGCTTTCAAATCCGCGATTGCAAAACGTGCTCCGTCGAGTCGAATCAAAACAATCACAAAAACACCAAATGAGTGGAAAGACGATGCGAAAAAACAGTGTCATCCATTGAGAAAAAAAAATTACACAGTAAAGCTGCAGAAGAACCGGAAAAAGGGGAAAAACTGATTATATTCTGAAAGTGCTGCGTTGAGTCCACGAGTCTTTGAAACAGCCTTCATCAACAATCTGTGTGTGCTTGTAAAAGTGTGAAAAGTTCAAAGAAGAACAGTACGATACTGGTTGACCCGCCCTGACGATGCAAAAAAAAAAAAAAAAGATCCAGCGAATAAAAGAGAAGAGTGTTTCTCTCTTAAGGCTTGCAAAGCGCTGGGACAGAGACCCTCACAGCGGTCCAGTGTTGAGTCGATCGGGGGGGTGACGGAGGGATTCCCCTCATCAGCATTAAGCTCCCAGTTGTGCCTCAGGTGCTACCAGGTTCCTTTAAAAAAAAAAAAAAAGGTGCCGCTGTACTTGGAGCACTCAGCTCCGGCTTTGTGTACTCGCTCTCTTTAAGGCACAGATGCTGGTCGATGATATCGGTGATCACCCAGTTTGGACCGCTGGCTGTTTGTCGGGCGACGAGGTTCAGAAGGAACCTTTTTGGCTAAAACACGTGTTCATCTTCTTCTTCCTGAACGCAACTGGTGTGACCTGGCAACGGAGCGGACGACTGTGGTGATCACAGACGCTGTCGCTTTCACTGTAGCATCGAGAAAAGGACTGAGTGGCACTCGAGTGCGACGTTTGAGTTCTCCGAAATCTCTGGCAGGTCCAAAACACTCAACCTGCACAGGCGCCTCTCACACCATCTTTTACACTAACTTTTGAGGTCCAGGCTGGAGGTTTTTTGCAGCATCTAGTGGTCTGAACAACGATCCAGTGTGTAACAATACAGACGGTTAATCTGTAAAAAAAACGACCAATTTAAAACGTGACCAATCAAACATTATTAGTTGATGTGACAGTGGGTTTACTGTAATCTGTGGTCTGGCCACGAGATGCTGCTAGAACGAAGCACTGATCCGTCAAAGTAAAACAAAAAGTATGTCCTCCTGGTAGGCGTGGCCACTCGCTCGCCCTCCCAAAAAAAAAAAAAAGGCACTGCAGTCTGTTCTACCCAGTCGAACTGTCAGGTGGCACGAAGGCGACGGCGTCCGAGCGTCTGCTGCCGGCCTGGCGCTTCCTGCCCGCTTGTGAGCGAGCCCCGTCGTTCTCCGCGACGGGAGACGGCGACACTTCTGAGGTTTGGGCGGCTGGAGGCGCGTGGGCGTCTCCCGGGGAGACCCTCTCGGGCTGGCTGGCTGAATCTGGAGGAGGAGGAGGAGGAGGAGGGAGCTGGAAACTCTGCAGAGCCTTGAGGTCGGGGTAGTTGCCCGAGTCGGCCATGATGTGGTGCAAATGTTCCCAGGTGGCGGCGCCGGCGCCGGCGTTGGGGCTGCTGCCGGGGTTGTTGGCGGCCTGACACAGCAGCTCCGTGTGCTGGCGCAGCTGGGCGATGCCCCGGTCCGTGGCGCTGCTCTGGCGCAGCAGCTCCTTGGTGCGCAGCGTGATGTCCAGCAGGCCCGACTGCTGGAGGATCTCCACCGTGTTGAGGAAGCGGCGGTGGCGAGCGCTCGGGGTGGAGTCCCTGTGGTGCCCTCGGCTCGTGGGGAGGTGAGAGGAGGAGGAGGAGGAGGAGGAGGAGGAGGAGTAGGACGAGGAGGAGGGGGAGGCAGTGTGCAGACTGGAAACGGATGGAGGTCCCTGGTTAGAGGAGGAGAGACCCTCTCTGGTCGCAGAAGGCGACGGCAGGCTGCACGCCGACGCCGGTTTGGGCTGCTTGTGATGGCGTTGCTCTGGTAGCCCTCGAAACACGGGCGCGTCGTCCGTCTTGGGGTCCGTGCACACCCTCTTGCTCAGATTCTGCGATTCGTGGCTGGACGCTTTGTCGGGGGGCTTCTTGCTGGGATGCGGCGCGATGCGGGGGTAGGAGTTCAGAATGGGAAGGTAGCTGCTGTTCACCTTCTTCCCGGTGACGTTCGACCTCCGCGACGGGGGCTTGTGCAGCTGCTGCAGGGTGGCTGGGACCAGAGCGGGCTGCTGGAGGAGGATCACGTGGGGGGAGCCGGAGAAGTTGCCGTCATTCGTCCAGTGCAGCTGGCCTCCTTTCTGGATTATCGCTGGCTGCTGGGACCAGAAAGGACAAGACGGCGTTGGAACAACACTTCCTACTTCTTCCTACCTCGGTCTCTCCCTCCTCGATTCCGCGCCTCCTTACCTGCTTAAGCACCATGTCCTTGATGATGCAGATAGGTGGGTGGTCACGCCCCGCTGGCATACGGGGCGCATTCCCAGGATTCCTCGGACCAAGTTGTTGACTTTGGCCTGGCTGTGAGGTTTGTGCGTGTTCGCTGCCTCGGGATTGGCGTTTGCTGCTCCGCTGGTCCTCGGCGTCCGTGTGCGGCCAGTCCGAACCATCTGCAGACAAGTGAGGCGAGGAGCCACAAGCAACGGGACAGTGGTTTGGTGACACATTGAAGGACAAGCTGAAGTGTTTTCTTGCCATCTCATCTTTTGTGCCCTGTGCAAAGATAAAACTGGAGGAACTCCTCTTTGTTCTTGTGTTCTGCTCCTATTATATGGTCATTCTACCTGCAAATGCACTTTATTATCTACATCTGTATAAAGAGAGAAACTCGGACACTGTTACTACCTGGTTCCATTCACTTATACTCACCCGAATACCCGGAATCCTTCTCGGAGCTGCAGCGCGAGCCCCTCCCGCTGGAGCTGTCCGCGTCTTTCGAGTCGCGTATGGCCATCAGGGTGCTGCTGTTGCTCTTCTCCTTGGCGGTCTTGGAGGACGCACCGCACCGGCTGTGCTCGCTCGTGCGGGGCTGCTGGTTCGGCATTCTGCACCCGGACCAGCGACGCGATGTGTGGGACGTTAAGGCTGTCTCTGAAGGCCAAACAATAAATATATGGTCAGGAAGCTGTGTCGGGGTGGGAGGGGACTAACCTGCTGGACACAGTTAGGTTCGAGTTTTACACATCTTCTTTCACAACACCTGATTGTGGTGCGTGCTCTTTCGGAAATGATCTCTGCAACGCCTGATAAAATCTACTTCTGGGTTTGACGGATTGCAAAGAGTCATAAAAATGTAAACAAAAAAGTGCCTATTAATATGTTACAACTCCAACACTCAGTTCTACATTGACTCATGAGGAGTCATTACTTTGGAAGCAGGAACAACATGTCCTCAACTGACCTGCAGACACAAAGGAAGTTAAGGAAACTCAAGCAGTTCATTTCAAACGCGAGGTTATGGAAGAAACACGCATGTTAAGACATATTGGTGTTGTTCTTAACATAAGGCAAGATGTGACACGATGGTATTCATGTATTGCAATATGCAAAACCGAACATTTTATTTACTCAGTCCGACGTCTTGCTTACACAGTCTTTTTTCTTTTTTACTTTTTTCCTGATGCACTTGTACCTTGGTGACTCTCGGCCTTGAAGGTGGAGAAAGATAAACAGTGCAGGACATATGTCAATACACAGCTGGACAAACAGAACTAACCAAGCAATAAGGAGAGTGTGACTGAAAGTCAAAGAGAGGACATCACGATCGTAAAGAGAAAAAAAATGATTAAAATGCTGTTTTTTTTTTGCTGAGAAGTTAAGATCTTTTGTTTCCTTTTTGTTGTACAAACTGCTTCTGTGGCTTGTCCCTCGCTGATGTCTGCAGCTTGAGATTAAAAACACTTTACAGTAGGTGCTGCACCCAAAAACTGCTCATTAGGAGGAAGTCTTTGAAATGGCAGCAAGTTCTGAATATTTTGTTTTACCAACAGTTTAAAGTGCTTTACTAAATCCAAGTGCAACAATAATTAGACACAAAGGTAGCTGCAATCGGATAGTCTGTTTATAAGAAGGAAGAAATGTGTATAAACAGTACACAAACACTCAACACCAGCTTCGCCTATGGAAACCTGACAATTACGACACTTGCAAGTCAAAGTGCATTTTTAAAAAACAGCGGAACATGTCCCCAAGTGACTCTCAATCAGCTGGAAAATTACCAGCCAAAAAAGCCCCAGCCTTTCACAGTTGACCGTGAAGGACTCCTGCACCCTGCTTTGAGTTCTTTGTGTCGGGCTGATAAGAACAAAGGAGTCAGGGCTGTGTTGCTCTGCAGATTCACCGTTGAGGGTCTGATACAGACTCCACACCACCGCGACCACTCGACAGCCCCTCAGTAGACACAGTGTCCATTAGGATCGCTGCTGACATTTAGACACTTACGGGTGACCGCACATGACACCACTACAAACTCCGTTGGAGTAAACAACACGAATCCGATTGCAAAAACAGTATAAAAACAACCCTTGAAAAGCAAAAACAAACAAACAAGCAATCAAAGCAACAAACAACTGTTTCTGGGTATTGATTGGACCCAGTCAAACACGCGCAGCCGGTGCCGATGGTCTATGTTTTCAAAAATCCGGTGGTTCCGTGAAGGCAGCACATGTCTCTCTCTCAGCTGAACAGCAGCACCCTCCCTTCCTCCCCCCTCTGTTATGTAACTCTCAACTTTGAGTCCAGCCCTCTCTCTTACATATACTTCCTCTCACACTGCTCGTGAACAGACACACACGCATACACACATGAAAGACCCGCAATAACCAATCGCAAGAGACCGAAATTAAAGCCCCACGTAACACGTCGTTATTGATCGAAAATCCACGTGGAAAATGAAACGAAACAAAATTGTGAAAACCCCCACAAAGCTTTGACAGGTTGACGTATCTCCAAAGCCGAATGAAGGAGGAACGCGATCATCCATCGTAGGAAGAAAAAAAAAAACTTACCTCTGGGTGTAAAGCTGGTTATTACATTTCTTTAAAAGCCGGTTTCGTCTTTGACGCTTGTTTTGACAGGTTGGGCGACGCTAAAGTCAACCAGTGGTTCCATAATCACACTAGTTATGTGTCACGGCAGCGGAAAATTTAAAAAAATGTAGTGTAACCATAGTGGTCGATCCCAGCGTGTTACATGACTGCTGTGAAAAGGGATCGCGAGTCAGTGACGTCTATCAACCACCCACATTCACACGCGTTACATCCCGGTTTCAGAATAAAATACATAAATGGGCGATAAAACGGTTTGGAAAAATAAGGCCTTAAAATAAACAGGTAAAACCACACAATAAGTGATGCGCTTCACGATTTTTCTCGTATTTGTAGGCTTCAGTAGGTACTCACCTGTACTAAAAGCCAGCAGCGTCAAACTCCGCGCTTTTGTTTTGAAATCGGATAGGCTAAGCAACGTCTAGCTTGACGCTGTCATTGCTTGAAACGTTCACAGAAAAGTGAAAAAAAAACATTTTCAGACTCGGCGCGATGTGTCTTTCTGTCCTTCCTATACAAACAGCACAGCCAGTGAATGCTGGTGACACAGTTATTAAACATCGCTTCCTCGGTGTCTTTCTGCGTTACCCCAGCTGAACCCAGAGCCGCCTGTTGGACCACCTACCAGACACAATAAAACAGATATATGCTCGTCAGCCCGGCGCCCATTGGTCAGCGCGTCACCTGAGGCAGCCAATCAGAGTTCAGTGCACGTGCTGCGGAGAGACAACGGCGATAAGACTGTAGGAAAATGCGGTTCATCTTTACTCACATCTTTAACTGAAGGTTTTAACCAGTGTCAAGCGGAGTGTTCAAGTCTCATGTGATGATCGTGAGGGTAACACAAATGAGCGTGTTTCCACGCACTCACGCCAAGAAGCATTTTGTCGCCCTGTTAAGAAACGATATTGATTCAAAATTGAAGAACAACCCGCGCGAGGACCCCGACTCAAATTTTTTAAAGTGGGATATGTTGTGGTCACATGGGTCGAATCCTGTCCTGGTATTGGCTGCGGTCACTCTGCACGTCCTCATCAATGGTTTCAAATGAGGAACTTCACACATACTGTCTTGGCTACAGTCAACGAGGCACCATTAGGCGACTTTTCGGACAACCAAAGAACGACTTTCCTTATTAGAGAGTTGCCATCAAACGCAACTACCCTTTAAAAAAGAAAGAAAAGGAAGAAATGCTTCTTTTTGGGTCCGAAAACCCCTTTATTCAGAGTTACAAGTTTACAGAGCACTATGCAAAAGTAGCTCAAACAAAGGAACAATAAGGAAGATAAATACATAGTGACAGATTTTAGTCTTTTGGTTAAATAATGAGTTTCATGTATTATTCAGCCTCAGGCCTTCAGGAATAATACAAAGTGAGGATTTATGCTGTTGAATTTCCATTTATACATATTTTGCATGTAGACTGAAAGGCGTTATTACAAAAGTACATATATTTCTGAGAATGTCAAAACAACACGCTTTCCTAAAATTAAACATGTACAATGACAAATTTTACAGGTGGCAGATCAGTGCCAAAGAAGGTGCAGCACTGTGTGAGCCCCGCGTGCCCAGGTCATTGGAGGAACACTTGTATTTCTCAGGAGCACAATTGTGCCCGATACGATGGCAAACTATTTTGATGTACTTCCACACTATCAGCGCAGCAACTTCAGCATAAAAGCCTGCGGAGCCCAGCCGTTGCACTGGCTTACGGTTTCATGTTATGCAAAGGAGCTCATTTTACAGTTAAAAGATCATTAGAAGTCGAGACTGTAGTCCATTTCCCTATTCTCTTCAAGCTAGACTTGCAAATGTTCTAGAGGTTTTGACTGATGATTTCATTTCCCTTCAGAAGCTCCATCATGATAAAATGATTTTACTATCCCATTTGGTGCTAAAACCCTTGATCAGCAAGCGGTAGATCACTTTAATTTCTTGGGCTGAATATGTATACTAGAAATAAGAGTAAGAGACAGGAAGCCGTTCAGGCAAAAGGTGGCTTTGCTAAACTGAATTGAGGTCTGTGTGTGGTGGTAAAACTCTGGAAGGACACTTAATTCAAGAACACACCTACACCAGACACTTTATTTTTTTTTTTTTTACAATAAAATTCTCAACATGAAAAAAGCCCAAATCCTCTTCACAAATGACAAGACAAGGACACATCCATTGAGACATTTTCTAAATTACTATTGAATTAAAACAGTGCACTAGTTGATTTGCAAAGTACATGCAACTCTTGATGTTTGGCACCACATCTGCTATACTTCTTCCTCACCCACTCGCATGATAACACCGACATCTGTAGTCAAATCACTTCTGCTTTGGCTTCAGCTCTTCATTTGATACTAGACCCTCACTAAGCTTTTATGTACACTAGAGTTTTCGGGGGGGGGGGCAGGTTTTTGTCAGGTGAACCCACCCAGCAGACCAGAAACGGTGGTCAGACCAGGATGTATGCTGACATGCATGGTCTCTGGGGAGGAGAATTTATTTAAAGTAGCACAAGTCTCTTGGGCGTGGGCCTTGGCTGCAGCGTTGGCGAGAATATGCATGATCTTCAGTGAAGCACTTTCACTGGAAACGCATACAAAAAAGCATACATGGGTCAGGTCAACTGCAGAGTTGCGAGGTTGCACGGCGAAGAGCGAGTCATTGTGTGTCCAGCTGCATACCTGCCAACATGGATGCTTGAGGCCAGACACCAGGCGGCCTCCCCCTCCGCTGTGGGAGGCTCCTGGAGGATACGGCGAGCCAGGGAGAGAGCAGCCGCCGCCAGCTGCAGGGGTGGGAACACCACGCACTGGCTCTCCAGGAGAGACAGCTCCAGCAGGTAGCGGGCCATCCACACCACCTAGTGGTGAGAGGGCGCGATCACGGTTTGGACTCCATGATTGCACGTGGAAAAGGCAGTGAAATATCTACCATGGCACTGCAGCGAGCAATGGTGGCGAGCAGGAAGAGGAAATGCAGCGGGGGGCAGTGGGACAGGTCAAACCTGAGCCCACAGAGGACCTTGCGCTCCATTCTCAGCAGCTGGTGCTTCGTGTAGGCGTGGTCCATCAGGTAGCAGAGGCCAGACACCTGGAAGACGAGTCCCCCGGATGGAGACATCGAAGTGTTACTTTCTCTCCAGCAAGGTCACACTTGACTCATCTCCCGCCGACGCAGTACAAACCACACGACTTCCTTTCACACGCTGTTGTGCATCAAGAAAAAAAAAAAAAAAGGCCCATTTAGACGTGCGCGTCTTGTGCCATCGTACCTCAGGGAGGAGGCGCTCTTCCTTCTTGGTCGCCAGGAAGAGGCAAACCATGGCGAGGAGCTGCAAGTTGGGTGTGGTCACCTTGATCTGCCGCAAGGAGCGGTTGAGAAGGTGTATGGCCAGATAGAGCGTCTCCTCCTGGAAGTTCATCATCTCCTGGGAAGCCAGAGACGGCGCACGGATTAAACAGGCCCACATTCCACTCCAACATTGGAGCTTTTCAACTGAAAAGCTGCAAAGCTGGAAGACTTTTCAGATAATGTATGGAACAATCAGTTGTTGCAGACCCTCAGAGACTGAAGGTTTAAAAAAAAAAAAAAAAAAAGAAGTTGATACAAGTGACTCACATGAACTTGAATGATCCAGTCCACCAGGATGGCTCGAGTGACGTCGGTGACGTTCCAGGGGAGGTCAGCGCTGGGTAAGCAGTAGCGCGTTTGATTTCTCTACAGGGTGGGGAAAAAAAAAAACAAAGCCAGGAGGCAAGCTCAATAATTAAAGAGCCCCGGCTAACGCAGCGTTTGTGCCAGATCGTCTCCAGTTCATTTTATTTTTCATTTTTTAATAAGAAAGACACTGAGGCGGCTTAGTGACCACTGCGCACGAGGCCTAACCATCATCTCCAGGAACATGTCCCAGGCATACGTCCGGTCCCATATGAGGCCCAGTTTCTCCAGCGCCATCTCCACCTCGTGTCGCAGCAGGCTGGGGACCAGCGCCTGCAGGCTGGGGAGACCCTGCAGCCTGTGGTGGCACAGGCGCACCGGCTCGTCCACGCTCCTGTTAGCTGCGCGGGACGGACAACCAAACAAATCAAGTAGGTCACTTGTGCTCTTGTTGTAAAGCTTGTGTCATGGACAAAGAATCTACTTCAATGCTGCACTCTACAATAGAAATTCTTGTCAGTTCCCTGAGGAGCCTCCAATTATTTACAGTGAAGCCAAACGCTGGTGCACAAACCTTTTTTATAATCTAGTGTAAACAGGAGCAAATGAAACAAGAGCAGATGGTAGTTGTCACTCCACATGCAGATGGTGTATTGAAAAGTGCTCCCCACCCCCTTTAGGAAACACGAATGTTAAAAAAAAAAAAGGAAAGTTCATCATTCTACAAATAAAGCAAAGAGAATCTGATAACTGGGTTGAACATGCAAGAACTTATTTTCAGACTTTATTCAAAGAAGACAACTTCCACTTCAGCTCAACCTACTGTCCTCATGAAAGTCCATGGCGACGCTGTCGTTGCTTTGCATCGACAGCCTTCTTCCCTGGAAGCAGACACACCTTACATTAGCAAATGCCAATGATAGAAAACAAACGCTCCCCCCCACACACACATTCTGACAATGTTATTTTCTCTGATCAAGAAATATCGATGGGAAACAGAGCTGGTGTGAGAGGCACAGTGAGGGGCCAGTCTGGAGTCTTCACCCTCTGGTCTGCCTCTACTTTGAGCAGGGCCATCCTGGGCTCCTCCATTTCTGCTGGCCGCCAGCGATCCAGAGGCCCACAAACATTTTGAACCCAAGCTTTCAATGGGGCTCGTCGCTCCTCCACCTGTGGGGAACAGCAGGGACAGACACTCAGTGACTGAGGAC
>JAUESE010000020.1:9840527-9851998 GCA_032274725.1 Malacoctenus triangulatus | reverse complement strand
TGTGTGTGTGTGTGTGTGTGTGTGTGTGTGTCAATGAGGTCTATGCGTGGGTTGGTGTGTGAAGCATGGTACAGCTGGTAAACAGGTGGTACTTGCTGGCATTAACCTGGTTTTTCAAAGTGTCAAGGCTTTGATGTGGTGCCCAGTGTAGTGCAGCGGAGGTCCTGCAGGGGGAGCCTAGTGCCGGCCCTGAGAGGACGTACAGAGACAAAGCTGCCAGTCTTACCCACACAAACCTGCTGAGGTCAGTCGTTTGTGGTTCGCGTGTTCCGTTCCTACTCTGATCCGTGTCTCGTCTGATTTTGCCAGTGTGTGTGTGTGTCTGTGTCTGTGTGTGTGTGTGTGTTCAAAGACAGAATGATAATGTGTCTTGTGCCTCTTTTTTTTTTGTTTTGTTTTGTGTCGTTCGGATTCCCCCAGCAGTGCGAGTGTGTATGTGGGATTGTGATCATGTGTCAGCCTGCCTGCTTGTTCAAGAGTCTGAGGGATCATTCCCGTATGCTGGCAGAGTAGGAGAACTGAGGGAAGTGCGTACGCTGATCCGAATCCTCCACGTCTAAACTGTCATCTGGATGTAACACAGGGAGGAAAGGATAAAAAAAAGGACAGTTAAAACCCATTTAAGGAAGCTTGCAGTGTCCCGAGAGATGAGACAGAGCTCAAACAAAAGACGATCAAGCAGGGATCGACTCACATTTGTCTGGAGGAGTTATTGTAATACTTTGTGCTGTGAACTCGTCGTCAAAGTAGCGCGTGTCCGTCTCTGATGTCACCTGGGGCTTGAAGGGTGGAACGAGCTGGGAAGAGAAAGAAAATCTCTCATTTATGCTCTGAACATGTTGTGTTCAGGGACACATTATCTTTTTTCCCTCCCCCTCGTCACCTTTTTATCAGTGACATCCTGCCAGTTGATGGAGGTGAAGAACTTGTGGCTCATCACTTCTTTGGCATCGTCGGGTCCGCCTCCCAGCCTGGAAGCACAACAAAAACACCGTCATTACGGCCCGTCCACCGGTCACAAACAGCTGCACTGATGCCACCAACACTGACCGCGCTGTTCCCTGCTGAATTTAACACACCAGTTTCTCAACAAATTTACTCCTCATTTCCTCAGTACACACACACACGTGCAAGGACGCCGGTGGGCAGAGCTCAATGTGCTAATATTAGCGGCTCTTCGACGATTACCAGAAACGCGGAGGCTTGACCAAAACAACAATCAATTCTGTTCCCGTTTGTGGTCATTACCCTCGACCAAAACCAATCAAGAAAGAACACGGGCTTCAATAATGTGGTTACTTCATTTTATAGGTGGAATCGAGGTGCTCGGGAGCACGCTGGAGGGGCCACAAAATCAATCCCAGAGAAAAAGGATTTTCTTAGGATGTACTGACTTATTGGCACAATCTGTTTATTTAGTACAGAAACAAAATAAACAGCCAGTACCTGCCAATCACCTGTTTGTTTTTTAACCCCGTTCTTTGTAAATATTCCTCCTGCTGCTGTGCTGGCTGGTTACCTCTGTTTGGGATCCTTCTTGAGCAGGCCTGCCAGCAGGGCCTTCGCCTCGGGCGCCAGGTTTTTGGGGAAGCGGATCTCCTCCATGAGGATGAGCTCGAACAGGCGCTCGTGGTCCTGGTTGTAGAACGGCAAGCGGCCGCACATCATCTCGTACATCACCACGCCCAGCCCCCACCAGTCCACCGCCCGCCCATAGTCGTTGTCCTCCAGCACCTGCCGGACGAGAACGCAAGTCAGTGGAAGGGGGACGAATTCGAGGAGAAAAAAGCAGCTGGATTATGTTTACTGGATTAGGTTTACATAATCGAGGAGCGGAGTTACCTCTGGTGCCAAGTACTCGGGGGTTCCACAGAAGGTTTTCATGGTGGCGCCGTCCGTGATGCCTTCTTTACACAGCCCGAAGTCTGTGATCTTTATGTGACCGTCCTTGTCTAACATGAGATTCTCCAGCTGTGCAGACAAAGATTGAGATCAGAGCCAAATCTACTGAAAGCTCTGAGAGGACAACAGTTTTGTCATCTTGTTAAAATAAGACACATGTGACGAGGAAACGTTCAACCTAAAAAGCAGTTCAGTAAATTGGACGTCATAATCCTTAAGTTTCAGGACTGATGCAACGTCTTGTGACAGTCAATTCAAGTTACCGATACTCCTCAAGCTTTTTTTGTCTCTTGTAAGATAATGTGAAACGTCTCACCTTTAAATCCCTGTAAACTACATTGCGTGAATGCAAATACTCCAGTGCCGACACTATTTCTGCACCGTAGAATCGTGCCCGGTCTTCTGTGAATACTCGGTCCCGGGATAAATGAAAGAAGAGCTGCACAAGAGCAAAAAAAAAAAAATTCAGGATTGAAGGACAGATGTAGTGTATTAAAAAATGTAACTTAGTTTGGCTACTTCCCACAAATTGTAGCAACATGAGGAAGTCCTTTTATGTCTGAGATTAAAGCCTCAACATGGACTCATATCCAAACTCGACACACAGCCCTCCGCTGGCTCTGACTGGTCTGCTTCCGTGGACATTTGACACCTTACTGCTCCTCAACATTGTTTTGTTCACCTCAGAATAGCTACACATCATCCACAAGTGTCCACTCCGATGCTACAACACATTAGACACAAGCGATGAGGCAGCGAAAGACTTACTTCTCCTCCGTTTGCGTACTCCATCACAAAGCATAGCCGGTCGTGTGTTTGAAATGCATATTTTAGTGTCTGAAAGATGTGAGAAACATAATTAGTGGCTGCAGCACACTGATTAGATTGTCTGTTCGTTTTAGAAAGCACAAACGTTGACAGCATTAACTGTGAACCCACCGTTAGGAAGGGATGCCGCGTGTTTTGGAGAACTCTGCTTTCTGTAACTGTGTGCGCCACCTCATCCTGGTAAACACACACGCACACACACACACACTTTCAGTAAATGCAAGATAGACAAGGCCTGGTCTAAACATGACGTGTTAGTGATTCAACACCAATTAGAATATGAAACTGAGACTCACTTTAGCGATGATGACTTCTTTGCGGAGGATTTTCATAGCGTAATACATCCCTGTCGCCTTCTCCTTCACCAGGATGACTTTGCCGAAGGTCCCTTTGCCCAGCAGCTTCAGGTAGTCAAAATCACTCATGGTCTGTGTGGAAAGAACGCTGAAAGATCAGCTGTCACACTTCCCCTGGTGCTTTTCGCAGCAAATCTGAAATTATTATTTCAGATTTTCTTCTTTCTGAACATCACGATGAATAAATTATCTTGGAGCGCTCGAATGTTTGCAGGAAACACGACGGTCTGTCCCGAAAGTACGAGAGCAGAACTTTTCACGACATCGCATCGTGTTCTTACCATCAGAGCCGCTTCTCATCGTACGCTTCAAATCATGTCAGACACAACATGATAAATAACAGAAATGAAATTTATAAAATATATGGAGTCTTTTAAACGAGGTCTAAAAAACAATGTCATTTATTTTTACAATTGGAAAGCCGGGAAGAATTTGGGAATATAATCAGTTATCAATGTTAGGATGTGAACTGGGTGTAATTCATGAGAAAAAAAACACCACACACAGGACGAGAACTTTTCAAATGTCGCTGGTCTGACACACCACAAACTTCGACCCGGCGAGTAAACATTAACAGGCACCCGTGCAGCATCACTGCATACTTGTTCGATTACACAACACCGTCACGAGGTGATTGATACACGAGGAGCGCCTGCGAAACCGAAAACATTCCCCAACCACCTTGAACGTTACAGCCTATGAGAAACTATGTAAACAAAGGTCGAGATCCAACCATCGGAAAGGTGTTTAGTTTTTGGAAGAAAAAAAAGAGATAAATTTGAGGAAGAAGCTTAAAGTTCGAACAGCTCTGCATAGAGACGAGCAGCCTTTTACGGGGTTGCCAGACTCTGCTGCTGGTGGGACTGACTGACCACTTTTGTGCGGGACTTGGACACGGCGATCTCCATCTCCTCCGTGCCGCTGCTGTCGCTCGGCGAGCCAAACTTGATCTCCATGGGCTCCTCATCCTGCTGCTGACTCTTCAGGCTGTTCGCCACCAACTGGATTGATCGCATCCATTCCTCCCTGATTGCAGGAAAAACACACATCATTCTGAGCGAATCTGGCCACAACCGTGTATGAATCACTCAGAATATTTACTGTCACAATAACAACACACTTTGCGGCAAATTGCGCAGTGCAGGGTTTTTTTTCTTTTTGCATTAAATGAAAGGTAGAAAGACTGCACAACGAATGTATTCCAGAGGGAAAAAACACAGTAGCGTAGCAGGCTAAGTTTAGAAGGTGGAGGATAATCTGTGCACTATTCGGCCCGGGGCTGTTGGGATTTGGTACTTGGCAGAGGCCATGTAAACAAAACTCAATGACGATTGCTTGGGTTAGAGGTGAATAATCAGGTCTAATCTGGCACTAAATTCTATTTGGAGCTTGATGGTTGTTTCTACTCAAACTAAACGGATTCACTGCACGTAGTAAACAATGGCCCATTTATTCCTGCCCTGTTTGAGCGTGTTGCTTGTGTCTTTTAGTGTTCGCTTGCTTTAAAGATTCAATCCAACGGAGACGCTCTCAACAAAAATCGGGCCCTAAAACGGACCTGATTCATCTAATTATCTCTGATGAACGTATTTACTCAGACAGTTGAGCTGCAACTGCAAAGTACACAGTTGTACCTGCATGGTTGATGGCTGCTTCTACTCAAACTGAACTGCAAATTTAATGTTTGACTGATATTTGTGTCCACACTGAGTGGGCAGGACGTTGTCGATTTTCCTTCTCAGCTTCAAAATAGACCACTGTTACACAGGAACACTTTCAAAACTGATCGGTCTGATCAGAAAACATTGGCATTATCAATTTATTTATAGCCCTGCTTGATGTCCTAAAACCATGTGATACGCTTATAGTCCAGTTTTGGGGCAGTGGCACAGAAAGCACAGATTATGTTGGTGACACACAACAACCACCGACTGGGATCAATTCTTTTTTTTTTTTTTTTTTTTAACATTTCAGCTGTCGGATAAAACCGATGGGACAGAAATGCAGTTCAAAACAATGAAATACTGACTGACAAAAGTGGAAGGCAAAAGAAAAGAGTATTTATTGTATATTCATTACAGATTTAGTGGAGTTCCCCTTGAGCCTCGCTTTTTGTTTATTATTGTATCAGTGTAGGCAGACAACTTACACAGAAACATCCTGGATTATGGGAAGTCGATGTTTTTACATGCAAATTGAATTTAAAGATGTTCTGGCCTGAATCCATAACAAGCATCGCTCCCACATGTTCCTTCGTTTCAAACGGACCAACCCGACCATGTGAACGGAGAGCAGATGGCCGTTACCTCTCCTCGTTGCTGTCGACATGGAAGGTCCGCTCGATGACCGAGGTCCACTGCAGACAGCGGATGACAAACGTGTTGGGTTTGGGACGTTCTGTTTTCATCAGCTGACATTCTGCGGAGAAAAAAAAAGAAATCGACACGGCAAGACGGCGTCAAAACATGAAGACGTGAACGTGACACTCGTGAAGATCTGCGTCCTGAGCGGAAGGAGGTCCGACCTGCCACGGAGAAGTTGTTGAGCGGCGGGAGGCTGTGATCGCTGGACACCTCCGGCTTCTCTTTGTAGCCGATGAAGGAGCCATCGCTCTTTAGGATGAAGTAACGAGGACGCCAGGTCTTGATGTATTCACCTTGGAAGCAGACAGGATGAGAGTTTAGGCAGAAATGTTGAATTACCTGCTCGGGTGTTTTTCTATCTATAGAGATGCTGTTTTGCATCCCAGCAATAGAAATCCATTCAAACTGACTGTAACAGGAAATGTCGAGATCTTCCATGGAAGTATCTCGGCTTTAAAATTGCAATTTCTATATCAACTTTCACTTTGGAGTTGAGCAATCGATGACAGTGTTTACAGGTGGTCCCTTACCTCTCTTGTGGAGCCATCCCTCTCTCACAACACTGACTTCATTCATGCTGGGGCAGAAGACTGTCTGGGTAGGAAGGGGGCTGCAGACAAGCTGGTGAATTTGTGCAAAGTTCCTGGTGAAGAGTCGCACTGTGGTTTATGTTTACCCAAAGAAGAATCCAATCTGCTATTACGCCTGGAGGGGGGGGGAGGAAACAAAACAAAAGGAAACTTGTCATTGCATAATAACCGAGCTTGACAGACAGTTATAAACACAAAAACAATGATCATCGCCGCCTGGTGTCAGTTAAACCATGTAATCACAACTTACAGGCACCGGAGGACGATGCTGCCTTACAGGAGTTGGAAAACTCAAGCGTGGGTTTTACTCTGTGTGAACGTTTCCTGGTAATAAACGCTGCA
The DNA here is from genome assembly GCA_032274725.1 of Malacoctenus triangulatus. Lineage (NCBI taxonomy): Eukaryota > Metazoa > Chordata > Actinopteri > Blenniiformes > Labrisomidae > Malacoctenus > Malacoctenus triangulatus. Next base: position 9,845,617 of record JAUESE010000020.1, on the reverse strand, counting down.
CCCTTCAAAGGTATTGAAACAGGTGAAGTTTGATACTCGCAAACAAAAGGTATAAATTCAACTCTTTCAGAGTTGTATAGCAAACAGCGACAGTAAGCGATGTATGAGGGGAATAAAGTGAGAGACTGAGACTTTCAAGTGAGTCTGAGATATTAAAGTCAGGCGCAATCTCAATGAAAACGTGCAAATTGTGACCAACACTGAAAAGTCTCAGGGAAACACACTGGTGATGGGACAGAGGAGAGACTCCAGGTGCTGGCTATCCAAGTTGTCACTGCAACCGAGTGCCTGAACCAATCTTTCACATTGTGAAAGCTCTGTGCTGCCCTGAGGAAAAACAACTCGACAGGAACCATGAAAACATTCAAATCGCTCATTTGAGGAGTCGTCACCGAGAAGTTGACGAAAAAAAACCCGGAGGTGCCAGGTGAATGCTGCAAGCAAACAGGCTGAGACACAAACCAGGGCAGCCCAGATTGGGAGCCTGATTCAGCGAGCGCTGGACCAAACCATTACATTTACCAAAGACAGCATTATGAACAGGTCAATCACAAACAAGATAATAGAAATGAAGCTCCCGAAGACCATCAACTCTTCATCATGGAGGCCCACAGAGTTTGCAAGTTGACGGTAAAGCTGATTATTGGAGACACTCCTGTATATTGAGACTGTATCAACACCTGTCAAAATCAGTTATCGCCCACAACAGTAAAATGAATATTGTTTATTAGTATCAAGAAACCTTTCATTACTGTTCCAATTAAAGTCCCTGAGAACTATTCATCACTGTCAGCTCCAGTCACCTCACAACAATGTTCCTGTAAACCTCTGTTGTTTTCAACATCACAACAGATCTGGAAAAGATGGGATCCTTGTATGTTGGTGATGCCACAGAGTTACAGTCAGTGGGATCAATGCCAGCGATTGAACAAGCAGCAAAATGTCTGCAAAGCTTCGCACAGTCGAACGCAACAACCCTCCAGCAGCGCTGGTTAGACGTGTGAGCAGGGGCCTTAGTGATCCAGGGTCAGTGGTGACCAGCAGCTTGTGTTGGACAGTGTTTTTTAGCAGCATTTCAGCGTATTCCAGTGAAAATGTTGGCGCTGGGCAGCAATGCGCACGCAGTCCCACAGCCTCGTCACACTGCGTTGTTTACGGCGATGAAAGGGAGATAAACTGATAAGACTTTTCTCGACTTCAGACTGTTTTTATGAGGGTTGGGGAGTATCTGCAGCTTGAATGGCCGTGGGTAATAAATTGGTAAACGCTCTGCGGGATAAACAAGCCTTCCTCGTAAATTGTACTACGATGCTTCCTCGCAAACATGACAGCGAGTTACAATGATGCCAGTCAAGCGTTAAGGCTGTCTTCAGGTTTGTATGGAGCAGCTCTCGAAGAAACCAAAGAGAAGATGTTGGTGCTAAAACGTCGCAGCGAGCCGAAAAAGATAGTAATGTGTGACCAATGTGTGGAAAATTACCCGCTGTACGGCGCACGACTTCAGGCTGCTCCATGTAAACATTACCGTAGCGTTAACACAACAGTGTGGCGGCGGCTAGCTAACTGAGACAAAGTCAACAAACCTCTCGGTCCACGGCAGGTCGTTAGCTTTTCTACGGAGTCACGGAGCGGCTCCGACACTCCGGCAGACATTAAAGCTGACGGGCCAAAGTGGCGCGTCAGCGAGGACACTGACCATGACCGCATTACGACCAAACAAGGCAGCTAGCCAGAACACATCTCCCCCGGCTAGCGGCTAGTTAGCATGTCAGTTAGCCACCTGCGCTAGTTCTCGTTTACTCCTGCCGCTCTTACCTCGACCTCGGCGACCAAAAAAGTGTCCCCAGGCGTCGCTTACTGAAGATGTCCGGAGCTGCTCGGCATCAAGCTCCCCCCCGGTTAGCGCAGGAAGCGTGTGTGTACTGAACTCTGTCAATGATCACACAGCTTAGCGGGCTGCTCGCCGAGCCTGTTTTCCTCTCTGACAACAACAGCGGCGGCGGCGTGCTTCAGGTCTGTAAACTGCTGCAGTGGTTCACTGAAGCGTATGCAGGCAGCCCCACGGAGCCAAAGTCCACCCGGGGGCGAGCTGGAGGACGGGTAACGTTCAGTAACGCGACCGTTCGTGAATGTGGGAGTCCAGGAGGGGTGCTGGAGCCGCCTCTCTGCGGGTTTAATGTGGTTAGTTGCCTGCTTTAGCAATGGAAGCCCTCCGTCCCGGCCAGACACTACAGCAGCCCCGCAGACGCTCACACAGGGAAGTGACGTCGAGCGGCAGAGAGGGTCCACTGCACCTGAACGATCCGAGTGCGAGAGTACACCAAGTCCTGCGCCGTAACCTTAACTTCACCCCGACTACACACGCCGGGCGGAGAGAGTCTGACCAGCAGCCTCGCCTGTGACTTTTCCATTTCACTTACTATTCGGAAATTAAACACTGTTAATTTAAGCCAAGCTTTGTTAAAAAAAAAATCTTCTAAACAAGCCACTCCTCCAGCATCATGAATAAAACAGACATCAAATAAAAGAAATATATATATCTATATATATAAACAAGTTTTTATTGATATTTTATATCCAATATTTTTGTAAAACTGAATAAAGCAGATTAAAAGTGAGTGTTTTGTGTCAAAGAGCTTTAGATTGCTGTCTTTGTTGTTTTCGTTGCAGGTAGCGAGCACGAGCGTCGCTCACAGTGGTCTCATCGCTGCGCTTCTGCATCTTCTTCAAGGCTTCCTCTGCAGACGCATCTGAAAAGAAAAACCCCCGGAAGACGTTGGCCTTTTATAAAGCAACAATCAAGAGTGTGGAAAAATACACATACTGATCACACAGCCAAAACACAAATATGTGCTTAAAGAAAACGGAAACAACACAGGTTATAAAAGAACTAAAAGCTGTGTCCGACTGAAAGGTTTCATGTACTTGGTTCCTTTTTTCTTCAAGATGACAAACATTCACCCAGACGTGGCCATCGGGGACAATGATTTCCCACTCTGAAGTTGCTCAATCACCAGTGTCACTCGGTTCACTCTGAAGTCATGTTAGTGTGAGCCGGTCTGAAGTCAGTCATGGCCAGAAATATTCAACTCCCCCACATTCCAAACTAACTTGAGAAAGTAAAAAGCACAAAGTAAATCTTTGAAATGTCACAAAAAAAAATTTGGATGAAGTGTCAAATAACTGGAATGAATTCGTGTTTCAATAACTATTTTTGAAGACAATGTTCTGGCAGAATGCTGCTGGAGTTGCGGTAGCTGACATCAGTCCGTCACAGTTTTCTTCCATATCTGGTCATTTGTGTCAAATGAGACGTTGAAACTGGTGCCAAGTTACAAGCACCTGATCCGGCGGGCTCGCTGCTGAAAAGTGATGCTTCTTTGGACTTGGGGATGCATACATTTCCAAGAAAGGACAAAAGGGTTTCATTCAAATAGGATTTGTGAAACACCACTTCAATAGAGCCAAAACTATAAAGAAATGAAAAACAAAAAAAACACCAGGAGGAATCCAAAACACACCCAGAATCCCATCACAACCCTGACATTAAATTGTTCGGATACCTGACTGTCTCTTGGCCGCCGCCTTTGTCTCCCATTTCGCCATCTCCTCGTGAGTAACCTCCTCCCGAGCGACACTGCTGAGCTCGTAGACGTCCACCTCGTGGAGTTTCGGCAGCAAATCCTTCACCCATTCGTATCGAATGGGACACACGGTCCTGATGTACACCCGAGAGGTCACGAGCACGTCGTGGAAGATGACCCAGTTCAGCTCTGCCTCCTGGTCAAATAGCTTCGAGGCACAACAAATGGTGAGCGGAGGGGAAGGAGAAAAACAGGCCGTTTAGGGATTGATGCCGTTTCAATGTGTAGGATGGTTCAAAATTAAAGCAACAGATCCTTACTGAGGACGAAGGATGGATGTGAACCATAGATCCATGGCCGTCCATTGTGCAAAACGCTTTCCCAACGGACCTATGAGGAGCAAAAACACGAGCCATACAGACACGTAAGTTTTGCTGAAAGATTATGAGGATCATCTTATCGTCTCTTCACTGATTCATGGATACCTTCTTGCGACATTTGTGAAGTACCCCGTGCACAAGCATCGTCTGAAGACTTCACTCTTGTTGCCATCGAATGTTTCAACAGGGAAATCGCTTTTCTAAAATGCACAATCACATAAAATAAGGAGCCACCTTTAGACAGAATTGCGCATTTGAGACACCGACAAGCTTCAGTCAGTCCTGTCAAGCTGCTGTACCTGCTGCAGCCGGATGAGGATCTCTCGCAACTGAGTCTCCACGTTGAAGGCGGACTTCAGCGCCCTCCAGTGGACCCAGTTCTCTTTACACCAGGCTGAGGGTCTGTCGCTGCAGAGCGCAGGACAACAGCTTCAATTTAACAGCAGGTCATCGCGCTGTCCAACTCAATGAATACAGATCCTGGACATTCACAGCACTGATCAGGGTTTTTTTCTTTACCTGGATTTACACAACTGAAACACAGTGAGCAGTGTGGCAAAGTCGTTCATGCTGCCAGTCTTTGCGGACAGCTTTCTGTGCTTCTTGTCTGCCTCTTTCTGCTTTTCAGGACGACCTGCAGGGAACAACACACACTCATCATTTTCACCCTAAAGTTAAGTCACAAACTGATCCAACCAATATTGGCTTGATTATGGAAAAACAACACAAACTACAATGCTGTAAGTTATATATCGATATCAAAAAGCACTAACTATAGGAAATTAATGGAATAAAAAGTGATACCAGTAAGGCATATTTTTGGGCACTCACAATTTGTCATTCCCAGCTCAAACAAAGGAAGTGGTCAGACAAAAAAAAAAAACTAGAGCTTCTCAATTTGGCCGCTAGATGGCGGTGTTGTAAATGCAAAAAAAAAAATTTAAGCCCCGCTCACCTGCTCACAACTGACGGCTGGTTTAGAAATGAATGTAAATCAATTGAAAAAGTTAATTAGAAAATAAAATCAAAATAGTTATGAATGAACTGAAATTAAAACACTGTTGGACCAACAATAAAACAATTGTTTTATTCCCTTACATACGAGTATGATTCTAAACCTTGCTGG
>JAUESE010000020.1:9764637-9811346 GCA_032274725.1 Malacoctenus triangulatus | reverse complement strand
ACACACACACACACACACACACACACACACACACACACACACACACACACACACACACACACACACACACAACTTCGGGCTTGAAACTCATAAACAAGTTTTCCAAAGACACAATTCTACAATGTGTAGGCGTCTCTGATATTCAATCAATCAATGCAAACAGAGAGGATAATTTATATCAACTGTTTCTAAGACTTTTGACACGATCAGTCTGTGACTCTGGACGCATTTTCATTGTGCATTTAGTTTTTAACTGGACTGATCGCAAGAAAACACACTTGATGATCCACCTCAATCTTATACAAAACAAAAAGCGCTGGAAAGAGCTTCTCAAATATAAGCAGGTCATGTTGAAACATCTAAACTTAGTAATCGTCAAGTGATTAATAAATAAGTTCTTCTTCTAATTCATATTTTCTGGATGCGAGCCTGCTGTCAAAACCTGACATTTATCATGAAGTGTTTTAATAGATAAAGTTTTGACATATCGGCTTCTTCCACTGCATCAATAACAGACACAGTGTGCTAATATTCATGAAGGCAATAAAAGCGAAATGAATCAAAGTTTTATAGTTGACAGTGACGTAAACAGAGAGCAGCAGAGGCTCAAAGTGCAGCTCTGACTGGAAGGATCATTAAGGCCATGAAAACTCACTTCAAGCATGCAATCACATCGCGCTGCTCACCTGATGCTTTTGTCAAACACCTTGGTGCGAAACACCTCCTCCTGATCCAGACTTATGGTGCAAAATGTACAGAGATCCCTTTGTCGATTGGGACCCGAGACCGGACCCAGGTTCTTGGCTTCACCTGCGGCACCAAAAAAAGAATGTCGTTACTATTACGTCATTAAAAAAAAAACAGTTGTCTTTACCGACTTTAAAGACAATCATTTTGCCAGGTAACCTTTCATTCTGACTATAATCCCTTTGAAATATCATGAGTATGTGAAAAGTTCTGTTTCAAGGTAATTAATGGCCCACTCACCCATAACCACTCTTAAGTTACAGCTAAGTTTAAATCTGAAACACTTCGAGAAAATTATCGAGAAAAAAAAAAACTCCTAATCAAAATATAGGAGGAGGAAAATATAAATTTATTTCATTGAATTCGATTCAATACGGGTAAAAGAAGTTTACATGTGGAAACAGGCCTGGGCTGCTTTTAAAAGCGCTCATGAATGTTTGGTGCTCATTGAGAGATGCGACCTCGTCCTTGTTGCCACAGGGACGGCTGCCGAACGGATGTAGCTCAAGTAGACTTGAGGCTCATATGTGGTTAAAAGCATGAAACACTGACTTCCTCAGCATAACCAACAGCGACAGCACAGCGCTGATTCACAAATGACAAACACCTTAGTGACACACACCACTCCATTACATTGCAGGTTGATCCTAACTACAGGCTATCGAGTTGAGTGAAACAAATGGATAAAAATAAAATCCCACCAAATCAGTACCAATAAGGTTGATTTTGAACGGTGAACAAAGCTAACAGCCACTCAGATTCTTGTGCTATCAATAACACCACAAGTCTGATTTAGAACAGTGGATTAGAGGGGCACTGGCGGCCTAAAATTGTTCTATAGCTGTGGATTGGTCACCTTAACTCAGGTAGGAGCCTCGTTAAGAAAAGCCACCGGCCGGATGAGCGTTTTAAACGGGCTAACAATATTGGAGTATGGCTAATATTAGACATGACCAGTGAAGCAGTCAAGCTGTCACTAAGCTTGGACCAGGCTGACCTGGTGGGAGTGGAGCACACGAGCACATATGCATGCAAACACAAACAGCACACACTGGCCGGCCAACGCTGCCGCCTTCTCCTTTCCTCACCAGCATTTCCCCTGACACAAAAGCACGTCACAAAGCGAAACCATGACCCGAGGGTCACACAGTAAAATACTGGCCCTCTCCGCTCAACACATTTTAGCCACTAATCATTTCCAAAAAATTTTAAAAAAAAAAACCAAAGGGAGGCGTATATAAAGAGCATATTGTGGATCTAAAAGCAGTCTGGAAAATTCATACATCCGAGCAGAGTGTAAGCTCCATTGATGTAGGCTAAAGGAAAAAGGACAAAGTGTGAACGAGGAAGAATGGAGTTTCGTAAGACTGCAAAGTGAGTTACATGCCATGATGGTTCCTCTATTTTGTTCTGCTTATCGTTTTCTCATTAATTCATAGTAGTGAAACTGACACTTGTCTCCCTCCGGTGTGCCTACACACTGAAGCCTGGTGTGTAGGTTAGCCTAAATTCACAGAAGACATCCAGTTAATCAGAATTTAAAGACATTCATGACAATTTACCTGATTGTGAAAGAAAATCAGGAGTTGCACATAAGTGCGTGCTATAACAATATTTAAATAGTATAAAGCAAAAAAACATTATATCCATTTAGCTTCTTTTGTGACTACGCTTAAAAAAGGACTGCAAGAGCTGGGTCCAATCCCAGCTGCTGTTAGGCAAAGGGCAGAACGCAACCTGGACTTGCTGCGAGTCAACTCAGCCCAGACAAAAACTTTCACCAAAACATTAACACCTGGAGCCCTCGAAGAGTCATCAATTAACCCAACATGTGTGTCTCTGAATCCTAGAGAGGCCGGAAAAAAACTGAAGAACACGCCTGTGTGTGGGCGTGGGGGGGCGTTCAATCTGTGAAAAAACAGAGCTACCCACTGCACCATCACGCCACTGGAACACCAAGAGATAAGAACACTTTGAAAGACTCGCACAGTGCCAAGTAATTCATAGGGATCGCGCTACGTGACTGACTTTTACACGTTAAATATCAACCATGATCAAGCACAGCAAGCGGTAACAGGATAGAGAGGCAGTGGATTTATTTGGAGAAGGTGTGTAAAATCTAAGTAATGCAAGCAGCAGGAACATACGCAGCATTATTGTGTTAATATCTGAAATGTTGGCAGTGGCTATAGAAAACACTGCTCATTCAAACAGGTGCATCGCCACCTGGCAGGTATCCCAGCCCAACAGCCTGGGAGCCAGGGTGAGGACACTGGCAACAGGGTACTTTACTGGAGAGCCATTTTAGCCCATTTGAACCCCAAACATGATTACTGTGTTATGTTGGTGACTCACACTCCGTTTAGTAGATATAAAAAGTGATTTTCGCCCATTTATGCTCTTATCATTGATACATTCGTCCATCTCGACGCAAAACGTGCTCATTTGTCGACGAATGCTTCCATGAAACAGATCCGTGATAGGAGTAACCCTTAAGTCATTACACAATCACCACAACATGCAGCTTTTAGTTTACAACTAATGGTTGTTTTTTTTTAACACATTGTGCTGTTACAGTCGATGTCAGTATTGCTTGATAGATTAGACATTTCGAGTGTCTTTCGTTTGTCTCTACAGAGTGGGTGGTCGCGACACAACAACTCGGATCTTCTATTTGAGACGCCAACTTGTTGATTTAATGGTTATCATCATGTACTAGCAGCTATGTTACCTTTCTGCCAGATGCCTGCAGTGAGTAGCTGAATGGGTTAGCATAGTGATGATGGGCTGAAGTGGCTGCTGAAGGCTAGCCTGCTGTGCCACCAGCGCTCACTGAGCTCACAAGACAATGAGGCTCTACAGAAAAGGCTACAGACTCCTGCAGGCAGAAAACATTCGCAGGGCTCGTGAAGCCTGGCTGGAGCCGCCGAAGCGCTCCTGGGCGGAGGTAACCACTGACAGCGCGCTGGTAGCCTCTGCTAGCATGCTATGCTAACTTGACGTTAGGTACCAGCCTGCAGAGGAGCTGCCTGTCTCTGCCTTCACACTGTTGATAGCACGCCGCGCCCCTCCGGCTTCCCGTCTCGCCGTCCCTTCGCCTGGACTACGGACCTCGCTCCCTCACCCGGTGTGAGAGGCTGAAAGCACCGGGGCTGGCCGGCGGGACTTACATATTTTACCCCGCAGGCTCTGTAAAATCCGAATCCGAGCGTCGTCCTCTTCCGCCATGGTCAGGGCTGACGGTTGTCGCTGCTCCGGTGCATTCAGCGCTGGTTTATCATATCCGTTTATGAATGCAGGCAGAGGGAGAGAAGCCAGTCCCACTACCGCGTCACGTCGTGGTCCCGCTCACACAGACACAGTCACACACACACACGCACACACACCGCTGCCTCGAAACAACAAGCTTCCTCAAAAGTCGAGCTGGTTGCTTCGGCTCGCTCTGCAGTGTGTAGGTGGTAGGAGTTTTGAAAGGATTTAAGGTCTCGGTGTTGCTAACGTTCATTATGCAACCAGAGCGCGAGCGGTGAACTCCTACTTTGACTTGTGGAGCCATCTGAGTTGCAGCTAATCACGGACACCAAGTGCTTTAAGTTCACCCTGTGTACTGGAGCTCAAACAGGACGAATGCGAGAGTGTGATGCGGCGGTTAGGGGTCAAACACTGAACCTTCACAGTTTATTCATAAACCCTGCCGAGTGAGGAGCGGAAAACATGTCATTTGTTGACTGTTTTGTAACAACTATCTCGAAAACAATGAAACAGCTCATGCTGTAATTAAATGGAACATGCGACACAACCTGTTGTGTTCTTTTTGCATTACATTTCTAGTTCAGGTACAACCTGAAGTTAATGACTATGCTGGCTGCTTTGGCTGATCAAACTGATGCGCAACAATCAAAATAGCTTTAATTAAACTACAATAATATTGAACACATGTAAAAATGGACAGGATAAAAACACCAAAATAACACAACATAAGATGACAAGTCATGAGTCAGAGAATGGCCCCTAACACTGAAACACCAACTTTTGGCTACAACTAACTACACAGACATGTGAAGCAACCTAAGTGTGAGATTATAATAATGTGTGATTATGAAAAGAAAAAAAAAAACAAAATGTGTGATATACAAAGTGAATTAACTGAGACATTGAACAGCCACCAGCTCCAAAATGTCCTTAAATGGAAGCAGGCTGGCAGAATGCAAAATGGCCAAAAACAAGAAAAAAAGAGAGATGAAAATGGAAGCATTGTGAAACCTTTGGCAACAAACAACCAAGGAGAAATGCAAGTGAACGACATTGTAGACAACATAACAATAACGAAATGTTAAATGAAACTTGGGATGCCAAATGGTCTTTGCTGAGTATTAAGACAAGAAAATGGCAATGTTTTAAAAGCAGATCGTCAACAAAATCAACCAGAGAGAATAATGACATAGATCCTGTGTATTTGCAGGATGTTTTGTAAAATGCACAATATGAATGTTAAATGGATTTTTTTAAATACCATGCTGTTGGTAAACTATATACATATATATACACACACACACACAGCCTTTTTTTACACATCATACTGGGGTGAATTAAAGCTAATCATATTTTCAGTTTGATCCCATTCCTGCATCTTAAAACTACATGATTTGTTTTTCTTTTCTTTCAAGCTTTCACTGTTTTTTTTTTTCTCCCGTTCTGCCTGGAAGGAAAACAGATAAGCAGAAAAAAAAACAATTTGTTTGAAATGTCTTCCGTTTGTGCTTATAAGCAGCACACATGATTCCTCACACATCTGTATACTGTGTTTGCTTAGTTACACTGACTGCACACATGAATCAACTCCAGGTTGGGATTATGCTTGTAAACAGGAAACTATGTCACAAGGTTTTTTTTGGTGGTCAACTGCCAAACATCATTTAAAATCATCATATGAAGTTAATTTTACGTAATTTTTTTTTTCACTTAAACAGATCACAGCCAAAATAACTGAATATTTTTAAAGTACAAAAGAATACCAATTATTATAGAAATCTATAACAAATTAATATTGTATTCATTTTTTTACTTCTTTTTTCTGATAAAAATACATATATCAGAAATACTACTACTCATTATGATCTGGTGTAGCATCAATATCACTTGAGTCACTGGTAGTATTTTCTTATTTTTACTGGTAATCAATTCCTGTGAGTGAAAGAGTGCGTTTACATAAGTTAACTGATATCTGAAGCAATACTTACACTTGAGATGTCTGAGCTCAGTTTTACATCATACACTCTGCGCTAGAAAGTAGCAAAGAATTTCGAAACATCTGGAAACTGCTTCCTGAGGCCCGACTCTAAATACAGGCGCAGCTTGTGTGGAAGAATGAGGGAATGGTCTTCTCAGATGGGCAACAGGTCCCCAAAGGACCAGGAGGAGCCCATAACCACCAGGTGGCTTTATATTTAGGAAATTGTTTGGTCGCTCACCAATAAATTTTGCATTTAAAGTGTTCCTTTTCTCACTTTAACAATCGGGTGTTTCTGTGACTTCTCCCACCGAACTGTCAGGATCAGAGTTTCATGACACGCCCTTGTGAGGTGTTGGTCAGTGAAGACTGTGAAGTGCCTGCCACGTGTTTGTTGCACCCTGAACTTCAGGCCGACAGAGGACAGGAAGTGGCTGCTTAGAATAGGAACAATATTTATTTAAATAGTTGTACATGTTTTATGCATAATAAACACATAAAAGTAGTAACTTTATTCTGAATGGTGCCACGTGTTGATTAGAAATTACAAGTATATCAATGGTGCTTACAGTTGGAATAGAATTATCAAAGTATGAAATGAACCGATTAGCATAGTCTATCTATAAAGTGCAACTTACCATTCCCAGTTAAATAAACGGGCAATTGAGAAACGTGAAATTCATATTGGTTCCTCAGACTTTGATCTAAAAAAAGATGCAACCACCCTGGGAAGCCTTTCGACGGCCCGACACGTTGCAAACGCTGCTCTGTTAATGCACGCCGTTTGGAGAGACCTCACCGAGAGTCATTTCTGCTCACGAGTTTGCTTCACATGCATAGACAGTGGACAGAGTACAGCCTGTGTCATCTCATTATAATATCAAAAAAAACAATGCACTATAAAGGAGAAAAAAAAATTCACTGGGTTGAGGAGGGATGAAAAACAGCCTAAAGTGAAGTTAGGTCCTCATGTTACGTGTTCTCCTTCCAAACACTTCATCGAGTTTAGCTGCAAACACATTACAAATAATAGATTTGTAAAACCAAAGTAGTGGCTTCAACTCTCATGTCAGTTCAAATTCAAACACTTGTTTTTAGTTTCGTTTTTTTTGTTTGTTTGTTGACTGCAGTCATCAAGTGTCTTCAGAAAAATGGCTCCTCCTTGCACACCCATTTCTCTGGCTTGTGAACAGAAATGTGGGGGGCTGCAGAGTCCGAGTCTTTCTGTCTGAAGGGTCTAAACGACTTGTCGTTGTGAGAATATGCTCTTGACCCCAACAGAGTGTCCTTCTCTCTCTCACATGCCGCCTGCTTTTTCGACATGATATGCAGAGACTGCTGCGCGCTGGGCCGCTTCTTTGCTAGTTTATGCTTCACCTTTGAGGGCGTCATGGGAAACGATGGGTCAGTCCTGGGTGACAGTGGACTCTTATTACTGGAGTAGGAGACGTCTCTGAAGGCAGTCGAAGACAGGAAGTCCGTTGTGTCCTCGGGTTTCGCCTTATTCTTGTCAACAGAGAGAAGGCCGCCCTCGACGACTTCACATTTGATGTCGGGGTCCTCTTGATTGTCGTCGTCCTCCTCTGTTTTGATGGTGACTTGCTTGCTGTCTTCACTCCGGTGTGAGGAGTATTTGGAACCCGATGTGAACTCGTCATAGTTATACCCGTCCTCGTTGGTCTCTTGGTGTTTCTTCTCGTGGCTCCTCTTGGTGGCGAGGTAGAGGAACCGCTGGGGACAGAAAGAGCAGCGATACTTCTTCTCGGGGTTGGGGCTCCGAGGCGTGTTGTCAAAGCAGGAGCCGCTTTCCATGCAGCTGCTGCAGACGTAGTCGCCGCTGGCCGGGGCTTCGCCCAGAGGTCCCTGTTTGCCGCAGGTCCGGCAGAAGGAAGGGTGACAGCCGATGACGTGAGCCCTCAGGCCGGTCTCCGTGATGAAGGAGCTGTCGCAGATGGCGCAGTTGTAGGTGGCCCTGGGGCTGCAGTTCCTGCTCAGGCCATGCTTCAGCCCCGCGCCACCAGCCGGGGCGCTCTCATAGGCCGGCCGGCCACTTCTGTCAGGGTGGGCCTCGCCGGCCGCGGTCCTGTCCCCTGACGTTTCCAGATAACGGCCGAGCAGAGCTTCTCTGTGCTTGTATCTGAGCTTCTTCCTTTTCTTTTTAGCTTTGTACGAATAGTAGGGTCGCCAGAGCTTATCGGCGGTGTCGCACTCCTCGTACGCTTCCGACTCCATGATGGCGGCGTCCTCCGGCCTGAAGCGGCGTCTGGGAGCTTCTGACTCTCCACCGGCGTGATGGTGCTGGCTCGGGCCCTCCTCCTCCTCGCTCGCTTCTCGACTTCTCCGTTTTTTTCTGGGGAAGAGCTTGGATCCCTTGATCTGACGACGGATGATGGCCTCGTTGCCAATCTTCACCGTGATCTGACAGAGCGGCATGGCGTCGCCGTCCACAGACGGACCTGGGCATGCAGGTTTGGCGATGTACGTTTCTGTTTTGGCCCCCGCCGCTTTGTCGCGCAGCAGACTTTCCGTGCTTGTTTGGAGAATCTCCTTTGTCATGTCTTCGACTTTCTTCGCGGAGGCCGAGAGCTCGCCGAGCTTTTTGACCGCGTCCAAGGAGTTCATGAACGGCATGCCACCACCGATGTGCTCCGGATTGAGGAGCCCCGGTGGGTCGCTCGCCGGCGACTCCTTGCTGGACTGCAAAGGGAAGCTGCTTTCATAGCTATTCTCAGCCTCTTTCCTTTTACCGGCCCAAACGTCAGTGGTCGGACGCTGGTCGGCATCTTGGTCACGCGGCTTGTCGAAACTGATGCGGGGCATGATGGGCGACACCATCTTTGTCGTGGCCATGAATGTCAGAGGAAACCCCGCAGAGTCGGGCTGGCCGATCAGACCGCTGTCTTCGAACGGAGGGATGAGGGCGTGGCTGTCGAGGGACGGCTGGTCCCCCCTCTCCACGCTCTCCGAGTACGTCTGACTGTAGGTTTTGTACTGTCTCTTCCGAAACTTCATGGGCAGGAGCCTGTAGAGCTTGATGGGGTACACGCTGGCTTTCAGGCCCCCGTTGGCCGACTTCTTCTTCACTGCGAGACTGGGGTCGATGCCGTGGAACGACTTCTGATGGTTCTTCAGGATGTAGTACGTCATGAAGGTCTCCAGGCAAAAAATGCACTGGTAGCGGCGCTCCCCCGTGTGCCAGATCTCGTGCTTCGTGCGATACTCTGCCAAAGCGAAGACTTTGTTACAGTAATGGCAGGGGTAGGCCCTCTGCCAGGAGTGCACATTCTCGTGTCGTTTCAGACTGGACAGCGTGACATAGACCCGTTTGCACACGCTGCAGTTGTACCTCCTTCGGGTACCACAAGGCCGCACTACCTTCTCGTCCGGAGGGAGCTCTGATTGGTCTCCTTGAAGGTGTTCCGGCGTGTAAGGGCTGCAGGGATCCGGAGAGGGAAGCTCGGCCGCCACGCTCTCCTTATCCGACCCCTCCTCTGCCACGTTGTCCAGCTCTGTGGCTGCCGGGGTCCTGGGGTCGAGCTTTTTTGGGCCCCTCGCAGCCTTGGGACAGACCTGCTCGTGGTTGCGCAGCCGTTTGAGGTGTATGAACTTTCTGTGGCAAAAGTTGCAGAACAAATGGCTAATGAAACGCTTTTTATGTACCTCTGAGTGAATGGTGAGTAACGCTTTGTTTGTGAATATCTCCGGACAGTGCTCGCAGCTGTAGATTGAAATGCTGTCTTCCGTGTGGGGAGAAAGCGCCGGCGGACCTAACTCCAACTGACTATCGTTGGCGGCAGTTGGCAGCCCTGCGTTTGTACTTTTTTCCGCTTCTGCCTCTGAAAAAAGTGGAGGCGGTGTTGTGACTGCAACAGGTGGCGCAGGAACGCCATCGGTTGCTGTGGGAGTCATTGTATTTGGTTTGTCTGTTTGTGTTTCAGCTGGTGATGGAAGTATACTTCGACCCAAAACGCCTCGGAGCCGGTGGCGCTTCTTTAACGGCCCGGCGTTCCTGTAATTGAGTTGCTTTGGCTGTGGCACAGCTGGTTTGCAGACCTTCTTGGGGTCCCACTGATTACTGTCCCTGCTTTCAGTGGAACTGCTGACCGCGTATGAGTGTTCTGAGAGGGCGTGAGTTGGCTCGTTGGTCCCGTTGAAGCAGGACGTGGCAGGACAACTTGACGGGAGCTGCCCGACGTCCGGCGACTGGCGTTCCTCATTGGTCTTCACCAGAGGGGTGAAGGGGTTGCTCCCCGGGCACACTTCAGTGATGGAAAAGGCGTTGGTGATGCGTGGCCCTCTGGCACTGTCGAGCTCCTCTGGCCTGGGAGGTTCTTTCTTTGTGTTTTTGAACACAGGGGCTGTGCTGCAGTCTTTCGATCGAACGCCTTCGTCCTGCCTCTCCTGCTCAGCGAGCTTCTCTAAAAAAGGAATCCCGAGTCGCTTGCCCGCTGCCACCAGCCCTCCCGTGTCCTCTGCACCAGGGGAGGTCACCTTCGAGCAGTATATGAAGTTCAGGATGCAAGCAAACACCTCGGACTTCAGGTCCATCAGCTCCAACACTTGGCCGGCGCTCCATGTCTCCGAAGTGGTCAGAGCACTCCTGAAGTACCCACTGCAGGCTGCCAGGATGTTCTTGTGGGCCCGGAATTTGACGTCTTCCACGACGATGGTGACATCGCAGAAGAGGCCTTGAGAGCGCTGCTCATTGAGCTTGCTGAGCACAGTGTGTGAGTGAGTGCTATCCATCAGGTTCTGAGTGCATGGGGACACCACAGTCATCTAGGAGAGATAAGACAAGAGACAAGAAAAGATGGAATCAGAGTTTGTATTTACAGTCTGACCAGTGACAATAATGTAGACATTTTATATGAGGAGATGGTGAGCTTATCTGTTTCAACACTAGATGGCGGTAAAGTCCCAACAGAAGAGCTCCAGCATCAACAGCAGTGCAGCTGAAGCCTTCAGTCTCCATCTCATGTCATTTAAGAGTCCCACCTTAAGAATTAACACTTAAAGATTGAAGATACTGTAAACCTCAGACGTAACCAAATATTGTTGTGACAAATGAGTGTTATTGATGTTTTTCTTCCCAATGGTACACATTCGATTGAATGTAAAATCTTACAAAACTGTCAATATGCTTCAGCACTGACTTCCCTGTTGCTGTGGTGGAACTGATTATCGACACACTCGTTGAATGTCAAAAACCTTCTTTTGGCCTGAATCACACAGCGATACAAAAGCACTGCAAATATTTTCTTTTCACTCAGAGGAAGCAGCTCAATATTTAATCTACCTCCCTCTAGTTTTGAAGCCCAGAAACACAGTACAATGAAGTACAAGTTGCAAGTACAGTTCCACATCCACCGATGAATTCAAAGTTTAGAATAAATCCTTGTGCACTGAAAATACGGCAAAGCTTTGTCTCGATTATCATTTATTTTTCTCTGAGCCTGTGGTCAGTACTGCACAACACAGTCATGACTACCGTACGGACTGCAAACTACTGCAGGATCCCAGGAGCACCTCCACAAGTCAGTTTTTATGAAAACAATCCACTGAAAGTGGAGTTCCTATGATGTGGCTGTAAGCAGCTTACACACACTCGAAGGCTCTATATGAAAAAGTGCGTTCACATTTTAGGACACATATTTTTTCATGTTAACCATCTTTTGGTGAAGGAAAAAGGTTTTCTTATTGTAACAGACAGTGTAAAGCCACCAAGCTGAGCAGCCTACAGTCCAGATATTTCACCAATACAAAGCACTTCCACCACAGAATTAAATCTTGCAATACATCCACAATAGGCCTCCTCCCATCCCAAATTTTTTTTAAAAACTCAATTCACAAAGACAAACGCTGCCTGACAGGAAACGAATTATGGCTGTTGTCAGTTTTAAAATTCGGCAGCATTTGTTCTAGAAAGTCAGTTGTCTTATGAGTTATTGTCTTATGTTACGCATCTGACATGGCTGATTAACTATCTTCATATGTTTGTTAGGGCAGGCTAATCAATGCTGAGTTTGTTCTGTAGTTAATATACAGATAAATATGCACTGATTACCTGTATGCTCTGTTGTCTTGTGATCTGTCAGCTGGCTTTTTGCCACTGTTGTCACAGAAAGTTGCCATCAACTCACCAGAGAAAAAAAAAATCAGGAATCAAAATTATTAAAAGCACAAACACTCCAACATTTTCCCTTTGACATAGTGTTACTTTAGCCATGTTCTGGTGAACGCTGGGCAGAATTTCCTTCACCGTTTGTTTTCTGACTGACACACTGCCTTTTATAGATAAGTTGAGTTTTAAACAGTGAATGAAAGTAACGCGTTTACAAAGGGAGACGTTACCGTTGGTTGACTCTGACGGTGACTCTCTCAGCTGAGTCATTCAGCGAGTCCCACATCGCATGCTGAGCTGACCTGTTAAGATAGACTCGAATTACTATTCGAGGTGAATGACCACAACAGCAGAGATGCACTGCGAATGTCCGACTGGTGTTTCGATGGTACACGAAACCTTTATTGTAACTATATATCACACAATGAATTTGCAACTGAGCGCAACACTGTTTCTGTCCTTCTGAGGGCAAGTGTACTCAGCATGTCTTTCTTATGTCCAACTGTTTGCGTTCCACAAGCTAATCCTGCCTAAACAGGAGTTTCTTCATCTGATTTCAGCCAAATGACATTTAGTGGATGCAAATTACTTCAAAAAATCAGATTCTCCGTTAAATGTTATCTTTAGTTTATTATATTGGCATGCTGGTGGCTGTCACTTGGGAGGATGTTGTTCAAGGAACAGGGTGTTGTTTGCTCCTGGCAGGTGTCAGAAACAAACCCCCCCTTTTCTCTGGTTTCCCTTCAAAAATATTTCCAGTATTTTTGTGTTTGTGCTGCAAAATACAATATGGCTGCCGTCCTTTTAAAGCCGCGCAGACTGATGAAACACAGCCGCCCTCCTGCCTTCTTTCTCAGACAGGGCCTCCGTTGTCATGGCAACATGCTATGGCGCAGCACTTATTGGGATTCAGCTGGATGGCAATTGACGGCGTTAGCTGTCCGGGGTGCTCGCTGCCGTCGCCGCCACGAGCGTCCTGCCCTCTCTGACAATCTGCAACAGACAGCAGCCTGCAGAGCAGCCCGTGTTTGCCTTTGTCTCCACTCAGATAGACGGACGGTGCATGTGTGGTGGTCTGTGTCTTTGTCTGCACCAAGATGTGGACGGTCTGATCTGTCATATCTTCACGTGCAACGACAGGCCACTCAATATACATTAAAAAATTAAAAGTTTCCGCTGCTCACGCCACACTTCCATCCTGACTTAGTTCTGCCTTGACACTTTACCTCTCACACATAGTCTCAGTTTGACTCAGTTGTTTGTGGTTTGTTGCCACCACATGCTGAGCGGAAATTTTGAATTTGTCATCAGTGCTCATGGTTTGCCACACCCAGCCTTATTTTACTTTCAAAGGCAATATGAAATCCTTTATTCTGCTTCTTTTTGTATAGAGTGCAAACATCCCCTCTCACAACAAACCACAAACCCAGACTGACGGTGCAGCATATAGACAGTGCTGTCAAACAAAGAGCGAAATGTCAAAGCAAAAGCCACTTCATGCTCCTCTGCAACGCGCACTTCCGCAAGAGAGGTAAGAAAAATGAAGGGAAACCATGCAAAACATACCTTAGTAAATCAGAGAAAATGATGCAGGGACGGACAGGAAGCAACGTCATGCAGTATCCATTCTTTACAGCCCTATATGCCCAACTACATACATAAAAACAGTTTCGCGAGAGCAAGGCGAAAGTAGTTTTTTTTTTTTTTTTCTGGGATGGTCGCTGAACAGTGGCGTTGTCAGAAGCAGAGCTTTTTCTGACGTCTTCCTTCCTCTCCCTCCCTCTCTGTGTGCAGATGACTCCGGCTCCAACGTCCTTCGCCTCGATCCATGCAGCCCAGGTCCTGGTTGGATCTGCCCTGCCCTCCTCTGTCCTGCACAAGCTAGAGGAATAACTCACAGCTTATGTAGCGTGTAGCTAAGCCCGAGTGTGGCTCTGCCTTTTGTGCTAGCTGGGCGACTGAAGCTCTCGATGTGGAGCCACTGAGCAGGAAACTGCAACTTTTATCAAGCATGGCAGAAGGCTGGAAGAGGAGCGGAGCGATGCAGGGAGCTACATCACACACCGGCTCTGCACTTGATCCCAGAGAGAACGCTTCAGCTGCTCTGCTGTTAGCAGCATGAAGCGAGGGGGTCCTCTGCTGTACAACAGATGCTGTGTCAAATCTCCTCAGCACCGCATCAGCCCGATCCCGATGCTGCACCGTGCTCACCCGAAAATGTCTTTAGCGTGAAACATAATTATCTCGAGCCCACTCCCGAGAAGGATGCACCTTGAATGCATAACGCCACACCATCTGTTTAATGCTTGTGCACGGTCTCTCTGCCTCCGGTCCGCGCTCGCGCAGTCACTGTGGTTAGGTAATGCAGTATGCGCGAGACGACGGGACCGTCTCCTGTTGTGTAACGCGGCAGTCACAGGACAGATGCTGATCTTGACCGCATCTCGCGGGCTGCAGCGCGCATGCAAACTGAATGCAAAGCTGGGAGAAAGAGCAGGACTCTGGCTATACCTATCGGGAGGCTGCTGATTGATGCAAAAGCAGCAGATGCGTCAGCACTGCAGACGAGGGGGAGGGGAGGGAGCTGAACGCGACATGGCTCTGTGAGCCTCTCGCCAGCCTCCGAGGACGGAAGCAACTGTTTTATTTACACAACGGAGAGCAGAGTCATATGACTGTGAAGGTCGTCTCCCACATTCAGACGACGCAACACGTTAAACCGGCGTTCTATCGCAACAGCGCAGCTGACTTGAAAAGACGGAGGGATGAGCTGTATCTTTGTGCCTGCACTCAGTCGTTACAACGAGGAGAGAAAGTGTTCCCCCCACTAAGTGCGAGAATGAGCATCTCTTCATCTAAAACACACCCGCCTAACCTTGAAACACTGGCACCTATTCGCTGGGTCTTTTTCTCTTTCTTTGGTGCGCCTCATCCAGTTGTTTCATGAACGCACAAACAAGGGAACGGGCTTCTTATATTAGGGACAGACCACTTCAGATCAGCCAACTTGTCAGCGTACTCAGGCTCGGCATCCAGACAGAAAATGGCTTCTGACCTCAGCCCCAGTCTGCAGGGGGCATGGCAGCCCCCCCCCCACATGCTTCAGCTTGCCATTGCTCTTTAGTATCCTCAAATCCTCGCCGACATGTCAAACCAGCGTGGCGCAGATTTACGTCAACACGCGATCTGGTTTTCACACTGAACTGTTCCTCCACTTCGGGGTTTCAAGAAAGGAACCTGTTTGTGAACATACCAAATAACACAGAAACTTGGCAGTAATGACTGACTGCACATGAATGACTGCAGGGTCCTTTTAAAAAGGAGAGAAAAAGTAGATTGTATTTTGTGTATATGATCTTCCATTAGGGTTATATTTGGGGTGCAATAATCTAAAAAAAAGCCTATTAAGATGTCTAATTTTTATCTCAGTTACTGTAATTGGCACTACAATAACACAATTATACACCATGTATATGATATGTATTAGATATTAAGTATCTAATAAGATCAAGAACACGATTGCTAAGGTTTCCTTCTCGTTGAATTCCTTTTTTAAATGTATCGTCAACATTGCTGATTTTAAAGGATGCTCTTGGTAAGCAGCAAGTTCCACAAACATACATTCAATGTACATATTTTCTGATGTATACATCATTTTGAGAAACATTTCAAAAAGGAGGCGTCTGGCCCCCCTTAGCAGTTGCATGTCATGCCACTCCCTGCTCAAACCAGCAACAGTTATGCAATCAGCAGCACAAACTGATTCATAAATAACTCCGACCTAAATTTACTGAGAGCAAAAGGTTTAAGAGAAGGGAAACATGAGGCGACTGCGTCCAGCTAGTCTGTCCACCTCCAATCACTTTCAATGTTCGTGGTTCGTGTTTACAAGCTGAAATATCCTTCAAAAACAGCTCTTTGTGCCACGAGGCTCATTGTATTAAGTCGAGTTAAATACCTCATAAATACCTCACACATCTCAGTTACATCACTTTCTGTCACATTGCTAAAGGAGTGAAGTTTACCAACACCCTGCAAGTTGATGTCGGTATTGCTTCCCTTTAACTTTAAGTATATTTACTTCCTCCCTGGTTCCAGCTTCGGTCCATTCATAGCAGCCACCTGTTGTTGTGCCTGGTGCGTGTGCTTGTGAGTGTGCACTTGCGCAAATTCACTGGAAAGACGCCGGTTAGACAAAGTCCAAACATCAGATAAAGCCCAATTTTATGAGGCTTAATGAAAACCTGAAATCAGGTCAGAGATTAGTGAGGTTTGGTGACTTTGAAAAAAACACTCAGGTTTTGCCAGTCGTCACACAGTTATTCCTCCTGTCCCTCATGCTGGTGGAATTCATTTTGAGCCCTAAACGCCTTCAGGTGAAATAGTTCCCAAAATGTTTGCATTCTGAGGTCCTGATCGACATGTGAAATCAAACAGATCTGTACCAAGCCATAAATGAACCCAATATATTGGACCTTTTTAACCCCGCTGTATAATCAACAACTCAGCAACCCCGAGAGTACATGTAAAACCATCCCAGAGAAGAAATGTTGATAAAATACACTCTTAAAAAATTCTTCTTAGTGGTATAAAATAAGTGTTGAGCCCAAAAATATTACTCTTGTGTATTGCTGTTTTTTTAGAGTCGGTAACATTTAAGTATTTTGATTAGATAACCAAAGGCTGCTCCCTTTCTCACACATTCCAGAAAAGCTTTTGAAATGCACCTCTCGTACAGAGAGTAAAGTACGTGGTCGCGACTCTGAATAGCGACGCGAACGGAGTATTTGGTGTGCGGGCCCAATGTCACAGCGAGGACGTGCTGGAGACCACCGGACCAAGTGTACAGGCCTCTGTGCCCCTGATGCTCAGTGAGCTCAGCCGCGGCCTGGAGGGAGGCTCGTCAGCAGGGAGCCGGAGACTGCAGCACAAGGCTGAGTAGGCCTCATCCTCATTCTCCAAGCATTTACACAAGTAGCGCGCGCACACACACACACAAACGCACACACAGAAAAACAGTCATCCCAGGAAGCACTTCCGCTGCTACTGTAATAAGCACTCATACGGAGATTTGCCTACCAAGATGTGCCTGAGCCGAAGGTCTTGCCGTGCCGGCCTCGGACTCTCTGGACGTCTCTGTGTTTGTTCCGGTGGAGGAGGAGAGGAGGAGAGAGAGAGCGACTACCCGGCTGCCATTCTTCCTCTGGGCCTGGATCAGGCCCTCGCCATCGTCCCCCGCCTCCCCCTCCCCCGCCCCCCTCTTCACTCCAGTCTGTGGACTCCTGGTCCTTGCAGAGGTCCCCGCTTCCTGCTGAGCATAGTTGACTTCTGGAGGCTGCTGCGTCACTCTCGCCGCATCACTGACCCACAAAGACGGAGGGGGAGGGGGGGGGAGGGAGGAGGTGGTGCGCTGAATGAGAGGAGCACAAGGGATAAGCAGGAAACGGGCCACACGCCGCTCCACGTCGCTCCAACCAACAAATGGATGAGTCTGAGGCCTAGTTGCTGGCTGTGGTATTCAGGAAGTGAGTCTGGGAGACAGATCCTTTATTGTTATGTAATGAATATTTTTCCTCCCGGTCCAGACTCAGCTGAGAAGGCTGTACCACAGGCTAATAATAGGCCGCGCTACAGGACTGCACGCAGTCATGTCAGATCACCCTGACACCCGCCTCTCAGTTTGAGCACGAGAATGGGTGATAGTTAGGAAAAATCTCAATCATTTGGAGGGGAGCTGCCTCTTTTGTGTGGTGTTGTTGTGCCAGGACTGAGCATGTGTTTCCCTCTTTCTTTCAGCATGTGACGTGAGGAAAAACAACAACAAAACACAATCCACACTTTCAATATGGAGCGACTAACACTTATTACATCATATGTTTCTGGTTCACCAAGGTACCTGAAAACAGAATAATAGAAAAAACAGTGCATACCTGTGTCTTAAGTTACTGAAGCTTGCTTGTGCAGGTTTCAGGTGAGGTGGGATGACAGATGCTCTCACACACGCACATGTACAAGGTTTCAATCCAGATTAGGTGTGTTGTGGCGTCTAGGCCGGGATATGGAAACCAGAAGTACAGCACTTGTTTTGCACACGTTACAGGACGGTTCATTCGCCTGATCCTCCTCCGTCTCCTCCTCCTCCTCCTCCCGTCGTCGGACTCGTTGTGGCGCTGCTCCCTCTGCTGGCCGCTCTACGGACTACAGCTCAGGGAGGATGCACGAACCCACGCCGGCGGTATCCAAACCGCGCTGAGTGCCGACGGCTCCCAGCAGATGGCGCAGTGACCTGTCGCGGGCCGATGTAAACAGGAAGTGCACTGCATCGAGAAAAACAAATGTCATTGAAAAAAAATGTTGCATCGGTTTGTCACACACTCATTATGCGTTTACAAGCATTGTGACACGTTTCTAAATCAACATATTCTAATAATGTTTTATGATTCCTTCAATCATAAAAAGCAAAATTGAACAAATTCAATTAATTCATAAATGTGATTAGTAAGTCTCTATCTATCCAAGTTTTATGACTTGATCAAAGAGTTTTCCTTGGATATTACATTTTTAGCATGCCAGGAAAGACTAATTATGATTATACATGTTCATTTATCAGCTACAATTTACGTTTTTTTGTAGGCTTTGGTTGAGATGGGTTTTTTTTTATTTAACAAGGACTGCATCATGTACAGGCCTTCAAATGCTTTCCACTGAATTCTCATGTTTGTGGTTCATAGTGTAAATATAGCAAATAAAATGAAAAGTGTTATACAGTTTGAAGAACATTTGGCCAACAAAACACATCAATCATTTAGAAACAAATGTCACTTGTATGACGAAAGTAAAAAGTTAACTAGTGCCGTGTCTCTGAAACCTTGGACATATAATTTCATCTGGGTTGAAACTACGGGATGTCTTTGGGTTTTCTTTTGTTTTTTTGTATGTTTTTCGTGTTTTGTTCATTTGTTTTCTTGCTATTGTGTGGATGAGGATGAAGGCTCCTCCAGATCCATGGCTTTGGATATGATCTCCATGTCAGAGCAAACACAACACAGCAATTCCCCCCAATCTGCTCCCAAAACCTCTAAGAGGAGATTTGAAAAAAGCCTGTTGAAACGTACATCTTCAATTTACTTGCAACATCATGGAAACAATTTTGCTATTAAACATGTAAAAAAAGATCTGGGCATAACATCATTTTCATAACATCATTTTGTTGAGAATTAAAAAAAAACAAACATAAGTCCATCAAGGTATTGAGGTTAGCAAAGCCTGTGCACAGTGTTTAGTTTCGTTTTGTGGTTGTCAACTATCGAACGAATTGTGATTTCTACATAAAATCTCGCAGGAAACTTAGTTCCCGGTGATTCCCAGTTGAAAAGGTCTTATAAAGGAGGAGGAGGAAGAGGAGGAGGATGAGGAGTAGGACTCTGACGAACCTGGAAGGCCGCATGGTTTCGATCCGTTAATCCATCCGGACGCTAGTTTCACAGAATGGAAATAAGAAGCTTGTCTGAAACGTGTTTGCTAAGAGGCGCCGCAGAAGCTGCCTGGCAGATGATTGGTCGAACCACTTGTCTGTCACCCTTGGACAAAGCATGGCTTTGAATTTGTATACATGACCAGTAATTCTCAGGGGCCTGATGCTTCATTTGAAAATGAATGACTGCTATTTCTGAGAAAAAAAATTTGGCTGTAAACCTGGCGTCAATCTGTGAGTTAGTTTTAGATATTCAGGATGAAATGAGATGCTGATTTCTCGACCCACTTTCAAAGAGAACATCACAGTTTGGAATTGGGATAAAGATTTTAATTTCTTACTTAACACACTGAATTTACTTTGATTTGTTTTAATTGTTTTACTCAAAAGTGAGAATTCTCCAACACTGTATACAACCAGTACCACTTCCAGAGCAAAATTAATTTATTAATAACTGATATTTTTCTCTCTGCTATTTTGCACTCGAGGTGGCGTCTTTACTTACTAAATTTTCATTTATTTTCATACACTGTTCATCAGTTACCTGTTCTATTGTTTGACCTTTTATCACTGCAACGTCATGTTGTGTTGTTTTTGGACATTAGAAAATGTTGCATCGTGTCACCACAAGGTGGCGCGCGTGTAATCTAGCGACAAAGGCAGGAGAAGACGTTGCGGGGATTCACGGTGAAGGGCCGTGGTGTGATGACCAGAAGCCAGAAGAAAACACTGCAGGGGGAGGGGACGCGGTGTGTGTGTGTGTGTGTGGGGGGGGGGGGGGGGGTGGGGGGGGGGGGGGGGGGGTAGATGGGTGGGGGTCGGTCACGGAGAAGCTGTTGCATGTTTTTAGGGTTAAAAATAAAGGACGCACACGTGACGCATTTTGCAGCGTCTCGCCGTGTTCGTTGCAGCAGCACCAATCAAAACTCAAGTGACGAAAACAGCGTGTGTAATGAGCAGTGATCAATGCAATCAAGTGAATACAAAGGTGAACAGGCTTGTGTTGGTTGTCTTGATCACTGGTCACACACGTATCCTAAATACACAAGAATGTGGCGAGATATATGGTGTCTTTTAAAGGTATTTCCCCCTTTTTTCTAGTTTGAGTCCCAGGGAAGCCTTTGAAAAGCCTCAGCTGATATTTAATGTGATTAAAGTCACATGTTGGACTTGTGGTTATAATATGAAGTTAAGTTTGGTTTAATTCAATTCCGTGAGAGTACAGAAACTACTGGTTTACATGCATTAGATGAATAGTGTGGAAATCTTCATATCTATATTCATAAAGAATGACAAGCTGATTTGAAACAAGGTCTATTTTTTTTTACATTATTTCACAAGAATTGTGCACAACATATGATTGATTCACTGCTTTAGCCCTATCATGTGATTTTCAAAGACTTTTTGCCAACATTTGTAAACAACAATGATTCCTCTGCATTGTTTTGCACCTATAGGACGATATGGTTAAAATAAGTTTAAACTTGAAACTTCACGAACTCAGTCACCTTAGACATTCAGATATTTCACTTTGAACTTGTAAAATTTGCTTGATGTGTTGTAAGTGAAGTGAAATATATTTCACTAAAAGTTAACTGTGAGGAAAACCTAAAAAATACTACATACCTTATCTATGGAAACGTTTAGGGTGATTGAAACAATGCTGCTATTTTCTGTGACAATTCTAGGGTGATAAAACTCTGAAATTGATCAAAGTTGACCAGTGTGTGCGCTGTATATTTACACTGTTAGCTTCTTTTAAAACAAAAAATTTAGAGGTGGACTTGAGTATATTTTGCTCATTAGAGGTTGAAACCATTGATCATTTATTCTTCCATTGTCCTCAAACTAAAATGGTTCTAGTCTGACAGCTACAGTGGGCTATCCTCGAATATTGACAGCACACCCTCTTTCACTTGTAACAAAGCAATATACTTTCTAGACAGCTTAAGTGCAAAACTTCAGATTTGATTTTTTTGTTGTTATACTGGGAAAATATCACACCTGCAAATGGAAAAACCACAACCCTTTTTCTCTGTGCTTATTTGTGATTCCCCCAATTACCACAAATCATCCAAGGTGGTTAATTTGAAGAGGAGGGCTGTAAAACAATATCCAACTCTATATCACATGCTTACTATTCATACCTTCGCTAGAGTGTGCTCTATCTGAAGATTTTGTTTACTTTCCTGTTTATGTGATAAACAATTGTATTCTTGTTCCATTCTACCACTGACGTCTTTAAGTTTAAAGCGGCTGCAACAGTGAGTCGCTTCCCGCTTTCGTCATTGCAACGCATCCAATCCTACACCCGCCTCCCACAAAGACTGACGGGTCGTCGGGGACGCTGATTGGCCGGTCATTGTTTGACCAGACGAAATCGTTTCGAATGGGAGGAGTGGTGCAAGACGGACCAAGACAACATTCTCGCGTGATTGTTTGGTCTCGCGGGATCCATCTTGCAAGACCCTGACCACTTGTCTGAAAAAATTGCTCCCCAAGCAAGGACGCCATTTTGGAAACAGTATAGTAACCATGACAACTGAAAAGCCAACCAAACCAGCATTTGGTCAACAACAGAGGCAGCTTGATGACTTCTCTGTTACACTATCCGGAGGTAAAGGCGATATATGACCCAGGAAATTTAGCTGTTTTATAGATAGAAATGTTTGTTAGACTGTGTGTTAGAGATTGGGGGGGGGGGGGGGGGTCCCGACCCAGCGCATTGATAACTAATATTTGTGACAAGCTAATGTTACCCATGATTTTGGTGCTGTTGTGATTGTCCGCTTGTACTCTTGAAACGTTGCTCCGTCTTTTTTCCGGAATGCCTGCGAATTAAATGTTTAAAGAGCAGCACATCGAGTGCTTGTCGCACATCTGTTGACTCGAAACCAGCAGATGCCGTAAAGCAGAAACAAAGTAGTCCCTGTGCGGATGAATCAGGCGGATATATACTGCAGTTGTAGGCCCCTCAGCTGATGTGAAACTAGCAGGGTTAGGAGAGAGAGAAAAGAGGAGCTGGTGCACTGTCTGTTACAACTACAACACTGGAACAAATAGGTAACAACATTATACCAAAGCTAGAAATTTTCACTGACATCTCCGCCAACTGTCTACCGGAGTAACGGAGTTGTTCGGGGTCGAAATATTTCCGAGGAATTATGATTTTGTATTGCGAAAATATCTCGAATCCCGTCCTTGCTTTCCTGTTTTTTGTGTCTAAAGGTATCAGAGGCCATTTCTTTTTTTACTAGCTTGCGTTGCCGTGCTAGCTGCTAGCTAGACAACATGTAAAATGTTGACAGTAATTTACCAAAATCGCAAGCAAAACGGCGAAATAGGGAATCGAAAACAAAACAGTTGTTTGTGTAAGAAACCTCAATACTGTCCCATCGAGCTGGCAAAGCTTTAGCCAGGGACAACAAGGCTAGCTAATATTAATTAGCTTGCATGCCAAGGTTAGCTGGTAATAGCTATAACGCTCTTGTTTGATTTAACATCGCTTATCGTCAGCTGCGTGACTGTCCTGCGGCAGCTAATTCGTTGTTGATAAGGTCAGTGATTTGATGTCAGCCGGACATCTCGTTTAATTAGTAATAAATAGTCACAGTAACTCTTGTAGCAACCAACAGCGTGTTTATTTTTGTCAGCTCACTGTTTGCGAGCGATCGATCATCGAAGAACCCTTCGTAGTCTAATTCGGCTAAAGTAGCACTAGCTTGCTAATAATTTCCTAGCCCCGCCACACTGAAAATTTGGACAATATTTCGAACATGTAAAGCGTTACTGGGTAATTTATTCAACTCTCAACATCTACCATGGGCATTGCGGACACTTTGTTAGCAGTCATCTTGTTCCTGTTTGGCTAACAGAGGCTAAACTGTTAGCCAGCGCTTGAGTGAGAGGCAGGCATTGGCCTTAAGTGAGCTTAGAAAACATTGATCCTCGCAGCTTGCTAGCGTTAGTTAGCTGTACTTTGTTCCATTACGTTCGCGTTGACAGTTGCTAAGAGAGCTGCTGTGTCTGCGTCGGTACCTGCCGACTTGACAGTCATGCATTTTGGACTCGATTGGCCCATCAAACTGTAAGGGTGAGCTAACTTACGTGCTAAACATGTTTTTCATTTTTTGTCATACATGAATGTCAGCCAACACATTCTGGTATGTCATGACAGGTAGAATACCCTGTTCGTAAACGTAGGTTTACTCGTAGCATGTTAGCTCTATTTCAGTGAACCTCTTTCGAAACACGGGTCTAACCGATTCTGCCATTTTCGATGTGTTACTAATCACAAATGAACGTCATTGTTGTTTGCCAGTCAGGAGGCGTCTTTCCTCTTTAGTAACGCATTCTCCGTTCATTTTGTAAGCGATGTACAGACTGGTGAGCTGTCTGGATTTGGCTGTGGTTTCGCTGAGAGCTAGCTCCCCACCGGTACGCCAACTACGCATTTCGATGGGACCATTGCTATGTTAGCAAGCGTCAACTGGCACCATTCTTTATGTCGCATTAGCTGCTCCTATAGAGTTTTTTCGCCGTGATATCCGACATTTGACGTTTGCAGGCTTAGCACCTTTGTTGCGTAAGTTTTTATTGTAGCTACGGTTGCTACTGATGTACTGTCAAATGTATAGGGCTGGCTAGGATACAACTAGCTAAACATGCTAACATCAGTCTGTGGTGGTAGACAACTACGTCAGAAAAACAGGCCTCTGTAAATCAGAGGTATAAAATTAGATCCAGTCGTGGTTGTATCGTGGCATGAGAAGCGGAAAGAAGCGTCGGCGACTGTTTTCGGCTGATCATTATTCGATGTCGTGAACGAATCGCATCATACGCAAGTGTGATGCATCAGTTGTCAGGATAGACGAATAACAAAGACGAGGATGCACTGTCAGTACAGGCCTAACGTGGCCCTGTGAGCTTGACAAGTGTGGCGTATTTTTATGATCACAATTCAAGGTATGACGTTTCAAACAATGATCACATTAGGTAATCAATTATCTTTTTTTATTTATTGACATGTTAATGCTATAGTAGTTAATTAGCCTTTGTTTAGGACATGTAACAACAATTCCTGCTATATATACTTTAACCCCACCACTCAGTTTTGATGTCAGCTACCACATAGATCTGAGTAGAATATACATCTCTTCTTTAATGTTTTATCAGAGAAAAACAAGCAACAGCCTCTGTCAGTTTTATGAAAGTTCAGGATTTTTTAAAACTTTGACATAACCTTTTTATACTCATAGCAATTATTGAACACAACCCTTCCTTCTAAACCTTACAAAAGTCTTTGTGTTTTGTAGTAGTGTGAATAGATTTAATGTAATCAGTATTTTAATGGCATGAGTTTAGGGATTTCCATGGGAATTATTTATGCTCACAATATTGTTTGTCATGTTGATGTAGCAGGTTTGGAGAGTTTGAACCTGTAAACCCTTTTCAGGCTGTCACCAATTTTGCGTCCTGCTTTAAACAATGCACAATCACTACTGGTAGTCAACCTGTATTACAAAGGTGACACATGTATTTTGTCAAGATTCTCATGCGGTCTTTTCCTCTTTGTGGTTGCAGTGAATGGTAGTGTCTAGAAAGGGTATGTCCCTTCAGGAGAGAGGTGCCAATGTCCAACCGGCCTAATTCCAATCCAGGGGGGTCACTGCGCCGTTCACAGAGGAACACTGCTGCGGCCCAGCCACAAGACCATACAGCCGCGGGAAGGTGCGTTTACATCTAAATTAACCAAAAACTTCAAGTGAAAAGCACAATTCACAAGAGGCTGATTTATAGTATTTAGGAAACATTTGTTTTTTTGAAACTCATGAGGGTTAACGTTTAGATTAAAGTCTTGAGTAAATTTCTCGAGGGGGAACTGCTCATGTAATGGACTCAAATTTTTATCTTTAGAACTGGTCACATTGTCTTCAGTAACAAAGGGAAAAACTTATCTTGTGTGTCTAGTAACGTCAAATGATAGTTAACTCAGTTTAACTGTTGATTCTGCTGTTGCGTGTTAATGATTATAGGATATGTAGATGTTGTCAGGCAAAGTGATATGGCACTTGATCACGTTTCTTTTTGTGTGGCCTAACAACAGACACCCACACTATTTGTTGCTCTTTAATGTCCAACCTTACAGGTTGCAGTCAGAGCAAGTAAAACATAAAGCAAATTCCCCACCTGAAAGTAGAAGACCCAATTCTAAGGCTCCCAAAGCCACAGCCAGCTCAGCCACTGGCCAGTCCAGAGGGCACAGCTCAAGAAGGTACCCCTATTTTCTACTTGGTGCTAAGTGTAAATGTGTTGTAAATGTGTGTGTGTGTGTGTGCGTCATGATGAGAGGTTAATTTATAAATTGATTTTATGCAATTTAATTATCTTCAGATTTGTGTTTTTGAACAAGTGCAATAAATGTAGATGTGTTTCTAATTTTTCATAGGTATCATTTTTTTTTCTTTTTCAAATTGTGATAAGTTTTGTTTTTCCTTTTCCTACTAAACAGAAGCGGTCTTGCACTGTCCGTGGCTTCATTTGTGCTGCAAGACGACCCAGAGGCCGCAGGAACATCTGAACAAGAGCGACCCGTACATCAGTCCAAGAGTGAAGGCACTCGAGGGTTGAAGAGAAGTGAAGCTCCTGACCAAATTAGTACCTTTGGACCGACCCTTACAAAGAAGCCCAAATTGCTCCCACCATCCCGTGATAATACCTCAGAGACCAAGAAAAGCCCGGCGAAGTCAAAGAAGCGATCTTTTGCTGCAGAGCCACCCGCAACATCAGGGCGAGGTCAGAGTAAGAAGAGTGTGGCCACTGGGGCCTCACCTATTCAGAAACGGAAGAAAGCGGACTCTCTCCCCGGTCTAAGTAGCACCGCTGGGTCCCTCCCCGCTCGTACCGAGGGCAGGACTGCAAAACCCACCAAGCTGGCGTCTAAATCGGCCGCCTCAGCCAAAGCTGGGTGTAGCAACGTGACGGACTCCTCTTCCTCTGCCTCCACTTCTTCCTCTTCCTCCGCCACAGGCACCAACAGCGCCGCCACGCAGGGCGCTCGAGTCAAACAGGGAAAAGATCAGACCAAGGCACGCCGCTCTCGCTCAGCGTCTAGCCCTTCTCCACGCCGTAGTACACGTGACAAGGAGCAGGCGAAAAGTGCCAGCTCTTCAAAGTTCGAGTGGGCTGCACGCTTCAACCCCAAAGTCAACCTGCCAAAACCTAAACTGTCCTTGCCCGGATCCTCAAAAACTGAGACCTCCAAACCTGGGCCATCAGGATTACAAGCTAAACTAGCAAGTGAGTTACACAACCTCTGTGCCTGTGTCTTCTCTGTTCGCTAGAGAAATGTTGAGTGTTCACAACACTTTCAACAGAATTTGGTTGTTTATACTCTTTCTTCAGAATTGTGAGTCTTGTTGATTAATTCAAGAGAATGGTTAAATCTTACAAAATAGCATCGACATGGGGTTTGGTTCATTTAGCTCCTTATTGTGTTATAAAATTAGGGCTTTTCACAGATTTGTGACTGCCTGTTTAGTGTGTCAGCAAATTGCTCTCATGTGCTCAGATGGAGGTTACATCTCTGGAATTAAATGTCACACGACCTGTGAGCCAAGTTGCGTCAAAGCATCAGTTACAAAGCTGCACTCCAAACTGCAGGGAGCTAACGATTTGGTGCGGCTGTTGCACTGTTAAGACACATTGCAGCTCAAACTGCCCACTACAGATTTAAATTCTGCTTTGTTTCTTCTCAAGTGTAACAATTAAGTTTACACTTGCTAAGTAGAAATGAAACCCACCAAGCCTTTATCCAGACACTGCTCATACCGTGTACACATGTCACACAGTGCAAACAGTAAAGTAGGCGCCTGCTTTTTGCCTGGCGTATCCAGTTCACGTGGGATGAGTTCAGACTTCAGTAGGCACCTGAACTGGCTCACATTTCAGACTTGAGTAACAGAGGTCTGAAACTGTTTGGAGAATATAATTGATTGAAATAACTCCCAAAGGTATGATTATATATATATATTTTTTATATATATAGAGAGTTCTTCATGATCATTTGGTTTATGATTATGGAGAAAACAGCGCTCATACATAACCATACAACCACACAGCAGTATTGGTGATGTCATATGCGTGTAAGGAGTACTTCATCAGTTTATATTATTTGCAGTTGCATAGTTACGGGTTATTCGGGTAATATTGTAAATATTTAAATTATCCATGTGTGTAGGAAATAATCATATTTACATAGTTGTTGGATCTACAAATTATACAGTGTTCAGCATGTTTGTGTGGCACTTAGAGAAGACAAACTGAACAGCAGCTAGAGAGAAAGCCTTTCATGTTACAAGCGTCTCATATTCTCTTATTGTATAACCCTTATACTCACTCTTTCTAAATGTCAATAGATCAGAATGAGAATTTGTACAAATAATTTGCTAATTGGTACCATAGTCATTTAATAGCTGAATAATCTGCCTGCTTGAATACATTATATTTACTGTGATCATGCAAATGCGGAATTTCTAAAAGCTCTTCAACTCTGATTCCAAATATTCAATGACCTACAGTCAAGAATCAAATGTCAGATATTAAGTCTGATGATTAATTATGCCTTTTTATGTTTAATATTGCAGCAATACACTGTAAAAATATGTGATGAGCTCAAAGCGGATGTGCAGTACCGTGAATGGACACTAGCTGTTAACGCGATGCTGACTGACCGTTGCTGCTCACTTTTCTGTCCAGTAGAGCAGCTTCCTAACCGCATGCGTCTCATCAGGAAATGAATTAGAAACAAAAGAGAAACTAAATGAGCATGAATATTTGAAGAGTTTTCAATGTCGGATGTTTTTAAACGCTTAAGGCATTATGTTGCGAGTAGCTAACAACGGGTTAGAAGGCTGTCAATCAAGATATGACTTAGGTATTGTGTGTACAGGAACTTTATAAAGCGCCACAGAAAAAGGCCATATTGCTGAGTGCGTTGCCGTGTTCCAGCACAATAGTATGTTAATATCCAGGAGGGGGGGGGGGGGGTGTCTAAGCCTCACCCCTCCGGTAGAAGTGGAGAACACAGTGGCCCCCCCCTTGAAGGATTTTGCATCTGTCTGTTTGGTTTCTACAAATTGCTCCCTTAAGGTTTTATTTCCTCAAGCAGAATTTGGCTTCACCTGCATATTGTGTACTCCGTATTCAACTAAGTTAGAAAAAGGCAACATCTGAAAAAGAGGTGATGAATCTTACACCAAAAAGTGTTAATTTACACAGCCACGTATCGTGAAAATACTATCTGAAATTTTGGGGTTTTTGATGGCCAGATACACAAAAAAAATATGGTAGAAAGTGTGTGTATTGAGTAAAGATAGTTGAAGTTACTCAGGTCAGTGGAGGGTCAGGCTGTTCTTGGTGGGTGGCAGGACAGTAACTGGTGGGACCTGTGCCACGAGTCCAGGCCCCTCCTAAATTGGCTGTCGTGTATTTGCCCAGCAGCTGACTAAAGGTATGTCTAAGGCTGGGGAAGGACGTATAAGCCACTTGTGTTAAAACGAAAGAGCATTGTCACCCATACCGTATCTACATCAGACAACTGCTTTACATGTTGTTTGCTCTTGGCTGTAATGGTGAGTGAGCTTATTTAGTGCTGCTGCAAATGATCCACCAGCTCTTTGTGCCTCATCATTCATTTTGTTTGAACAAGTTATGATACACTTGGAAAAAGTCACGGATGTCTTGGAAGATTGGTTTGTGTTTTTGTTAAAGTTGTGCTAAAATCTGTATTCAGTGTTGGTGTTTGGGCAGCTATTACCGAAGAACGAGTTGTGGTTTTAGTTAATTTGGAGGTGAAAATAAATTTAGTTTTTTTGTTTGTTTTTTTTCCTTAGTTGATCTGGTTTTGTATTCATGTTTTTATCTACTGCATTGTGAGTTGCAAATCTAGCATGAAGGTTGTCCTGTCATAGAGCCACGGTTGTGTTGCTATAAATACCCCCTTGCCAGTGCTACGGATCTGTAAGCAGTCAACACCAGAGCCTTCACTGTATTTTGGAATCAAACTTTAGAACTAAATGCTCAGTATTGCAATCTGTGTCCTCAGATCTATGTAAACCAACTCTTTTGATTGAGATCTCCTTTGTATTCTAAAGAATTCGATACTAAATTTTCCGATTTTCCATTTTTCACTTTAGGTTTGAGAAAATCTACAAAGAAGCGTAGCGAGTCTCCTCCAGCAGAGCTCCCCAGTTTTCGGCGGAGCACACGCCAGAAGACCACGGGCTCCTGTGCCAGCACCAGGTACAAATCACAATGTTGGCTGGTAGTGAGCAGTCACGCAAAACTATGAACAAGGAATCCTGTTGCCACTGGAATGATCCCTGCATAACGAAAAGCCAACATTACAACCTGCCTCAATAAGTGTACGGTAGAAGAATAGAGGGGTAACTTTTCAAACAATTTAAACTTGATGATGATATGAGAGTGTTTGTTTTTGCGCCAGTGATTTGTGAGTTACATGTTTACCATCATGGTTGCTCAATGATAAGGCCATGGTTATGTTGCTTTAAAACCTATCGTTATTTATTTTCCGTAAACTAATATAAGGTATGTTTTTATAAAGTTGGAATACAACGATATACTGTGAACAAACCACTTAAAAAGCAGGTTGTTTTTTTGGGTTATTATTTTTTCAAATCGGGTAACTTTGTCACAAAACTTGATAGAACTTATTTCTGTGGAATGACTGGCCACAAAATTTACCTTATATTGGTTACAGATTGACTTTCTGTGGAGCATTTAGCAGAATAAATGCAAACTACACATTTATCTGATTTACACAACAACTTAATAATTTCACTCACAGTGACGATGAAGATTATTTCAATGCATTTTGTAATTGTCAGTTTGTATTTCTGTTACAGTCGGCGGGGCTCAGGCCTGGGCAAGCGCGGGGCAGCCGACGCTCGCCGACAGGAGAAAATGGCCGACTCCGACAACAACCAAGACGGGGCCAACTCATCAGCTGCTCGCACTGATGAGGCTTCACAAGGGGCTTCAGGTAGTTTGGATATTGAACCTGCAGAGCAGGTTCTTTTCAATTCTGAGGTGCTTAGAGTCTTCCTCTTTCCCCGCTTATAAATTGAAGAGTCCTTGGGCAAGACACGTCCAATCATATGCGAGCACCTTGCAGGGCAGCTATCACCATGGGTTCGGCATTCACTCGCATCAAAATATTGTCGAGCCTGTTGAAAGTGAGAAAATGCACTCTGTAAGAAAGGCAGTTTTAGCCTCGACAGCGGACTCGGTTGTGTGGAGTGGTTCCCATTTAAATAATTGTGTATTGTTTTGTCGCTAAACAAAAGACAATCAGGAACAACAAACGCGGCAGACATTCCAGAAGGAGGGCTCAGCTGACAGATGAGGCTTGTTAGACCGTTGCGATAAAACTGGAGTTTGGATGAATCGGGTCACTTAAAAACAATAGAGGCGAATAATCACACCTAGCTTTTGTTCCATGGTTACATTTAGACTGAGGAAGTTACTGATCTATTTTACTGACGGCAAGGTAAAATGAAGATCAATAAATTACCATCACTTGGATAGAAAAACTTTTTTGGGACCGATTAGTTGGAACCAACTGATCAAGAACACAGTCGTATTGACAGATAATTTTCTCTTTTGTATCCAGCTTCAAGCTCAGTTGCTGGAGCAGTTGGTATGACCACCTCTGGAGAGAGCGAGTCTGATGACTCTGAAATGGGAAGGCTTCAAGGTATGTCAAAGCCCTACTTTTAGTTGTTTTGGTGTTGTCAGCTTTAACCACATATACCCTGCACATTTTTCTGCGCTCTCTAAAACTGATTGGTGTGTCTCGTAGCCCTCCTGGAAGCCAGAGGTCTCCCCCCTCATCTGTTTGGGCCTCTTGGGCCGAGGATGTCGCAACTGTTTCACAGGACCATAGGCAGTGGAGCCAGTGAGTCAAGTCTACTTACTGAGCTCTGAGCTACATCTGAGCACGATTGATATGTATGCCACTGTAGATATTTGTTGAATCGACGCCCCACCGTTTTTTGTGCAGGCTCCAAAGCTCAGCAGCTCCTGCAGGGCCTTCAGGCCACAGGTGATGAATCTCAGCAGCTCCAAGCTGCCATTGAGATGTGCCAGCTGCTGGTGATGGGCAACGAGGAAACACTTGGTGGATTCCCTGTCAAGAGCGTGGTGCCTGCTCTGGTACGTTGCCTGTCTGATCGCCCTTCACTTTTCAGACATTAATCAGGACTGTCTTCTCTATTCTTCTACTGTAGCTCCAGTTTTTTTCAAACGTGGTAACCATTTTGTTTTGTACCTGTTAGCACCCTAGATAGAGAAACTCTATGATGTGTTACTTGACTGCCACTGACCTGACTCTTGTGGTTTTCCTATTTTCTTCCACAGATTACACTGTTACGAATGGAGCATAATTTTGATATTGTGAGTATCCTTTCATGTATATGCATATATATATGTATATATCAATTAACTCCTATGATTATTTCATTGTTTTTTCATGCAGTGACTAATAAAGATGACTTTACGTTATTGTTTTGACCCATGGGGTCAGTTGCTTTTGTGTATAAACAATTTAATGGATTCGTTTGTTGTGAACACACAGATGAATCATGCCTCGCGTGCTCTCACGTACATGATGGAGGCGCTTCCTCGATCTTCTGCTGTTGTGGTCGAGGCCATTCCTGTCTTCCTGGAGAAGGTAACACACACCACACTCGTCCTCTCTTCACGATCACTTGTTAATTTGCAATGGTGGCCTTTTGATATGCTAATCTACTGCCCCGCCTTCCTGACTACAGCTTAAGGTGATCCAGTTCATTGACGTAGCAGAGCAGGCCCTGACTGCCTTGGAGATGTTGTCAAGGCGACACAGCAAAGCCATTTTGCAGGCTGTAAGTTTTGCGCTTTACATTTTCATTGTACCCTTATTGTTCTTTCACTCTGGGGAAAATAGATGCTCCCCTGCAGAGACCCTGCTTTCTTTTGGCTTATTAAGATAGTGTGTTCAGGATGTGGGGGCTAATCTGTTGGCCCCCCGAGTGTTCACCACAATCCAAACTGATGCTACCATGTCGTCCTTCACAGGGTGGGCTTGCTGACTGCCTCCTTTACCTGGAGTTTTTCAGCATTAATGCTCAGAGAAATGCGTTGGCCATCGCGGCTAACTGCTGCCAGAGCATCACTCCGGATGAGTTCCACTTTGTTGCTGATTCGTTGCCACTGTTGACTCAGAGGCTCACTCACCAGGTATGTTCATTCTATGAGAGCAGAAATGTAGGATGTTACAATATGTGAGCAGCATTCTTGGCCAGTGTTTTCTCAGCCTTTACCCCCCCCCCCCAGAAAAAAAAAAGGTTTTATCTTGTTTTGCTACGTGGTTTAGAGTTTGTCATGGTGCCAGTCAAATTTCATGTTGCACACTATTTTCTAAACATTTAGCCACTAAACAACATGGTTGGTTGTTTTGGTTTTCATGAAGGATGTAGTGCTCATTTTGTTTCAGGTGTCTGTGGTAAATGTTCATGGTTGCAAATAATACCGGCAATACTCTAACAAACTGAAAATAAAAGTGGATGTTTGTGTTGCTATGAAAGTTACAATCACAGATCAGTGGTGTGTTGTAGGTGGTCGAAATAAAGATGACTGTCTTCCAAATATAGCAGCATTCCTAACTGTGTGAAAGCCTGAGCTGATATTCAGCATTTTTTTTATTTCAGTAATTATAGCACACAGGAGTGAGTTTTAATAGGAAGTGCACCAATGTGTCGAGTCAGTAGTCTGATGTTCTCTTATTGTCAGGGATTTACATTATTGGACAAAGTGTGTACTAAGGATTTCTCCCCACCACATTTCTACAGATTTTCTTGTGAACGCTCTGGACACTGCAATTCTTAACCAATCACTTTGATATGTTTCCTCCACATTGGTACTAGTTAGGACGAAGCCTGTCGTTGGTGGTTTCTGATCTGTTCAGGCCATGTCGGGTGACATTGTGTTATCAGTGGGGTTCATTTTTGCTGGTTCAGTGCTCTTTCTAGTTATTACTGAGGCTCACATTGTACATGGTGTTTAGTATCTCATACCACATTTACATGGCTTTAGTTAGCACAGCATTACAGTAGAAGCAATCACACAGGGCACCAAACGTAAATATGCCGGACTGCTGAAAAAGTAGTGGTACACGTTCATTCGAGTTGTTTTTATCCTTTGGGGCCAAACTGTTTGATTTTCCCTGAACTCATAAAACTGGAACAAGTGTTTCTTGCTCACTCAACATCTTGTTTTCTTTCTCAGGACAAAAAGTCCGTAGAAAGCACTTGTCTTTGCTTTGCCAGGCTGGTGGACAACTTTCAGCATGAAGAGGTCTGTATCCTAACGTGCATTTTTTTCATTTTAGGTGTCTATTCTTTGCCCTGTTTATTTCGTAACATTCCTGTGCTATCCAAACCCCGGTTGATGAGCACGCTCGTGTTTGTGTTCATACCGACAGAACCTGCTGCAGGAGGTGGCATCACGGGACCTTTTGACCAACATTCAGCAGCTGCTTGTCGTGACCCCACCTGTGCTCAGCTCGGGGATGTTCATCATGGTCGTGCGCATGTTTTCACTCATGTGCTCCAACTGCCCGTGTCTGGCAGTCCAATTAATGAAACAGAGTGAGTAACCAGGCACACAAGCCTAAAGGGTCACACTGTGGAGCACTCATTACTTGCATCATCTGTCACATTTATTCTGCACTTTCCTGTTTGCATCTCTGAAATGAAACGGTTGCTTTAAAATGCTGGTTTATAACCTTCAAATTTTCACCTCTTAGATTTAAAATCCAAATGAAATATCAATAATGACATGCATTGTGTTACTTCAGCCATGGTCATTTCCAATGCATCTTCATTTGTGACGCACTTGAAAACAACCAAAGTGATCTACACAAGTGTACAGTTCTATACCAGTTATAGTTATTCATTTAATCACATTATGTCCATTTAAGGTAAATTTCGTAGCCATGCAGGCCTTGTAAAGTCACAACTGTTTGTTTACACAAGTTATAGCAGGTGGCTTGACAGCAATAGGCATCAAGGCTGTGGATGGATATTTCCAACATGAACAGACATGTGATTTCAATTCATCAACATTTTTATTTCCCTTTTGGTCGTGACTGTCTTTTGCAGAAACATCGGATGCCTGAGAGGTTACAGTTTCTCACCCTCGAATGTTTTCTGTGTGATAATTTCCTTTTAAAACAGACATAGCAGAAACTCTGCGCTTCCTCCTGTGTGGTGCATCAAATGGCAGCTGCCAGGAGCAGATTGAACTGGTACCCAGGAGTCCGCAGGAGCTCTATGAACTGACTTCTCTCATATGGTAATATTTCATTATTTACACCGTGCTGAATAGAAAATGTAGTGAAAGTAATTACTGATAACATAAATGCTAAGAGCTGTGACATTCTCACACATTGGTCCTTTTTAGCATTTGTAGACCAAAGTGAGATGGGTGTCATTACTTCTTCACACTCTGTAGACACAATTTTTTGGCAGCAGGTGAAAATCGTCAATCTACTTGATTTTTTTTTTAATCCTGTAAGGTTTGTGTGTGTAACTTTTGAACAATAAAGAAGCAAAGCCCGGTGTTAGGAAACATGTGCTGTCATAGGTGATGTGGGACACAGGAGAATAGCAGCTTTGGTGGCGTTTTTCCTGATGTAAAGTGAAATTCCACCCTTTTTCCCTCCAGTGAGCTGATGCCCTGCCTGCCGAGAGAGGGCATCTTTGCAGTTGATGTGATGCTTAAAAAAGGCAGTGCTCAGACAACGGAGGGAGCGATCTGGCAGTGGAGGGATGACCGGGGACTGTGGCATCCCTACAACCGCATTGACAGCCGCATCATTGAGGTACAGATGACTTTCAGTTGCGTCTGATCTGTTGGAGCGCTCTGAAGCCCATGGAAATGAGAATGTTTGACGTTTTGGCTGGTCTGTCAACGCAGTTCTTCAAATTAACAGTACACATCACTGTGTATTTGGATCACTTAAAAATATGCGCGTGTGTTTGAGAGTGAGAGTGAGAGACTTGGCATGTAACACTGGCATTATGTGTCACGCCCTGCAGACAGCCCACCAGAATGGGGAAGATGAGATCAGCTTGTCGACCCTGGGCCGTGTGTACACAATTGACTTCAACTCTATGCAGCAGATCAATGAAGACACAGGAACAGCACGTGGTATTCAGAGGAAGCCGAATCCTCTTGCCAACCCCAACACAGGTAACGCATTTCGTTGGACGTGTCCAATTTACAGCGTATTATATTTTGTTTTCGCAGCTTAGTGTATCATCAGGTTTGTTGAAGCAGTCACTTTGAAGGAGTCATTTGGTCTCTTCAGTAACAATGGAAGAATGAAAGAATGCCTCCTTGAGAAAAACCAAAGCCACCATCAGTGTCCCAGCAGTTACAGTTTAATATCAAGAAAGGAGCATCATGCCCAGTCCTCGTAGAGATGCGTTTTGTATAGGGCTACGTCTTTTTATTGAATTGGCCACATGGAGACGGCACATCGAGAGACTAAAAATGTGTCCCAGGATAAATCTTTAAACATGAGCCCATCTATGTGTGAATGCTAAGCGCCATCACTCATCGCCATCTGTTGGGGCCACAAACCAACCCAAAAAATACACATACTGTCATGAAAATTCAGCCCCAAGTCGAGTTAGTCAATTTTTTTGTGATTTTCCTTTTTTTTTTTGAAAGGAATTAATGAATACAGATGCATTAAATTGTTGCCTGTCTGACTGGATAATTGACAGTAAACTAGATAAATCAACACAGCCTCTTTTTTTTGTGGTTGATCTGTGGTAGTGCTGTGAATTTTTGGTGAAATTTGCTGACCTGCGTGTTGTCTGCTTTTCAGGGAGTCATCAAGAGGTTCGCCGAGAAGATGCACGAGCCCAGTTAATGAAGGAGGACCCTGAGCTGGCAAAGTGCTTTATCAAAACTCTGTTTGGGGTCTTGTATGAGGTGTACAGCTCATCGGCTGGCCCTGCTGTCAGACACAAGTGCCTTAGAGCCATCCTCAGGATCATCTACTTTGCTGATGCAGAGCTGCTGAAGGATGTGCTGAGGAACCATGCTGTGTCCAGGTTAGAGTCCCCTCCATTCCAGAATTGTGAGGTGGCCTTAAAGAAAGCCTGCACTCACTTGCAGAACAAAACGACATACTTTCGTTTGTATCCAAGTTCAATGTGGTTGTGTTTATTTCTTTTGCAGTCACATTGCCTCAATGCTGTCGAGCCAGGATCTGAAGATTGTCGTGGGTTCCCTGCAGATGGCTGAGATCCTCATGCAGAAGTTACCTGATGTCTTCAGTGTTTACTTCAGGAGAGAAGGTAGATCCGGTTACATTTAGGACCCCTGGATCGACTTTATTGCTCACCAGGAAAATGACTTAGTTTTTCCCACAAGAAATCTTGTTCCAACATTTAAGGGTGAACTCAAATGACCAAGACTTTCACACATGCAGTTCTGCTTTCGTGGAAATAACCCAGTTTTGTTTTTTTGGCTTCCAGGTGTAATGCACCAGGTAAAGAACCTGGCCGAGTCTGAAAGCTTTCTAGTCACCAGCCCGCCGAAGGCTTGTCCAAGTGGTACTGCCAGTCTTTGCACTACCACCATCAGCACTGCATCCACCACCTCTGCAAACAATGCAACTCCTGACCTTGGCTCGCCCAGCTTCCAGCACAGCATGGATGACTCGCTGGACCTCAGCCCACAGGGGTAAGTCGCAGGCCTGTCTGTGGTTCGGTTTGCCTGTTTGCTCAAATGCTGTGAAAAGTACTATTCCTGCAAAGGCTCATTTTCAATTTTCTGCACACAATTCCCACCTTGTGTTCAGCACCGAAATGAGTTACAGCTAACTTTGTTGGTAATTGGCCCCATAAAGTAAAATGCAAATCGAAACACTTTACCATGTTATACGGTGCTGTATCAGTGTCTTGATTCAGGAATCAAATCATGGCTGGTTGGTTTATATAAAAGATGTTTTACCACTTTAAGTAAATTTTTAAAAAATATATGTTTTTTTGTTTTTTCTAGGCGGTTAAGTGATGTCTTGAAGAGGAAACGGCTTCCCAAAAGAGGACCTAGAAGGCCCAAATACTCTCCCCCAAGAGACGACGACAAAGTAGACAATCAGGGTGAGTCTTTCCATCACTGCACAGTTATCAGCAGTTTATTTTGTTTTATTTTATGTATTCGTATCATAAAAACCATTGAGACAACTTCTAAAGCATTATTTGGCATTTGCCCACCTATTTGATTCTCTATATTTTGTATTAACCTTGTTGAGGTTGATCTCATTTTATTAGTTCACTGTGAGCTCTGAACTTGCTGCTAAGTGGGCAGATTGAAGTGTTGATGATTGATCATAAATGGTGCTTGGTGAATTGTTTCATGTACATGTAACGTCTTCTCCTCTGTGCAGCTAAGAGCCCTACCAGTACTCAGTCACCCAAATCATCCTTCTTGGCCAGTCTGAATCCCAAGACCTGGGGGAAGCTGGGTGCCCAGACCAACAATGCTAACTCAGAGCCCTCGCGTACAGCGGGAGTCAGCGGCCTGGCAAGGGCCCCTCCCAAGGACTCGATTTCAAATAACAGGTATGATAAAGGGATGGCTTTTTTTTTCTTCTTTTATGCATTGCTCCTGAAAGCTGTGTCTAGATTTGAATCTAATCAGTATTATTACTTTTTTTTTTTTTATTCAGAGACAAAATAAAGGCCTGGATCAAAGAGCAGGCGAGTAAGTTTGTGGAGCGCTACTTCAACTCTGAAAATGTGGATGGCAGCAACCCTGCACTGAATGTACTCCAGAGACTTTGCACAGCCACTGAGCAGCTCGCCCTGCAGGTAGGACATGAATCCTGTGTTAGAACACCATCATGATATTATTGAACAGTTCACTTTTTAAAACTTTCACTCAAATCATCTATTTAGTTGTTGCTGGGTCTTAAGAATGCAACCTGAACCCATAATCGTAACACATGTGCTGACTTTGTAAAGAATGTGTCAAAACTCAAGGACTAAGACATTTATCTCATCATGTGTTTTGAAGGTGGATGGTGGTACAGAGTGCCTGGTGGAGATCTCCAGTATTGTATCAGAGTCTGACGTCTCGTCCTTTGAGATTCAACACAGTGGGCTGGTGAAGCAGCTGCTGGTCTATTTGACCTCCAGCACAGACAGAGACTTGCTGAGTCGAGACGTTCGGCTTAAGAGGTTCCTCCATGTGTTCGCTGGCTGTCCGGTGAGAGAAACTGATAAATCACCACCAAGTGTGTTTCAGACTGCTAAAGTCTAGAAGTTGTGGCTGTTCGATACAATGACCTGTTTGTCTTTGCTCTGTCCTGTGTTTTATGCTTTATGGTGGGGGGCGCCAGCCATGGCTACTTATTTTAGGATCGCTGACCTGCTTTTCTGTTAATTTTATCTTTAACTGGGTGGTTTTTCAGGTTCCAGGAATGGAGCCTGTAGGTCGTCTGGACACGACCGAGAATGCGCCTTACCTGGCACTTGTGCACAAAATGAACAGCTGTCTGAGCCAAATGGAGCAGTTTCCTGTCAAAGTGCACGACTTCCCCAGTGGGAATGGCAATGGTAGCAGGTATGGAGTGTTATAGTCATGTCCTAATCCAGCCTCTCGGAACCATACTTTGAGTTGTACATTTTTTTTAACTGGATTATCTTCTGTGTCTTCAGGGGGTCCCAGGCACTGAAGTTCTTCAATACACATCAGCTGAAGTGTCAGCTTCAGAGACACCCGGATTGCACTAATGTTAAACAATGGAAAGGAGGCCCTGTGAAGATCGACCCCTTGGCTCTTGTGCAGGCCATTGAGAGATATCTTGTTGTCAGAGGTGAGGGAGTGGTATTGTTTTCAGGTTTCTATAAATCAGAAACGGCTGAATGTTCAAGCAGAAGATTTTCAGTAGAGCTTTGTTCCATATCCTGCTCAGCTTGACTGTTATAATCTTGTCTGTACAGGATATGGCCGAATTAGGGAGGAGGATGAGGACAGTGACGACGATGGTTCCGATGACGAGATTGACGAATCATTGGTTTGTGACTCTACTGATACAAAATGGAGCTCCTTCGTTCATTTGCAGATTTTCCTCTTTCCTCGTTATGACCTGAACTCGATCTATTAATAACCTTGTGTATTTCTTTATCAATCAGGCGGCACAGTTCCTGAATTCTGGCAGT
Source organism: Malacoctenus triangulatus (assembly GCA_032274725.1). NCBI lineage: Eukaryota > Metazoa > Chordata > Actinopteri > Blenniiformes > Labrisomidae > Malacoctenus > Malacoctenus triangulatus. The sequence goes on along the minus strand of JAUESE010000020.1, from coordinate 9,771,471 downwards.
GTGCGTCACAGACTACAGTTCTACATTGGCGATCACCTGCTTCCCTACAACATGACGGTGTACCAGGCTGTGCGGCAGTACAGTCTGCAGGCAGAGGAAGAAAGGGAGTCGACAGACGACGAGGCCAACCCACTCGGCCGAGCTGGCATCTGGACCAAAACGCACACAATATGGTAACGAATGTTTGTTTTCTGGAGTGGGATTTCATCAGGTTTTTTTCTCCCAGTGAAGCTCTCGTTTCCTCGAAATACTCAGTGCTACTTGTGTGCTCCGGGTAGCAGCAGTGTATGATTGCTCTACGGAGTTCAAACAGTTGGTAGTTTCCAACAAATTTCCCATTCACAACCTGAATCTGCAGCTTCTTCTGTTCTCTGACTGAATGCAATAAGAGTGGTCGTGTGACCACCATCTTGTGGTTAAAAGTGGCATCACATAACTGGTGTGGCTGTCAACATGGTTGCTATAATCTGTACATTCATGAGCTTCCTCGCCATCAGTGTTTTTACCCTGTTTCCAAGTAAAATGATTGCATCAGCACCTTTTTTAATTCTGTGACTTCTTTACTGAACGAGCAGTTTTGTGTCATGAGGCCACGAGCGTATCGAAGTGTATTTAGACTAAATGTTTGGATGAATCCTCTGACAGGTATAAGCCTGTGAGAGAGGACGAAGATGGAAACAAAGAAACTGTGGGTGGAAAAAGAGGCCGAGCCCAGACGGCCCCCACCAAGACCTCACCCCGCAACGCCAAGAAGCAGGATGAGCTGTGGCATGGTGAGAGGCTGCAGCATCTTTTAGTCGTCAGTTTTTTGAAATGATTCTTTAGGAATTTGTCACTTTTGAAAATCACATCCCCTGATTCCCAGTGTTCTTTATGCTAACAAAACGAATCAACCTAGTGTGCCCTCATCGTGGCAGCAATAAGCAACGCGCGCCATCAGCGGCGTCTTTGTGTCTTGCCAGTCTGGATGTGCACAGTCGGTTTGATGAAGGCCTCTGCTGTCTTTCAGATGGTGTATGTCCCAGCGTCATCAATCCTTTAGAGACATACCTCACTTCGGAGCCACCAGAGACCATAACTTTTGATGACCCTTCTTTAGAGGTCAACCTGCTGCTGAGGGTCCTGCACTCCATCAGTAGATACTGGTTCTACTTGTATGATGTGAGTTTATCTCTATATTTGTCAGTATTTGAGAGGATTTAACCAATATTCTTATGTTTACAATTTCTAACGGTGTGTAATGTATTTTTGGTGGCCTTGCAGAATGCTGTATGTAAGGAAATCGTTCCTACAAGTGAGTTTATTAACAGTAAGCTGACCGCCAAAGCCAACCGTCAGCTACAGGACCCGCTGGTCATCATGACGGGAAACATCCCAACTTGGCTCATCGAGCTTGGAAAGACCTGGTAAGTGTTTCTCAAACTAAAAATTGAGTTTTGGTACGTGTGTGTGTGTGGTTGGAATCTGTTTCACCCATCTGGTTTTCTGTCTCCAACTCCACAGCCCCTTCTTCTTTCCGTTTGACACCCGGCAGATGCTGTTCTATGTAACAGCCTTTGACCGCGACAGAGCCATGCAGCGCCTGCTGGACACGAATCCTGAGATCAACCAGTCAGACTCTCAGGACAGCAGGGTTGCACCGCGTCTCGACAGGAAAAAGGTCCGTTGGCTTTCGAGGAGTCCAGCAACCTGCTGGTAGCGTTTCACTGGTTTCGCAAGCAGTTAATTAATTCGTGCCTCCGCTGTTCACAGAGGACGATAAACCGCGATGAGCTCCTGAAGCAGGCGGAGTCTGTGATGCAGGACCTCGGCAGCTCCAGGGCCATGCTGGAGATTCAGTATGAGAATGAGGTACCTTTTTTTAGTTTGTTTGTCTCAATGCTGAAACTTCGCAACAGACTTTTACTTTTGTAGAACAGAATCATGGGTTGCGTTTCCTCCCAGGTTGGCACCGGTCTTGGACCCACTCTGGAGTTCTACGCTCTGGTGTCTCAGGAGCTTCAGCGGGCCGATCTTGGCCTGTGGAGAGGCGAAGAGGTCACTTTGGCCAATCCTAAAGGTACAATACTGCATCCACACAGATAACACACTGGTTATGTAGCTGTGTCTTTCTGTGATCACCTGTTTTTCTAACTCGATGCTGATTCCATTGCAATCAACAGGAAACCAGGAGGGAACTAAGTACATGTTCAGCTCCAGAGGACTGTTTGCTGTTCCCTTCGGCAGGACAACCAAACCAGCACATATAGCCAAAATCAAAATGAAGTTCCGCTTCCTAGGAAAGCTCATGGCCAAAGCCATCATGGACTTCAGACTGGTAAGTACCTTCTTTTTTTTGTTTAGTTCAATAGAACTGTGACCCTTCAATTGCTAATTTTTACACTTTGAACTGATCGTCTAACATTCTCAGTTAAAATGTACATTTGCTGTAAACTTATTTGTGCTGAATCCCTCTCTTCTGCCTCCCTCACCCAGCTGGATCTGCCCCTGGGACTGCCGTTTTACAAGTGGATGCTTCGACATGAGATGTCCATAAGCTCCCACGACCTGGTGAACATTGATCCCAGTGTGGCCAAGTCAATCCAGCACCTGGAGGATATCATCCGCCAGAAGAAGAGGCTGGAACAGGACCGCTCTCAGGTAAATCACAGCACCACAGGTTGTTTTTTTGTTAATGGATTCCTACAACAATCTTTTGGTGGTGAACCATATTCTTGCCCTGTGTTTTGAGGAGAACATCCAATGCTAAAGTGACGATTTTGGAGTGTGAATCTTCCCTGCCACTCCCACCGCTGTTAACTTGAGCTTGTTTGTGTGTCAGACGAGGGAGACTTTACAGCAGGCTCTGGAGAGCCTGAACATGAACGGCTGCTCAGTGGAGGACCTGGGGCTGGACTTCACTCTTCCAGGGTTCCCAAACATTGAGCTGAAAAAGGGGGGCAAAGACGTCCCAGTCACAATCTACAACCTGGAGGAGTACCTCAGGGTAAGTGACGCAGCTTTTCTTGCTTCATTTGTTGCTCTTGTTCTTTTTTTTTTATCTTATTCACTTTTTCTTTCCATCTCCTCCTCAGTTGGTGGTGTACTGGACTCTGAATGAAGGAGTGTCCAGACAATTTGATTCGTTTCGGGAAGGGTTTGAGTCGGTCTTCCCCTTGCATCACCTGCAGTATTTCTATCCAGAGGAGGTGAGATGTTTCATCCTTTGTTTTAACTCTCTCTATATATACACATACCTCCAAATACATGAGGCCTTTTCAGTTGTAAAGGGAGTTGATTTGGTCAGGTATACAAGCTTCTGACAGAAATTGTCTTTCAAATAATTTGAGTGTTAGTGTTTATACCCTGACGTGTTACAAAGAAGCAGTGTTTTCCCACACTGTCCTCTGTTTGCTCATTCCTGTTTCTTTTTTCTCCAGCTTGACCAGTTGCTGTGTGGCAGTAAATCAGAGACGTGGGACGTCAAGACGCTGATGGAGTGCTGTCGGCCGGATCACGGATACACACATGACAGGTGGGATTGGACGGTGACACACGTTAACTATTGTGAATGGGAAATGAGCCCAACCCTGAGAACATATTTACTCTTCTCTCGTCCTCCCACGACAGTTTGTACCTGCCTCAGTCCATGAACACACTGTTGGTTACGATTAAGTGTTGTTGAATCATGACCTCTAGTGGTACTCGTACCACACTTTAAGGAAGCCATTTTTGGAGTGAAGTGTTGGCCAGCTTTGAGTTGAACTTGGAGTTTGACAGCTCCTGTCTGTTTTGTCTCTTTAGCCGTGCGGTCCGGTTCCTGTTTGAGGTGTTGAGCAGCTTCGATGCCGAGCAGCAGAGACTCTTCCTGCAGTTCGTCACAGGAAGCCCAAGACTGCCCGTTGGAGGTGAGTGGCCTCGCTGGTCGTCGTTTCAGAGAAGCCGCGTGTTGAAATGCAGCCCGGCCAGGCAGGAGGCTTGATGTCACTTGACGTGCTGCCGCTCACTTTCAGGTTTCCGGAGCCTGAATCCGCCTCTAACGATCGTGAGGAAAACGTTCGAGTCGACGGAGAACCCAGACGACTTCCTCCCCTCAGTCATGACCTGCGTCAACTACCTGAAGCTGCCTGACTACTCCAGCATAGAGATCATGCGAGAGAAACTGTTGATTGCGGCTCGCGAGGGCCAGCAGTCCTTCCACCTTTCCTGATCTCGCCACATCTCACATTAAAATGCCTTCTACAGCGACTGATTAAATCATGACTTCCTTCTTAGTTTTTTTGTAATCACATACATCAAGGCTCCGTGTACAGCCTTCTTGTTAGAGAAAGCAGCTTGCAGAAAAATTAAGACTCTAAATATATATTTGCTGCCCCCGTCTCTCAAAAAAAATGGAAAAAAAACAATAAAAAATGGAAAGGCGCTCCATGACTCAGAAGTTAAAATATAAAAAAGAGAGAGTAACACTTATATCAGTAGTTGAGTAATGTTAAAAAGATGAAAACATCTGGGTGACATTTTAAATTGCATTGCTATGTGATATTTAAAAAAGAAAAAAAAAAAAGGGATGTCTCCTCTCCAGAGTGGTGGACAGCATCTCTGGGTGTCGGGGGAGGAAGGGGGGGGGGTCCATTGACCACGCTAGGTTTACTTTAGCTCCAAAGATCATTTGTACAGACAAATTTGCAGACTTTGCTCATTCTACACATTTGATAGAATAGCTCTTTGTTTTCATGCCCCCCCCCCCCTCTGTTTGCATTTTGTTATGTATTATATTGGCCCCCAGTTTGTGTGTTGCATTTTTTGGTTTGGCTTCCCCACCCACCCACCCCATTTCCCACCGTGTGTCTTTGCTTCAAGTTGGTGAAAATGCGAGTTGCAGTTGGTTGAATGCGGGTAGTGATGAGCTCATTATCTTTTATTTCCCCCCCTCCCCCAATTATCCCGAGTTGAGATTGTGTTCTGGCCTCCTGATTCTAGAGAGCTCCGGCTCAAATGAAGAGTTGTAACCAACGTGTTGATCAGGTAACTTTGTTTTTTGCTCTTATTTTGATAGAGTTAGCGTCGTTCTGTTGGGCCCTACTGGATGTGTGGGGTTATCTTGGTAGACCAAGCTCTGAGCAACCCTCAACACATAATGTAGCTGGGCACAAATTTGGCTGGTCTCATTTCATCGTTTCATGGCCAGATAGCATTTCAAGTTCATTTAAGGAATAAAATATATATGCAGTTTCACACCCCTGTTTGAGGTGGGAATGTCTGCTTTACTTTTTTTTTTTTTAATTTTCTATATTGTCTTTATTTCTTGCTGTAGTTGATTTTTTTTTTTTTTTTTTTCTTTGCACTGCTGGCTTGGAACAAACCGTGGTGTGCACCTGCAGTCTGTGGCCAGGGGAGGGCGCCACTGTATGCTCTCCTGGCCCAATCGTTCATGTGCTGGTTTCTAAGATCTGCAATAATTTACTGCATCAGGTTCATGTTTTTACCTGAACATAAATAAAGTAACTGTTTGACTCATGTGTGTTGTTGTTGGTCTTCTTTGCCGCGCCGACCGGATGCGAATGGCCCCCGTGCTGCTGCCCCTCCATGGGGGGCCTGCACTGTGGACAGTCACCTGAAGTCTTGCTTACTCGGTCCCAGCATTGTTTGAGACGACTGGTAACTTAGGCTGGACCTTCACTTGCTGCTAAACTTACGCCCGCTGCATGAGCATGAGAGAAGCAGTCAATATAAACCTTTATTGTTCCATCATTACTTCTTTTTCAGTAACTTAGACTACAACCTCACTGTCTTGCCTTAATGGAATGAGCACGTGACAAAGGACGTCTCGCGTCTTCAGTGTCCCCTGAGGAGCAGCGTGGTGAGCGCTCTGCAGGTCTGCCGCCATGCTGCAGTGACGGCGCTGGGCTCTGAGCCGACAGGTTTTACTGCCTCTGCAATGACTCATTATGGAAATGGTGAAAGTTGAGACCCCAGCGTGAAGCTGACATCTCATTAACAGCCACAAGGTTTTTACGTTGATCCTCGCTGCCTTGTCGCAGCGAAACATGCCTGTGCAGCTTGCGGCTATTTGAGAGCACTGTGAGGGGCCTTCACAGGCACCTGTAAAAAAAATAAAAAAAACACAGGAAGGGGGGTGGGGAGGGTGACAGGAAAGAGTTGGACAACCACTGTTCTACCTGAGCAGGCGTCCCTGATCCCTGATTGGACCGTTGCTGGCTGTCAGTCATCAGGGCTCCTACTTGCTTCTGGACCAGCTCTGCTGAACCCCAAAGAACCAGGTGGGGCCCTGTTTCTTGGTGTGCCTCACTTTGTGTGTTTTCAGTGTAAAAGGTGCCTTGGTCACTTTATGCATGAAAACGTGTGATTAATAAGAAAGACACAATCTTTCTCAAATGTTTGTGCCTTCTCTGCTTCATGGGTACAGTAGGTCACCTCTCAGTGGGGGACCAGTAGTCACTCCATTTGCCCCCTTCATTCCTCGTTTGTAGAGCAAACTCCCTTTGCAGCAGTGTTGCCAACTTAGACACTGGCCGAATCCTTTTGCCCACTTAGACGACAGTGGGGACAAGTGAAAAATCCAGCCACCTAACAGATTTGGAGCACAGGTGTGCAACCAGTTTGCTTTTCACTCAATTAAATGACCACACTGCCAATTATTTGCGAATGCACAAAGCTCAACCTGGGAAATTTGTTGATATCATCAAAAGTCATGTTACTGAGCAGTGAGGGTGAAGGTTCAGCTCTGTCTTCAGTCACACTGGTGATATATGAAATAAATAGAGTAGCCCAGTGATCCACGTGAACTTATATTTCATTCATGATAGAATAGATACAACATATTGGACTGAGAAA
>JAUESE010000020.1:9738067-9748765 GCA_032274725.1 Malacoctenus triangulatus | reverse complement strand
TGTGTGTGTGTGTGTGTGTGTTTGGGGGGGGGATCTCACACACTCACACTCTCAATCCCGGGATTTGATATCAAAGGATATCAGGAGTTAGTTGTGGGACTCAGGCCGTACTCGTTGCCCAGGGAGATACCTCACGTTGTCATCCTTGCTGTTTACATCCCCCCCTCTGCTCACCCTACAACAGCATGCAACATCATACACTCTGTTGTCTCCAAAATTCAGACTGAACACTCGACAGCTCTGATAGTAATATGAGGAGACTTCAATCATGTCACCATGGCGAAACACTGCCAAACTTCAGGCAATATGTGAACTGTTCGACTAGAGGCGGGGGGGAGGACCCTGGACCTGCTGTATGCTAATGTAAACGAAGCTTACAGCTCCTCTCCCCCTTGGGAGATCAGATCACAACCTCATTCACCTCTCCCCCCTGCTACGTGCCTTTGGTGATAAGAATGCTTGCAACCAAAATGAAGATGAGGAGACGGTCAGACGAGGCTTATGCCACTCTGCGGGACTGTTTTGCGGACACTGACTGGCAGGCGCTCTGTGACCCCCACTGAGACGACATCAACGGACTCAGAGTGTATCACGAGCTACATCGACTTCTGTGTGGACTGCTCTGGTCCAGCAAAGACTGTCCTTTGTTTTTCCAACAACAAACCGTGGACAACAAGGGACATCAAGGCCATCCTGAATGACAAGAAGAGGACTCCTGCAGTAAGAAGCTGGAATGAAAGCTCCAGCAGAACACCACGAGGGGGGTTTGGAGTGGCATGAAGACCATCACAGGCTTTAAGACAACCAGCAGAGGAGGTGTCGATGACAGTGTGGACAGGGCAATGGAACTAAACCTGTTCTTTAATCGATTTGACACAGCTCCTGTCTCCCTGCCCCTGGCCTCTACTGACTGCATGAAGCTAGCTGCCTCTCCACTGCCCCCTGTAGGACCTAACAGACCTCTCCCATCTGAGGAATCATCTCCTCCCTCTCCTGCTACACCCACAATGTCCTTCACTGCTGATGTGAGGAGACAGCTGTCAAGACTCCACACAATCAAGGTTGCAGGCCCTGACGGTGCTAGTCCTAAGGTGCTCAAAGTTTGTGCCCCCCAACTCTGTGGAGTACGACATCATATCTACAGCTTAAGCATGAGTCTCCAAAAGGTCTCTGTGCTGTGGACGATGTCCTGCATTGTTCCTGTTCCCAAGAAGCAGTGCCCCAGTGACATCAAGGACTACAGACCGGTGGCATTGGCGTCCCACATCATGAAGACCTTTGAGAGACTCATCTTGGGTCAGCTACGACCAATTGTCAAGTGTCAGTTGGATCCCCTCCAGTTCGCCTACCAGCGTCGACCGGGAGTCCAGGATGTGATCACCTTCCTGCTGGATGGAGTCTTCGTTAACCTGGACAAGCCAGGCAGCAGTGTGAGGGTCATGTTTATTGACTTTTCCAGTGCTTTTGACACCATCCAACCAGCTCTACTGGGTGAGAAGATGACATCAATGCAGGTTGGTGCTCTACTTCTTTCCTGGATAATCGACGACCTGACTGGAAGACCACAGTCTGCCCGCCTTACATGCTGTGAGTCAGGCCGAGTGGTCAGTACCACTGGTGTTCCTCAGGGGACGGTCCTGTCACCCATCTTCTTCAGCCTCTTCACCACGGACTCCAACTACAGGTCCAAGTCCTGCCACCTCCAGAAGTTTTCTGATGACTCGGCTGTGGTTGGATGCATATATGATGTTATATATATATATACATATACTGTGCATAACTATAATATGTTTTGTGTGTATGTGTGATATACATGGATGCGTATAATTGTTGTATGTAGATATACAGATATTTTATCTTTTCTATTTTAATCTTATTTATTCAGTCTCAGTCTAGTCAAATTTAATCAAATGAATTTTATTTATTTTACTTATTTTTATTTCACTTGAAACTTCTGTGTTTTCCTACTTGAGCAAGGTAACAACAAATTTCCCTCTGGGATTATTAAAGTATTCTTAATCTAAATCTGAATCTGAATCTGAATTGCATTTTGTGCTAATTGCTCTCATGTTACCCAGTTGCGGTAGCTATGACAACACCTCTTGATTATAGAGGAAGCTGTGGAACAGTTTCAGGCGAAGCTGCTGAGTACCCATTTGAGCCTGTTTGTGTGTCTCCTTCTGCTGTGTTGCTCCTTATACACACTCATGGTCGCCTTTGACAAGTTCCCCTGTTTGTGTTTCGGACCTGCAGAAAAATGTTTGTGCCTTGAAAAGTGTCGCCTCTCTGTGCAGGCATATTGCAGTGTATGATCTCATGTGATACTGTGGTTCTAATACAAGTTTAGCTGAATAAAGAACAAATGTGCTGTTGGTGCTCCTTCACTAAGATCACTTTCTGGTCCTGGTTTTCCTCGCTCGTCTCGGCACCTTCTGCCAATGTGACGCTCACCAAGCACCCCTACGGCCTCAGCCTGTTGCATCAACTCAGTGTTCTGGGCCTAAAAGGACTGATTGGCTCCACTTTGCTGGCATGCAGAGCACAAATACAGAGCCCACAAACAGACAGCTTTTTGAAAATTTAATTTGTGATATGCAAATTTTATTGATTATGATATTGCTCTAATAATAATCTACAATATTTCTGCAGCACCAATCTAGTTCAAGACAGGTGGACTCTGTATTGCTTGCACTGTTATCCTGTACAGCACAAAAATATACAGATTTTCTAGTTGATTTCCTTGATATTTCCGTCCTCTCTTCTCTTGTGTGCAGCCTTTCAGCTCAGTTTTGGGCTTATTAGGCAGTACGTGCTGAAAAAAACCCTCATGACTCCAACTATTGATCGTTCTCTAAGCTTCACTTGAGAGATTACATCCTGCTCAGTCGTGGTCAGGATACAAACAAGACGGTTTTACCAGCGGCAGACAAGCGAATCTATTGCTGCTCCACTGATGCGGCTTCCCCCAGTATATCACACTTTTCAAACAATTTGCCGGTTGCTTTCTTTTTGTTGACATCGATATGCTAGACAACTCAGCTGACCCCCCATGATGAGGGGGGAAATAACTGAGTTGGTAACCAGCCCTCTAACTTTTACTGATAAGTGCAGAAATCTATTTTTCACCTGTTTTTTTTTCTTCACTCAAATTAAAAATGTTGATTTTTACCACATACAAGTCACACCAACAAAATAGGGACCCATTTCAAATTACTGCTCGGAGGTAAATTGTTCAGTTGTCCACATTTGCCACGTTTGTGACACGTCCGCTGTCATACTTCCAAAAAATCACAAATACACTGAACACTTGATCTCCATTACAGTTCTGTTAATCAACAGAGGACGCTGGCTGTGCGTCTCACGCGTCAGTCGGTCTCACGCAGTCGGCACAAGAATCTCACTTCAATTATGCAAGAAAGCTTCTCCCAAATGTACAGCAGGCTCGGTCTGTCCAGGTTAAGTTAGCATCACGGAGCCTTTTAAAAGCTGTGCGTGCTGCCTGCTCAAGACCAAAAATTGAAGAAGTGGCCACATGTTAAGCCAACACGGGCCAAGATAAATCATCCACAGTACAGAATGGTTTAAATAATTTCACATTCGTGCTTTTTTAATTTTTCTTTCCCTTCACTTCTTTTAATTTTATCCAGTTAAAACACAATAAGCAGCAATGCCAAATAAAAGTGTTGAAGTGCATTCATCACAGGATTCATTTTCTGTGTGTGCTTGAGTGCATCTGTGTGTGTCTATGTTTATATGTGTGTCCACTGAAGGACGCATACAGCCCCCCCCACACTGTTGGTGAGGTCAAACTACTCCTGTCGTAGCTTAATTAGCATTGCTATTCCTCTCCATCTGATTGCATTGATCTCCGCTCTCAGGGGTGGCCATCCTAAATTAGCAAATTAAAACGAGCGACTTATTAGCTTAGACTTAATGAGCACTCTGGCAGGTAAGATGAAAAGATCTTCCCTCCTTTCCTAACGCAGCGCCAGTGGCTGGAGCGTCAGCCATGAAGACCTCTGCCCCCTCTTATCTTCTATGATGAACAGCTGCTGATTTTCTTCCAAAGATCATACACGATGTGCTCAAACAGGCCCTCCGTGACAACGCTTTCACTGAGTGGACGTGCTTGACCCTGCAGGGAGAGGTCATATCTGGAACGGCTTATAAACCACGAGGTGGGTTTTGATTGGTTTGAAATTGCTGAGAATCACACGTTGTGGTGTCGTGGGGTCCCTGACCAACACATCCACACAGGAAGGTTCATTCCTCCAATGAAAACAGTGCTCATCATCTTCCCCGTAGCTCGTTTTGGTTTCTCCTCCAATTTTTCACCCAAGTGTATTTTTCATAGGCAGTTGATTTTGGTCTTGAAGGATCTATTTGCTTGGTTTTGTTGGTGATACAGGGATAAAAAACAGCTAATGTGGGATATTATGAGCTGCTTAGAAGGAATTGATTCACACGGTCTGCAGGAGCCTGAGGCACATCAGCTGGTTGGTCATGAGAGAGCATCTAGTCAAGTGATGCAGAAATTGGCCTAAATAGATGAATACTAATAGCATGAAACTATCACATTGCAAGTAGCATCCACAATGCAGAGAGTAGCAACGGAGGGCTTTGTTAATGGCGTGCGCACACAGGATTTGAATAAGCTTGATCGAAGTGATGTTGGGGGTGGGGGGGTTTGCACACAGCTCTGCTGCAAATGGAGAGGCCATTATGCTTGCAACAATTACCGTCTTTACCTGTAGATTAGTGAGTACACAGATTGTGTGTGTGTGTGTGTGTGTGTGAATTAAAGTTTATTTTATGTGAGTAGATTATTTTTGACAGGCTGTGCGCTTCACTGTGTTTCATATAGTCCTCCTTGGTGACATATGGGGTTAAGAAAGTGACCCCCCCCCCCCCCACACACACCCTCTTTTTGGAAGAGGAACACTTTTGTAGTGTGCCTTGATTCCAAACAAAACAACACAGGGTGAGGCCTGACAAGTAGGACTGCGAGTTTGAACATTCAGCGATGAAAACCTGTCATGACGGACGAATTGCTTTCATGGCAGAAGAGCAAAAACAAGTTGTCAAACTCCGGCTCAGTGAAGGCCTGTCCCAGGCGAAGCCTTAAAGTATGCACGCAGGTTGCTAGGCAGGTAAAAATATATCACCCACACACGGGTTTGAGTCCAAGGCACAAAGTTGGCGACACACAAACAAATCTTTCCAAACAGAAACAGAAGAGCACAATCACATGTCTGATTACAAACGAATGCCTTTCTGAGATCGAGAGATTGAGAAGTAGACACACAATGAACGTTTGAACAGGTCTTTTTGGGGTGCAAGCAACCATTTACAACTTTGGAGAGTCCGTGATGCAGATGTAACCTCGCATTTCTTCCGCTCTGGTCTCCGTCCCCGCTGTGTCATCGTTGCACTTTGGTAGAGAACAGCTTGTCCCCTGCCTGACAGGGAGTGCTGGGATGTGAGCGCAAACCCAGAGTGACTCATGAGAGAAGGTCACGATGTGGAGCTTGAATGCTTCCACTGATCTAGGCGAGCCGGCTGCTGGTGCTGGTGCTGCTGGTGCTGGTGCTGCTGCTGCTGCTGCTGCTGGTGTTGCATAAACTCCGTCCCAAGTGCTGCTTCGGTGGAGATGAGAGCCGTGGACTGTGTGAGGGCCCCAGAGAGGCCCCGTGGGACTGATCAGCTCCAGAGCAGGAGAGGAGTCGAGTAGGAGAAAAAAAATCAAAACCTCGAGTTGGATCAGCGTTAATGAGCCGGGACTCTGTCGTGGTGGGAGCTGCCCGCTAACGACGCTTTGTTGTTCCGGTTTTCGCTGTGCTTTTCACATCCGTACAGTCACAGGCGCACATCTGTATGCACGAGGGATTGAGCGCGAGCATCATTACCGAGTGTCTGCTCTCTGTCTCTCTGCAGCCTCCGTTTTGTTCATTCGTCCCCCTCATTTTCCCCCCCTTTTGCTTTATTTGTTGTTTCTGAGCACATTCAAATCAGACAGCTGGTCCCACAGATACCTCAGGCTGTTTTGGTGAATTTTCAAGAAAGAAAAAAAAATGAAGAAAGAAATAGGAGGGAGCGGGATTAGAGACGTTCCTAAGCCCGAGACGGCTCCGAAGGCTCGCGAAGGAGGGAAAACACTGTGTCCTGCGGTAAGCTGCGTGAGCTCGACACTGTCCTCTTTCACCTTCAGAATCCGCTCTGGAAAGTGTTCTCCAAACATGATCAATTATTGATGAAGGAAGCCAGCTTGAAGACGGCTGTCAGGGCGCGTTTTTCTCTTCGCCGTACGACGGAGGGGAACTTTATTCGGGCCCAGGAATCTGATTGTGTGTATGCGTGGAAAGGATGTGTGTGTTATAGAAGCAGCAGGAAATACAGCCGCGCTGCAATTTAATAGAAAGACAATAGAGTCACAATGTAATAATACAAAAGAAAAAAAAAACTGGGGGTGGAACTGAGGAAGCTGAGTCAGGGAGGACAAAAAGAAGGAGCTCGAGAGAGGAAAATGATCACTGACTTTGAAGCACTCGTACGCTTTCTTGTTCTCCTCAGTGATTTGAGGAACCACTCCATGAGCTCGTTCGAACTCAAGGCGACTCCTCTGACATCCGGCGCTTTCACTGGCAAACTGACAGAAATGACAAAAATGGAAGCGCAGGCACACAGAGGACGAGTAACGCTGCTCGATATCGCTCCCATTGTTTTCCCTTTTATTCACCCTCATTTGTTTATTTTCTCCATTATCTCAGTTTTTCACAGACCCCTGCGCCAGCAGCCCCTGTCTCCATGGAAACTGCAGCCGGAACGACGGCGGGGAAGAGGGGGAGCCGGCCTACACCTGCGAGTGCACCGATGGCTACGAGGGCGAGCGATGCGATCAGATCCTGTTGGACCTCCCGGCCGCCGAGTGGGACCCCTCCACCCCCGCTGCCCCTGAGCCGGCCACCCCCGTCACCTCCACCACCACTGTCGCCGTTCAGCCGCCTCAGCCAACCACCGTGCCCGCGACCACCACGCCGGCACCTCCCACCCTGCAGCCATGGCAACCCAAACCCGGGCAGAGACTGCTGGTGGTGCCGTGGGAGGCCGACAGGGTGAGATGACTTCTTGAGTGCTGAACTTAATCTCCTTAAGGTTCACCTTTGAAATGTTTGAAGAAAACACATCTCTCTCTCTCTCTCTCTCCCTCTCTGTCTCTCTCTCTTGTTGTGTGTGTCCAGGTGACTGAGGGTCTGCACTGTGTGAGTCCTGAGCTTTGCGAGCTGACTTCAGGAACTCTCACCATGTCCCTGGAGGTGCCTGAAGAGACGGCTGTAAAGTAAGAGCACCGTCAAGTCCTTTTTATGACTGACTCTTATCCTCTTCAAGCAGGACCAGATTACCCAGGAAGAAGGCCTCAGGACGCGGCCGAGGCTCCTATTTATGCCTGGCTAAACACTCTTCATTTGCACTGTATCTGTCCCGGTGATTTTACAGAGGGATTCAGACACCTCCCCTCTGGTCCAGCTCTGTATTTTCAGGGATCTATAACCAATTTGAGCAAACTTGTATGTCATGTTCTTCCTTTCGCAACCCACTTCCGCAAAATGTTGACTGTTGACGACCAGTATTCACGGGTCACAAAAAAGTGCTTTGAAATGAGGGGCCTGGACCCAAGTATGGCACTTTAGTGTTCATCTCAAAGATCAATGACACTCTGCTCGCTAAATGACCTCACGGATCATTTGTTTGTTTGGAGAATTTTAAGATTTAATTTGCAATCACAAAAAGGCAGTTTAATTGAGTAAGTCAAACCTTGAACTGAAGTAGCAGAACGGAGAAAGCAAGAAGGATCCTGCTAGATTTTGAAACTGGCCATTTGAACTGGTTTTTGCTTGGACAGATAAAAATGACTGGGACATCCTCTCAGACCTGTCAATCTTCCTGGGAGGTGGGTGCAGGGTTGGATGCGTTACGACGAGAGCTGGAACGAACAGAACAATGTTATGATGTCTCAGTGCTGCAACAGTCAGAGGATAAAATCATAATTTGTTGTATAAAAACAAAGCAAAGTTTGGTGCGATCATGGCTGCTGTCAGCAGTTTGTTTTTGTTTGTTTTTCAACCAGTTTGTCACTTGCATCATCATCATTAAGACAAGAAATGTTCTATTTTTACTTCTCACTGTGCAGCCACTCCGTAGCACAGCTTTCGTGGCTACAACCCTATAATTTAACCACTGCCACCAAAGCTGCTGTATTACACAAGTGCAGGCTTACTCCACCTTTTTGGAGCCTGTTTGAACATAAACAGTATTACAATCGCTCAGCAAATAAGGGTCAATGAATTATGCAGAAGAAGTGGTCAAGGTGGAGGTGGGCCGCCCTTGACGCAGCTCCTCATTGCGGATGGCAGACACGACTCGGGGGCCCGATCACGATGGCAGCCTGGGAGCTGCGAGTTAATCAGCTGCTGCTGCTTTGTTTTCATTTTGTATAATTACACACGACACCTGAACGCACAGCCAGACACAGGCGCTGAAGGACACTCGTGCAAACTCGCGTGTGCCACTCCAACACGAAGCAGTGATCCAAAAGTGACACCCATTTAGAGACGCTGATGGTAATATAATGAGGCTTTGTGTCCCACAGAGGCTGCGGAGAGGAATCACGATCCCTCTGTTGCTGCGGTGTGTGTGTGTGTGTGTGTGTGTGTGTGTGTGTGTGTGCGTGCCTGTGTGTCTGCAAACATTTGTTCTATTTTGTTTGTTCAATAAACAGAAAAAAACTATAAACGAGACAAAGTGAGCCCAACCCTGCTCATTTGCATCTGTTGGGTCTCATCAGTTCCTAAAATTGGTTCTAAAATTAGGTCAATCTTTGCTTTTTTTGAATCATTAACATATGGGTTTAATGTGTCCTCGAACAGAGTGTCCAGGAATACAATGGATACACAGGAATATTGTGTCCATACCCAGAGAGATTTTCTGCAGAATGCTGTACAAACTGCATTTTTCTTGGCTAATCCTAAAAATATTCATCATGCGCAATGGTCCTGGTTAGAGGGAGAAGCTTACTGAGTTGTGGTCAAGTTATGGTCGAGGTTTTGTCCCGGACAAATCTGTGCTCGACAGATTCAACATCTCAGAAATGATGCACAACAAGCTTCACAAATCTTTAAATCAAGATCATGTGCATGTGTCAAAGTTTCACCGTACAGAGCATCATGGGATGGATCATCAGGATGAAACAGATGGTGTTCTTGATGTATGTGGAGCCAGAACATCAATCTGATCTTCGACGTTAATGTAAATACAATGATTTTTCTGTCTCACTTTGAAATTGGTGGTTCGTTCGCCATGTGATTGCAGCGACACTCCACACAAAAAATTGGGTTTAAAAAAAATTGGAGAGAAAGTGGATCCCCAGAGTGAAGTTTTCCCTTTCTAACACATGTTAAATACGAGTCATTTTTTTTTCCAACTGATGCTCAGATGTCGCCTGGCTCATTAGAACTTGTAGCAGCAGAGCTTCTCTGGCACCTGAGCTCCTCATCCCCCCCTCCCCCCCCCCACTACCCTTCCAGCAGCAGCAAAGAAAAATTCAATTTTAGCTGCAAGTCGTCTGTCCAACCTCTCATTATTTTGGTCACCGCTCACAGCTTCACCTTCGGGCTCAGCTCCCTTTTCACCGCTGCGCTGTGGGACAGCCATCGCCTTGATCCACCTGCAACACTGTGTTACCTTAAAAATACCCTGAACTTTGCCTTGCAGGCTTTAAATTTCTTTTTCTTTATGGCTCATGTGGCATAACGGCCAACAATGAATCCATCATTTTGAGAGCATATTCTTAACAGAGACAGTGCTCAATATTTCGTCCCTCATATATTAACACAAGTAAAGCTGTTGCCTGTAATCCGTTTACAGAGTTGAGCAGCTTGTGGCTGCCTGATAACGGCAATCTGATTATTTTTGAGTGTAATAAACACGTTTGCAATCATCCACAACACAACGTCTATTTTTAATCGAATCTGTGAAGCCCTCTGAAGTGCTCTGGAGGTAATGACGATCATCATCGCTCTCGTGAGTCGCAGCGACTCATTAAAGCCGATCCAGCGCGGCACGGGCTCGGAAGGATAATTGCAGATCGTTTGATTTGTTTTGCGTTATTGCGGGAAACGATATTTCAGGTGTGGGAGCGATGCGAGTCGGAGCGGCGCTCCGAAGCGTTCAGCCGCGAGGAGTCTCGTCGAAGACCCTCGTTGGCAGACCGAGAGTCGGCACGATGGCGCCGACCTACAAACGGCTCGCGTGCGTGTGAGTTCCTCTCCTGGAAGCTGGTCTAAATACGGAGCGTGGGAAGGCTCCGCCTGACAGAGGCACAAGGACAACACGCACGATCCCTGTCGCGCATTTGACTCCAATAAACATGTGATGCTTCCACCAGACCGCGCAAAATAAGAGTGTGTGCTGATGAGTCATTTACCTCGCGCAACCCGTCTGTCATTTCCTCAGTTAAATGTTCCCGACTCGCTCGCACAATTTTCCTGTGTTTGTTCTCTGTGTTTGTTTGTGGTTGCAAATTGACATGTGAAAATACGAAAACCCTAAAATACCTCGATGTTCTCTCTGGCCCCGTTCACACTGCAGGCTGAAGTGACTCAAATCCGATTTTTTGGCACCTATGCGACCCGTATCTGATCT
>JAUESE010000020.1:9491156-9502989 GCA_032274725.1 Malacoctenus triangulatus | reverse complement strand
GAAGGAACTGGAGGGAGGAAGGGAGGAAAGGGGGGGGGGTCTCAGTTGGCCGCAGGGCCTGTCAGCCCATCTTACTTGTGCGCGTACACACACACACACACACACACACACACACACACACACACACACACACACACACACAGGGGGCCACACGAATTTGCATTATTTTGCGTGTATTGAATTTTCAGCCTGTTTCTTATTCTTATTTCAATAGGGCAACAAATCAGTAGTGATTCGGGTCCTCCACCAGAGCCCTGCTCCGGCTCTGACATTCCATCTACTGCTTTCACCCCCTGTCACTCTTGGGCTGCACGCCAACAACGGGGGGGGTGACCAAGGAGGGGAGAGAAACGGAGGACAAGATGTGCAGGAGAAGTATGATGAGGGAGTAGATGATGAGAAGGAGAGAAGGGAAGAAAAAAAAAAGGGGTGGGAGGAAATTGAGAAACAAAATCATGCAAACAAGAAAGAAAAAAAAAAAGGAATGAAGGGGACAGAGGAGGGCTGATGGCTGATGGATGGGCCTGGAGTCTGGTGTTGGGAGCGGCTGATTAGGACTGACGGCCGAGTGTAAAGTTCCTGCCGCAGCCGTCGACGTTCCCACTGAGGGAGGATGTGGAGTGTCAGGTCTGTTTGATTATGAATATGCCAGTGCTACGCGCCATGAATCAAAGGTGAGGGAGAGCAGAGAGTGAAGGGGTAAAAGAAAAAAAGAAGGAAGAGGAGAAGGGAGTGAAAGTGATGCAAAGGGGGGGGATTGAGAAGGAGGGAGATGGGGGCGTGAAACGCTCTCATGTTTTCATTCAAAGTGTGCTGTGTGTTATGCTATTCTTTTTGTTTTGCTTTTTCCCCCCCTTGCAGTGAATGCTCAGTTTGTCTGCTCAGCTCGATGAGAATCACGTAACTCAGAACATTAGTGGCCCTAAAGCTGTCTGCAGTATCAACCTGCCCAGTAAGGCACATTTCTCAGAGCAGCAAACCACTCCATCATGGCTCCATCTACTGGGGATTTCTGATCCCACCTCCAAACGCGCATGCTGCTACTCTCTCTTAGAAGCTGTTCAAATGACGGCCATTACCCTCATTATAAAAACAAATCGGAGAAAGTACAAATCTTTGTGGTAAAGTTTTTCTCAATCACATTATATTTTTCCTCCTCATACTTTATTTACATGATTAATTTCCTATGCCTCTCAAAATCCTTTACTTTAGATACATTTATTTAATTTTTTTCAACACATTGTATTTCATCTCAATATTTTCTGTGTTTAAAGCCCATTTGATTTGATTATAATACAGTTCTCTTTGTTGCTTATTTGTTTATTTAAATGGTTGATTCGGTTTAATTGCACCTAATTCAGATTATCCCTGTTATTTTTAGAGCTCCATTTGGTCCTTTATGAAGTTTTTGTTTATGAAGTCCTTAAAATTACATGTTACCATAGAATAATCTGTAGATTTCAGTAATTACTTGATTATTCCCATTTGATACACATTTGAGCTCCTTCTCTGTGTGGCAAAATGTTCTTAAAGAAACTTAAAGTCTCAAGAGTTTGTCTAACTAGTCAAAGCCATTATTTTTTCACAGCTGCTGAGGAGATGATTCACACATCCAGCCTCAGATCCGACCAGTAACCATCGGCCGGACACATATTACGCTTCAAAAGCCTCCCGTTCATTGAGCTGTTTTATGGAGGCTGAGTCAGTTTCATTAGGCCACTGTCTGACGGCGTCGTGTGTGAACGTTTCACTCGGAGAAAACAGGATAACTGCCTCCACATTTTGATCTGAAGTGAATTTTCAGACGTTTTATAGCCCACCTAGTCCTCTGTGGAAGAAGTACCCGCAGGGAAAAAAAAAACACCCACAAAGAGTGCACAGCCACATCCCGAAAAAAAAAAAGCCCCTTCGTCCTCCCCTGCGGGCAGTGTGCATGCATCTGCAAACCTGCTTGTTGCTATAGCGCCGCTGTGGGACCCGGCAGTTGATTGGCTATCTTCAGATGTCGGCGATGCTGTTAGAGCCTTAATTAGCGAGATGCATTCAATTGTTGATCTTTATCGGGAACCAGATGTTTGGAGGGAGGGACTAACCTTCCACTCCCCCCGCCAGTGTCCCAGAGAGACTGTTACCCTTTTGCTGATATAAAGCAGTACCCCCACCCCACCCCCACCACCACCACTTTCCACTCATCTCCGCCCCATGCCCGTTTGCAGGATTCACTCTCTGTATAAGCAAACATATAGTCAGAAGTGTTTGACTGGGCAGGGTGTAACTCAGCTGGAAATCCCCACACGCAGCCTTTCATGTGCATCAGAATATATATCTATGGATGTGAATGTACACAAAGTGAGGCTCAAAGACTCATAATTGGGGTTGGGACACTCCAGCTGTTAAAATAATTTTATTACCTCAGTGATAAAGTTAGTCCTCCCCCAATGGTGATGACAGCTACTTCATTAGCTGACCAAAAGAAACATGTTGAGTAGCTACAAATAAATGAAAGGTCAGAGTGAAGCAAAGCTCTCACTTCTCATGCAGGGGGGGGTGAAACTCACATGATTACCTCCAAACTCACACTCTATGCTCATTTTGCCTCCCGTCAACTAGTCAGTATCAGTAAACACAAGAGATATCATCAGTGACTGACTCGTGGGTGGTTAATGAACTTCGATGATAGAGGCGAAACTTTTACTTTGAAAAATACATCGTGAGTATTTGCGACATCTGTATTCGTGCTTTATAAGAAGAGATTTGTTTTTGTACATTCGCACTATATAATTATGTTTCTCCAACTCTGTTTTTATCACAAATTCAGCAGTGGATATTTTTTTCCATTTTAATTTGTGAAATAATATTCAAGTGAGAAGAGTGATGCTATAACTGGCTCTTTCAAGCAGCTGACGCTGACAGACTGAGCCATGCAACTGCTGGGGGGTGTCAGTTGCGAACTGTTAATCAGCCCATGCACCCAATTGCTCTTGGCTTTTTTTTTTTGTAGCAAAGGCACAGACAGCACTGTAGGGTTGGAGAGAGGAACTTACCCAAGTTCTCTGATCTGGCAAACGAAACTGAGAGGATGGAAGAGAAGGAGAAGAGAAAGCAGTCAGAACCAGGAAGAACCAGCGCATGAATAAACAGCTTTTTTGATTGGACACATATGGCTTTGGGGGTGGGGGGGGGGGGCTCTTGGCGCAATTAACTTTGAATGAGCAATGAGCTGCCTATCTGCAGAGTTATGTCGCTGGAATTATAGGAGGCTCTTATAGTTCCCAACACTTCCTGGTGTTCAATAAGCTCATTATAAGAGGCTACAAATATCATTCCAGTATGTAATCAAAACCAGTATTGCCCAGCAGTAAAAATACTTGCCAGGAAATAAAACGCTGAATCACTGAAGGCTGAAAAGGAGTTCAAGTCCCCACAGCTTTGCAGCCTCTTTTTTTTTTGATATATGGCTCAAGAATGAGTCAGGTGACTGAAAACAAACCCCCTCAAAAGTATACAGAAGGGGCCCTCGCCTGGTCTGGCTTCGACCTACCCGGCTCTGGTATTTGCAGGAATGATTTGTGTGTCCAGACATCATAAAGTCATAAAGATGGCCTAAGCACTCTGTTAGTGTTTCTACTGATAGGACACCTCATTAAGGCGTGTGGGACGGCCATGTGGCTGCTGCAGGCTGGGTCCATGCAGCAGTCTGGACAGGGGACATAAATCAGACAAATGAAACAGCCTGTAAAAACCAGACCTGAAACGGGCAGAAAAAAAAAAGAGGGAGAGAGGGGGGTGGGGGGGATCATGAGCCTGAGAAAAGTGGTGTTTTCACTTTCCGACGGACCGTTCTCACCCGCGGGGGAAGATTGAACAAATGAACGTCAATGCAACATGTCATCGACACACATATGCAGAGACCTCGCGCCCTGACTTTATACGGAGCCTCACGCTGGAAGAAGTGCCAGAAAGAAAACGGCCAGCAGAGGGGAAAAAAAAAAACCCTTAAAAATCGGTCTTTTAAGAGCGTATCATTTTTTATATTGTAATCAGAGACACATTATGAGAAGATGTGTCACAATGTGCCCTTTTCTTTCTGCCACATCTGTTTCACATTGCCAACAACTACTGCTTAACAGGCAGTAGCTTGGATATAAGTCTAAGAACCGCGTACTAATCCTGATAATTCCACTTGGTCAGTGTGATCCATTATTGTGAATACAGGCTCCTTGCGGAATAGAGTCCCAATGTACACTGTAAAAGACGCTCACAGCTCATGTGTCAACTTCCTCCATATCAACATTATAACTGTAAGCAGGTATCCGCAGCCCTCAAGTACACAATTGATAAAATTTGGTGTTTGTCTAAACAAAGTGTCTCTATGAATGTTCTCATTTACCCAAGTGCCCATGGATGTGACAGTCAGACGTTACCTGTGGGTGGAAGAGGAAGCCCGGAGCTGGCCGCATGTACTTGTCTTTCAGAGTCTCAAACGGATCGCTCATTCTCCTCTTCTCAACCCTGCTAATAGTAGATTTCTATCAGCTCTTAATGAACAAAGCACATACCAACACAATCAAATGCAGAGAAATGGTTAGCTAACAACACAGCCGACTTTTCCACTAGCCTTAGAAATAAACACAGTGTCTCATTGTAACTCTTAATGAGGTACTGGGAATAACAATACCTATAGATGGGGTCCATGAAGAAAGGGGTGGGCCTGGCGTGCTGTAAAGAGGCGTCTGCTTTCGGGATGTCCACCACTTCCCTCTCTCCATCGTAGCCGAGGCTCTTCTTTGCCTCCTCCTCTCTTGGATTGCGCCCACGGCCCCTGGACCCCAGGCTAAGGTCGAGTGGCTGATCCTGACCAGAGTGGGATCCGGAGTCTGGTCTGGAGGCAGCGAAGGGAGCGAGTTTCTCCTCCTTTCGCTTGGTCGTGAGGTCAAACGGTGACTCGGAAGATTTGCCTTGGGCCTTCTTGCAGTCATCCGTCGGTGACTGCGGCTCCCCCTTTAGCCCCGCGGGTCTTGAGTCCCGGTCTGGGAAGGGGTAAACTGGGGGGGAGAAAGCTGGGAAGAAAGGCAGAGGGAACATAGAAGGGTAGGGCAGGGACCCAACCTTCTTGTCTTGCAGTCCAGACAGGCCTGTCGAGCCAAAATACTTCTCAGCAATGGAGGCAATGGCCTTAATAGAGTCATTCACAGCCCCCGTTACAGCTGTGTGTTCATCCAGTGAGGACGGGATGAGTGAAGGGCCTGGGAAGTCCTTGGTAGCACTGCTGCCCACCTGGCCGGGGCTTTGGTGGCCTCCTTCACTGGCCTTCCTCTTGGTACTTTTGCCATTCTCCCGAGCAGCCCCCCTCTCCCTCTCGCTGTCCATGTCGCTCTCAAGCTCCGAGCCCGACGTGCTCTCCAGATCACTCCCGCTGGGCGTGCTGACATCGTCCAGGTCGCTGCTTTCGGACTGGTCGCTCTGTTTGTTCTGCTGCTTCAAGGAGGACGAGGAGCCTTGGGTGTGCAGGTCTGAGAGAGCCATCTGACTCCCGGGTGAGCTGCCATCCTTACGGAGGGCTTTGAGGAGCTCTCGGGACTCCTGAGCACCCGGGCTCGGGGGCAACAGGGGGCTCTTGTTCAGCTCTGCGCCGGGGCCGATGGCGGGAGCGTGGGCTGCCTGTCTGACCGGGGAGGTGGTGGCAGGGATGAGCGGCGGCCGGTGATACAGTCCAGACGGGAACAGGCCGGGGAAGCTAAAAGGGAACGCCGGGGCTGCGGGGAAGGTGAGCCCGCTGTGGTGCCGGCTTGCCCCGAAATAATCAGCCAGACCGGCGCTGCTGTGACCCATGGCCAGAGCCGATTTGTCCAGGCCGGGGGCGCCAGGGAGCGGCATGGCCTGGGCAAACAATCCCCCCGTGGTGAAATGGTTCTTGCCTTCACAGAAGCGCCGGTGCTTGTTGAGGGAAGAGGTCGTGCTGAACATCTGCCCACAGTCCTTGCACTTTATCTGCGTGCGGCAGTCGGCGTGCATGCGTTTATGGCGGCAGAGATTAGAGAATTGTGTGTAGGATTTATGGCAAACCTCACCTGCAGGGACACAGAGAGATAGTGACCGTATCAGCATCCCAACGCACTCTGACCCACCGACACACAAATGCACAGACAACAACATGACATGACTTCACTCTGCGACCAGATATGTGCCTGGTTAGCTGGAGCTATGGCAGAGGAAATGCAGATATACTTATTTTCCCATCAAAACCATGACAATAGCTTTACGGTAAAATTAAAAAAAAAAAAAAAAAAGATGACGAGGTGTGTCCAGATCCTGACATTGTACGGGAATCTGTTTGGTTGACGATGTGAGTCACTGGCTGCCACTCATCACCTGCACATCAAACCAAATTCCCAGGCACCTCCAGACCCATTGTCCTCCCAGGGACGCTCCCAGGGAGTCCGTAAACAATCACACACAGACACACTTATGGACATGCAGGCGCATTCACAAAATATTCACACAGCACAAAGAATTTTGAATCACACGCAGGCAAGCAGACGTAAAGGTACACACCACCAGGCACACACATTCTCGGCCGCATGCAGTACAATGGCTCTATTTTAAGTTTGTGAAGGAAGTGGAGTTGAATGAATCCTATCCTGCAGTCCGGTTCCCAGGGACAGGTCTCACGTCCTCTGCTGCCCCTCCCCCCTCCTCCTCCTCCACCCCCCCACCCCCCTATTTGCGCCTTCTCCGCACCCTCTCAGCCCCCCTCTTCGTGTCCCTACAGCCGGGGCCCTGTCGCCCTGCGCTAAACGATCTTCCCACAGTCGCCCCCTGAATGTCTGCTCCAGCTGACCCCAGGAGACGTACGGGGACAGCAGCTGATCCCCGAACAAAACCTTTCCGTCTGATGTTATCTCTCCTTATTATCATTCTGTCAACCTTATCTACAGCTATGGGATGGTTGTAAACATATCACAAGAACATACTCCATTTTTGTTACTGTGTATTTGTCCTTTTTTTTTTAACCTAATCAACCCACTAAATACAGGGTCACATTGTTAGCCACACTCTCCCACACTCGAGGATATTGTATGGACTGGCTGCCCTTTTGTCTCAATCAGACTTTGATTCCACGATACAAGAATGCTGTTCGAAGTATCTGCGGATGATTGATTTTGTGCACATTGTTATTAGATCTTCAAAACAAGGATAAGGAAGTGGTTAGGCTTGCTGTGTGATTACACTTCTGCATACGTTGGATGCCTTCCAGGCACGAGGTGCACTTGGAGGAGATGAATAGGAAGAGCAGGAACACATTATTTTGGAAACGCATTTGAATAAACAACCCCGAGGAACTTCAAATGGCGAGAGTTCAGGCGGAGAGTGAATATAATCCTAATAAAAAGTCAATAAAAGCGAAATGACCCAAAAGAAACCAGTGGAAATTAAGGCTTTTTTTCTGGCTTGGCAGTAATGTACAAATATTTTTGAAAACATCTGGTAGATAATTTAGACAAGTTTGATTTCTATCTTTTTTTCATGGTTATGTCTGTCCTGAAAGTGTTGGCTCTGACTTGTAGCACACACTTTGCTTACAGAGCATCTGAATATACTGAAAATATTTGAAAGAAAAGTCAGATATCTACACAAAGACAATCCGTTTGTGCCCTTTGGGGGGGTCGTTCTTCTGCATCTTAGCCCACCTTATGCACAGTAGAACTAAACCACAGTGACTAGGCGCAGTGAGCTGCTATAGTGCTGTGTTTAGGGGGTCAGTCAGAGGTTTAGGTGGCTTGATCTGTCCCATAGTGGCAGTAAACAAATGCAGAGACAAGTGGTGGTCGCTTCAACTATTTCTCGCCTCTGTCTCTCCAGCTACGTAGATTCAACTCACAGTCTTACAGTCATGGGCTTGTTTCTCTAGCCTAAGGGCATACATTATGTTCAACTCAGACCTGTAGCTGCATTTGTGTGTATGTGGCATTTTACAAGAACAGCCACATGGGCTGAACACACTACAAGTCAAAAAAATGCCTCCATAAATCATGTAGTTGACATATTTATAGACTAAAAACACACATCCTTAACACACTGTGTGATCTGATTCACTGTACATACATGTATCAATCTGCTCTGAATAAACACAAGTTTAATGAAATAACCACATTCTTGGAGGTAAACTTGGGTTGAGTGCCGGAATCAAGAGCGCAGCTGGTGTGAATGCTTCTCTTCTCATAGGAACATGGGCACGGACATCATCGACACGTTACAGACATACAAACAACATCACGTGCGCACACGGGGCAGCGCAGTAGCACTGGCCAAAACACGTACATGCTCCACGCAAGCACTCGCACAAACACCCCACACACACCTTCATGATCTCTCCCAGGCTGCCGTCATGTTTAAGGCTGCTTTGTCTTTGTTTTGTTTTTTTTTAACACAGCCATTAGTTGTTTTTTAACCTGCATATTTTCTGCTGATTACAGCAAATGGACTCGAAGGGAGCGTGGGGAAGCGGGCTGTACATGTGGTTGCTATTTGTGAGGAATGGTGTGTGTGGTGGAGGCAGCAAGGAGGATCGGAGGTCCTCCGTGGAGATGCAGACCCTCCTGCCTCATGGATATGTATCGCGTACATGGATGTGTCCGTCTGCGTGCGTATTTACTCGAGCGTGTGTAATCGGCCTGTGTGGCGGGGCCCTGAGACAAGCTCACATGTGTGTGGAAGAAGGAAAGGAGAGAAAAGGGCAGAGGGTGGAGGTCACGCTGCTTCGGGGGAAGGATATCAGATCTCCTGCGTGAGGTGGCGCGAGTGTGAAAGGTCAAAATGTGTTTGGGTCTTGCAGGAGTGAGTGTTTACTGAGGGGAAGGCACAAAAAAAAAAGAAGTGCAGGGAGCGAGCAAAAGGAGCCTGTCAGCTGTAACGTCAACAGCAGATCAGGTTGGAGGTGCCGTGGGGTTTGAACGAGTGGGACGCCGTGCAGCTTTAAATGTGGTGGTAACCATGTCAACTGAGCGGAAGTGCTGATGCAGAAAAAAAAAAAAAACCTGCATAATATCAGAGAAAAGCTACTGCCACTCTAAAAACACCGTCACCACATAATGTCCTGTGTAAATCCTGTGGAGCATTACGAGAGCTGAGGAAGGATCAAGTACATATTTGTGCACACACATCAATGATTTTACTCTTACAGACAGATAAAGCATGTTATGACTGTTGTTATTATTATAGTGTACTGAGGAGACTTACATAGGTAGGGTCTTAGTGACTTACACATGAAGGGCTTGACACTGCTGTGGATGTGCTTATGCTGCTTGAGGCCCGAAGACGTTGCGAACGTCTTGCCACAGTCAGAGCAGGCATGGGCACGCGCCCCAACGTGCTGCGAGCGAATGTGCCTCTGCAGGTTACTGGGGTCTGTGAACACCTGCTGGGGGAAGGAACCGCACAGACAGACGGGGGAGTTACCATCCACCCCTGGAAGGCCGCAGCAAAAAAAAAAAATGAAGCGCGGTTGGGCGGACCGCCACTCCTCCCCTGCCAAAAGTCATCACTTTACCTTTGAGCAGTTCTCACATTCGTAGTGCTTGCCACTGTCGTGCGACATCTGATGTCGAATCAGGTTTGATTTCCAGTTGAAGGCCTTGGGACACTGGTCGCATTTGTACTCGCGCTCCTCGGAGTGGGACAGAGTGTGCGCTTCCAGGCTGCGGGAGAACAATGAGAAACAGTTTGAATATTCGACCCCAAAAAAAAAGTATTTCTTCCCTCGAAACGCTTTCGTTCGCATACCTCTGGACATCAGGGAAGACCTGGTCACACTCCTTACAGTCATGGAGTCCGTGGGACATGAGGAGAGGTCGTAGGTCTTGAGGTTCTTGGGCCTTCAGGTCATTTTCACCTCCTGGATTCAAGAGAAAAGACATGAACATTTGATAATGCAGGGAGTTGTTTGTCATGCTTTCCAATCCTGCAAGGGAAGATTGGTGCGTGTCTCATACACACCGTTTTCTTTCTTTTCTCTTCATCGCAAACTGTCATATAAAAGCCAAAATGTCCAAGTATTGAAGTGTATTTGTAGTTTTGAGAGTGGAAAATTAGATAACTTGAGAAGATTTGGCACTACTGTGATCACTGGTGCAGTTGATGGAATCTGAGCAGCAGTTACTTTTGATGAACAAATTGTAGGTAATTTTCTTAATGTTGCAGTTTGCAATTTCATACTGGTGGCTGGTTCAGTCTCTGGACTCTGGCAGACTGGTTCTGTTAGGTTCTGAAACCCATCACTGAATACCACAACTTAAGTAAGAAAGAGGTGAAATCAAGTGATCCAAACTTGCAAAAAAAATCAAAAATAAAAAACATTTATAAAACTGCTGTTAAATATAGGCTGAGTCAGACCTGGGTTGAGGAAAGAGGAGGGGGGCATCCCACATGGCTGCTTCTGGTGGTCCAGTAGCTGGTTGCGGGACTCAAAGTGCTGGTCACAATCCTCACAGCGGTACTGCCTCTCCTCTGCATGACAGAGAGGGGAAACATCTGTATGCTGTGCAAGTGTAAACGCGTGCGTGCATGCGTGTGTGTGTGTGTGCGTGCGTACCGTGGATATCGGGGGCCATTGTGTCACATGAATATTCTTCAGCCTTCATGAAAAGCAGCAGCTCCTGACCAGGAAAAATCTCTCTGATGACTTTGTAGAAAATCTGCAACACACACCCACAAAACATTCGAATGAATTCAACTTTATTGCAGTTTTTCTGCTGCAAACGTCACACAATATGTACGTATCCGTATACATTCTGCGGCGCAGAATTAAAGGCGTTACAGCCGTTTTTGTTGTGACCGAGTTTTCTTTTGTTTTTTTTTTCTTCCTCCTTCTAACATTTTCCGTAACTGCATTCAACATGAGCCAGCCAGTAAAACCAGCTCAGGTCACTTAGGGTAACACTTGGTACTGTAAAAACACACACATACACGCATGCAAATGACCATAGCCACACACACACACACGGCAGAAGCATATCGCCATGAAAATACACACACTCATTAACTTGTAATTAATCATCACGTACGACATCCATCTCGACACGCACAAAATGGAAAGCACAAATAGCCCAAACTGCAGGATAAATATACGCGCCGGTGAATACTGTGCACACAGTCGGGCCAGGGGTGAATGTGTGCGGAGCAAATCAGCTGATTTAACAGCAATCCAAAGAAGCAAGGGGTGTTTGATGAAGAGTAGTAGAGAAGTAGTTTTCGAAGAGAAAAGAAATATCCCTCAATGACAGCAGCGCCGAACAAACACAACTAAACAAATACACACCTCTACATACTGGAATGTCAGCTTGGTTTTGAATAGCTATACAAACAGCCTTTATTGTCCTTATTTCACTGTCCTAACGAATCAGCCGGGAGACCCTGGGACTGCCATGTTTCTCATGAACACACAATGGCCTTTCTCTGCGAAACAATCGGACTCAGGTTTATTTTTGGCACACTTTGGAGATTTAACATATTACCTTCCTTTGCTGTGTCAACATGACAATGATGATAGAAGAATTTATTAGAAATGTGTCTGTGGAGGCAGGGAGGGGGGGGGGTTGCGTTTCTGGGAAGCCAGGGGTCAGAGCTCCCCCCAACCCTTTAAAGGGAGTTTGTGACTTCCAGTTGGAAAAAAAACAAGAGCCACCACGGCTCCACGCAGGATTATGATAAATGTCTTGGTCACAATAAAGATCATGAGGTATTCTGCAAACTACGTTATAACGCTCCATTCTATTGTTCCCACTTCTGGTACATGATGTCATGCTCAATATGACACTCTTGAGTCACTGAAGGG
>JAUESE010000020.1:9271183-9281913 GCA_032274725.1 Malacoctenus triangulatus | reverse complement strand
AATCAGCAACAACCTCAGTTCTGCAACTCTATCATGAGCTTTTAAGATAAACTAAGAACCAGGACAGAAAAAAAAAAGCGTACATTTCATTTTGAAATAGGCGTTCCATCTTTGGGCAGGTGAACCTCGGTTTGCCCTGAAATAGATGACCACTCAGTGGCCAGTGAGTGCAGAGAGGAGTGAATCCTTGGTTTAAGGAGCGGGTGCACCTTCCACTGTGCGCACTTCTCTGCAGGCAGGTAATTCGACCACTCTCATTACATTAGCACCGTCGCGTTCTGCTGCGCTGGCTGCAGGCAGATTAGCCCGGCCGATTGGACAATCCTCTTAAAGCGGGTCCGCGCTAAGCCACGCGCGTCGGGAGGCCGGGTGGCGCTCTCCGTCCTTCTGCCTGCAACCCCTCCCCGGATCGTTGTCCCCGCGCCTCGCTGCCTGTGTTGTCCTCCCGGTGCTCCTTTCCTCTCCAATAGTTTGCGCATCGTCCGTCTGTGTCTCTCTCCTCCCCGGTTCATATCTTCTTGTCCACCTGTCTGTTGGCCTTGCGGAAAAGAGACTTGATCTCCTCTGTCACCATTTCTTGCCAGTTGTCCCTGAAAACAGAAGGAACACCTGTTGGGACCACTCTTGTGTTTCTGGTCAATCGCAAGCTCCATCATTTAGGAAAAACGAGGGAATAATGATGGGCAGGAGATGTAAAACAAGCAGAGAAACATGGATGGTGAGCATTTGACAACCAGCCACCATGAAAGTGAAAGCAGTGGAGACAGAGGGCTCCCCAATCTGCTTAAGAAGCGATAGAAGGTGATAAGATCAGGGGATAAATGAGACTTGGAGAGCACGGGCGGCCCAAGCAAGGTTTGTTCAGAAATCAATGGGAAGGAAATTGTGCGCTGGAGCCCAGACGGTGCATTCGGGGTCACAACTAACAGACAACCACGGAAGCACCTCCACCACACAAGCAGACATCTGCAACACACGTCTATACCTCCTGTGTTCGGACTAAGAGGGTCAAGCCTTTTTCTCGGCTTTCTTTCTCCTGTAGGCAGCTATGTCCTCAGGGTTCAGCCCGTGATTGTCTTCCCTGAGGTAACATAGTTGTGATGCATCAATGACAGCAATGCAGTAACGTTTAGATTAAATCAATGAAAAAGAGACATTTCTCTGACTGCATGCAGATATCAGTTCAGATCTCATTTGCATGAAGGAAAGATGGCATTGTATTTATTGTCTACTGATATGAACATAAAAACAGTTTGTACACATTTACACTTGTCTTTACAGGTCAGGTATGATAAATGTCTTCGTAATACTAAGTCGATACTCTTACCCTGGTCTGATCTCTGGTGGTTTTGGCAAAGGCTTTGTAAAGCCGGTTTTCCCCACAAGCCAATATGTCTCTTCGATACCTTTCCCCTGCAAAAAAAAGGTGACTCAGTTCACAAATGTACGTTTATTCCATTGGTGAATGAGCGAGGTCAATTCCGACGCTGTTACCTTCAGCTCCGTTTTGCCTCGAACGTCTATTTTATAACCCTCATTGAGAGAACGGAGGATCTTCACAGTGGTCATGTTCACGTGGATTCTATAAGCTGCGAGGGGAAGAAAAACAAAGGAGAGAGGAGGAGAGCAAATAAAGACGACGGAACAAAAGGAAAAAGAAAAAGGGGTGAATGTATTCAACGGACACTCACGCAGCCCAGTGGATTCCATACGAGAGGCAGTGTTGACTGTGTCTCCAAAAAGGCAGTACCGGGGCATGGTCAGACCCACCACTCCAGCAACACAAGGCCCTGTATGCGTTCAACCATGTGAAGAGGTTAAGCGTGTGGTTTACATGCCATTTCAGCATCAGATTCTGTTCAACCTTCTTTCAAAAAAGCTGAATTCGCAGTGAGAATGACTGCGGTTTTCCCACCTGAGTGGATTCCGATTCGTATCCTGACGGGCACGTCCGGCATGTGTCGCATATGGAAGGTTCCCACCGAGCTGAGGATGTTCAGAGACATGTTGGCGATCTCAGCCGCGTGCTTGTTGCCGTTTCTCTTGGGAAGACCCGATGCCACCATGTAGGCGTCGCCGATGGTCTCCACCTGAGGTGAAGACACAAGACACTTGTCATTTTTTCGGTGTCCATGGGTGCCTTGCACTCTGACGAGGTCCAAATTAAGTTTGCGTTCCCACCTTGTAGACGTCGTGGTTACTGAGCACGGCGTCAAACAGCGTGTAGAGGTCATTGAGAAGGTCGACCACCTCGATGGGATCGCTGAGTGAGGAAATCGTGGTGAAGCCCACAATGTCGCTGAAGTAAATGGTCACCTGATCGAAGTACTCGGGCTCCACCGTGGCACCGGTCTTCAGGGCCTCGGCCACCGAACTGGACGGGGAGAAAAAAGCAGCCAGAATTAGACGATGAGGCGAGAAAAGCAGCAGCAGCAGAGTGACCGGTGAATGTTTCTGTGTGTGAGAACTGACGGCGGCAGCATCTCGGACAGCAGCTTCTCAGTCCTCTGCTTCTCCACCTCCAGCTCCTCCGTCCTCTCTCTGATCAGGTCCTCCAGGTTGGAGCTGTACTGCTCCAGCATCCTCAGCATGGAGTCGATGATGTTGGTCTTCTTCCCTTTGTTGATGATCTTGAACTATCAGCCACAATTGAAAGAACGGTCCTGTTAAATGATTCCGCCTTGATTGCTTAAGCTTGGTGCGGATGAATAAGTTGCTTCAAGTACCCTGTCGAAGATCTCGTCGAAGTTGGGCCTGCGGTCGGGCAGCTCGCTCCAGCACTGCTTCATCAGCTGGATACACTCAAGAGGAGCCTGGTCTGGGGCCACCGTCGGCCGGCACATCGGAGGAGGTTTTTTCACCTTGCGGATGATCTCTGTGCATGAGTAAACAGTTTACAGACATCAGCACTGCTCTAAACTGAAAGATGCACCGATGTTCAATGCCAGTTTTGCAGAAAAAAGAGTGGGGAAGGTTTTTTCTCCACGACAACCAAATTAAAACGTTATAAAGCATCTGCGAGTGTCTGTGTTGCTTTTACTCTCTGATGTGTGGACACACACACCTTCAGGTGGCAGACCCAGCATGCAGTAGGGCGGCCCTCTCACCACCACCTCTTGGAGGATGATTGAAAAGCTGTACACGTCTCCCTTGAACGTCCCTTTGCGAGCTATCGCCGGGTCGCGTAGGAACTCTGGGGCCGTCCAAAACAGATCTGAGACCAGGAAACAGTGAGAGTCACATTACCGGGTGTCACGCGAATCAGACAGCGGCGTGTTCAGATAAAGGTACCTTCGGGTGGGTGTTCCTCGAGGGGAGCTTTCTGGGACTCCAGCAGCTCGTTGAAGCCATAGTCTGTGATTTTCAGGACGAATCGTCCGTCCACCACACAGTTTCGAGACTTCAGTCTGCCGTGTGGAAAGTCTCTGTGGTGCAGATACTTTATACCCTGAGAAGGAATTAACACTTGTGAATGATTGGAAAAAAAGTGCCACACAGAATATTTCAGCCTCAGATACAGTCAGAGGGTTTCTCCAGTGTGGGGTCTGTTCCTGTACCTTGATGAGATCGAGGACAAGCGACGACTTGAACATCCAGTCTAGCTTGACGTCCTCGTTCCTCAGCAGGTCCTGCAGGCTGCCGCGCGAGCAGTGCTCCGTCACCACCGCGTACATCAGGGAGTCAGAGAAGAAGCCCAGGAAGGGGTTTACATTCTCGTTCCTCAGGTCCTTCATCTGAGGGGAGCAGGACAGAACGTCTCAGTCAAGCTCTCCTGGAAAGACACCTGACTGAGTTCCAGCAACACAACAAGAGGAAGCGTTGACGACCTTTGTGAAAATCTTAGTGGTGCTTTGTTTGATTTCCTTGAAGTGGCCGTCCTCAAACTTTTTCAGCCACACCCAGTCACCCTGGAGCAGAGGGCAGCGACGGATTAGGGCATGAATCAATATATCAATATATATTCATAAATCATGATACATTTTGTATATGAGTGCAAAAGTGATTATGATTATTGCACATGTCCCAGACATCAATGCCATTCTTTTTCTCCTCAAGAGGCTTTTCCCAACTTTACGTCACACACCAACATCCTGAACCAGCAGATTTAGAGACTGTTTGATTCCAACCGACCTCGTACACGGCAACGTTGGTGCTCTCCTGAGTTGCCGTCTGCAGGCTGTTCACAGAGTGTGACGGATCTCCAGATTTCTCATCCAGAGCACTCTTGGACTCACTCAGATCCTCTAAAGTGATTTTCTACAAGATCGACGTTGGCAGCAGTTAATGGAAATACACATGAAAACAGGTAATTGTGCAGTCACTTTTATGCTTTAGGAGTGTGTGGCGGTGAGGTTGTTCACCTTTTTGCTGAGCTGAGGATTGATAAAAGTCAGATCCTCCAAGGTCAGGAGGATCCTGTTGGGACCTTTGACCAGCTGAATTTGTTGAAGTCTCCTCCTACAGAAATCATTGCAAACAAGGACAGACGATGCATCTTTTCCCAAAAAGCTGGAGCAACCTTTCCAAAACATTGTCCAGATCATGAAATTACTGTCTACATCACAGTACAGTTTCCATAACTCTTAACTTTACTCTCAAGTGTGACTATGGGAGCAGAAAATGGCAACAACTCAGTTTTTTCGATGCTCTTTCCATACATTCGGTATTCAAAGGTCCCACCTGATATAAAGGCTTAGCCCGAGCCCTCCTGCAGCCAAAGCCAGGACCACCGCTAACACTACTACGATGTAAGTGATCTCCACACCTGTGGGTGAAAACACATGCTCATGATCATGACAAAGGATGGATTCTGTCACTGCAATGTGGAGATAAAAACCTTATTCTCTTACCTCCTGTGCAGATGGCATTTTTGTCAAACCAGCAGTAAGAGTCGGACGGCGGCGGCGATCCTCCTGGGAAGTGGATGGACCTCCCTGCGAACTGGAGCGCCCCCGTGGAGAGGTCCACCATGTAGGTCTGGTACAGCTGGCTGCCGCGGTTGTCCGAGTCCAGGATGACGTAGCTGGTCTTCACCTCCCCCCTGGTGTCCACCTCCACCCGCTGGTTGAAGCCACTGAAGGACGTGTTCTTGGTGAAGTAGGCCAGGTTGGAGCCCGACAGCCGCATGCCAGCCCGCCTGGCGTTGTGGATGGACTTGGCCAGCAGGTAAATGCTGTTATAGATGGTTCCAAACAAAGGGTTGACCTAAAGGCGAAAGGAAAGTGAAGTGTCATACATGCATGAACTTCAATTGGAAGTGTTTACGATTAGTTTCCAGAAGAAAACAGAGAGTTTGTTTCTTATTTTTTTACAAGTTTTACATCCAAACTTCCTCCGACCTGCTCCGCCTGGACGGGCAGCGCCACTTCCCCGCTGCTCTTGGCCGCGGCGAACGCCTCGTTGAAGGACAGCGACTCGGAGGCCACGGTGATGGTGAGCACGGCGTCGTAGGCCTCCCTCAGCCGGCTGTTGTTTTGCAGGGAGAAGTACGAGACGTTGACGTAGGGCACGCTGTAGTGGAGCGTGTCATAGGGCACGAACACGTACTGGCCCGAGGTCAGGCCCATCCGCTGCGCCATGAGAAGGAAGGCCGCCTGGGGCTGACCTCCGATGAGGATGGAGTGCATGCACATGATGATGACTGGAGAAAGACAAAAAAGGGAGAAAAGGATGCTCATTTAGGACACAGGGGATCATTTAGTCATGTCAAAATTCATTCCTCTGTTGCTTTTTCAGACTGATTTGAGAAAGACATGCAGTGTTGGAAAGAACACCTGACTGAAACAGGAAGATGTGCCAAAGGTTTACTTTTCATGGAGATCAACAATATCTTGATAACAAGAGAGACAGATGGATGTGTGATGAATACACTGCTCTCACATAATGCAGCCAAAGAGAACATAAGAAAAAAAAACTCCACTGTGACCAGCTTTCAAAAGCAGGAGCCTTCAAAATAAAAGCTAAAGGCAGTTTGTCAGGTCACTCTAAATTCAGTAAAAAGGTGTTGTTGTCATTGTCCTTGTGTTGTAATTGCATTTCTTCTTTCAGGAACCACTGTTCTAAGTTGATGACTGAGCTCTGGGCTAAAGAGAGTTTTGCAATTCATTGTTGACCTTTGATGGTATTCTCTAATCTCTTATTTGCTTCTTCCCAGGCTCTCCTACTCTGAACTGGTTCGAGGTTGTATTACATCCATCTATTTCCACAGATGCATAAGAACGCACAAAGGCCGCCATGCCACACGCTGGCACATCACGGGGAACAACTTGAGAAAATACATCGATGGCAAACTTGGCGAAACTCATTTTCAGGTCAAACTGCTCCTAATATATTGTTTCTCTCTCTCTCTCTCTCCCCACGGACTCACCCCTGATTTCTCCCGCTCTCTGGATCCGCCGCAGCGCGCTTCCCATCTCCGTCTCATTCAGCCCGATGGACGTGACCAGGCCGACGGGGAGCCCCTTGCTCCTGAGGGCCGTGGCCACCCTCCCGGCGGTGTCCATCCAGATGTCCTCGTTGGACGACACCACGGCCACGCTGGCCCACCTGAAGTGCTTCAGCACGGTGAACAGCACGTCGGAGGGGAACGGGACGGTTCGCGCGAAGGTCGGGTACGCCGTGACGCGGTCCATCTCGTAGGTGACGCACCCGTAGGAGAACAGGGCCTTGTCCCACGTCTGCGCCAGCAGCGAGGCCGCCACGCAGTATCCCGGGTTCGTGGGCCCCACGAACGCATCGGCCATGTTCTCGTTGTAGATGAACGCAGTGAGGGCTTTGGAGGTTTCGCACGGCTCCTGGAGGACGATGAAGTCCAGTTTGAGGCCCAGGTCCAGACTGGGGTCTGCGTTTATCCTGCCTGCCGCCAGCCTCGCGGCCGAGGTGGGCAGGGCCCTGTGGTAGACCGGGTCGCAGTTCCAGGGGCCCAACACCCCGACTTTGAGTATCAAACATCGGACACAGCAAGGAAACGTCAACACTCCGAGGAGGACCCATAGAAGGACGTTGTAAACGGGCAACGCGGGTAAAGTCTGCCGGCTCTTAATTATGGGCACGTCCGGATAGTTGGACTCCCACAGCGCCCCTCTGATATTTGGAGGAAAATGTTGCATTGTCCTTCCAGGGTGTCCAATGTCGGGAGATTGGGCGACCTTTCAGTTAGAAGCCTGACACCTACCAAACAGACGCACCATTTTCAAGTATTTGTTATTTTAGTTTTGACAGATTTCGAACAATTAAACAATTTACCTACTTACCACATCTTTGTAGCCATGGGGACAGCTCCAGGGTCCGACGAGACAAGTCGCGCAGGTGTCTTTTCGGTCGAGTTCAAACTGTCTCCCCAACTCACCATCTCCAAACCTCAGCTTTCCACTCCGGCGCGGCTCCGGCGCAGACCCAGCCGTGTCATTGCGTTGGGGGATTAGGGGGCTGAGCGTGAGGCGAAGGCGCCCGGGCGCTGCGTCTGGCGCGTTTGGAGACAACTTCAGCACCCTGGAGAGCTACTTATGTCCCGCAGTCAGCGTCTCTGAAGGCTCCCGCGCGTTTCCACCAACACCGCGGCTCACAGGCACCATGTCTCAAAAAAAAGTGGTCACAAACAAAACCTCATGTCCTCAGGTTGTCTCTTTTTTTTCTCTTGTGCATGCGCGGGGAAAAATAGAAGCACAGGCTAAAAAAACTGAGTAAAAAAAAAAAGAAAAAGGGAAAAATGGTCAATCCCGGCCTTGAAATGACTTAATTTCCTCTAAAGATGAAGTCACTTCGATGAAATTTGAAAGGTGTTTCGTGTCATCAGTATAGGAGGCCAGTCTCAGCTCCAGGCCCATTCAGTGCAATCCCTTCAAAGTGACCTGGGCCAAAACGTAAGTGTTACTCGCTAATCCATTTTCACTGAGGCACAATATAAGAGGATTGACGGCAGGCCTTAGTCCACGCAAAAAGCCTGGCAGCCGGTTGGGCCCTCAACACTGTCACTGTGACCACGACTCCATTTTTCTACGTTATGAAGGAGTTTAGATGATTTTATGCGAATTTACTGGACTCGAATAACAAATTTCAAGGCAGGCTGCACATTGTTTCAAAGCTTCTGTTTACAAAAACTAACATTTCCAGTTGAAAGTTTTCTGGAGTGGGGGTCCTCTCGCTCTCTCTTGCCATGGAGACACCTCAGTCAGGTTGCTGGAAGGCACCTGAACCCTGCTTTAATTGGCCTAATATGGCCCTCACGTTAAATGAATTTGAACCCTGGTGGAGTGGGAGTAATTAGCGTTAACGAAGGGCTTTCCCTGTGGGTCTCTTCGTGAGCGCTGCTGCGTTTCTGCCTGCGTCAGTCTTTTCTCGCGTCTCTCTCTGACAAAGACTGCACCGGTGGATGCAACCTGCTGCAAAGCAAGCGAGTCCACCAACAGCTGGTTTGCCACAGCTTTAGCACATGACAGTGGACAAAACAGGAGGTGATCAATGACTCAACAAACCCACGTCACATCTTACAGTTTATCCCTTTATTTCAGAAACAAGCAAAATAACTTGAAAAACAGTGTTAACTTTGATTTAAAGACTTTTGTATAATGCCAGTAACCAATGTTTGAATATAACTTATCATAAGGTTGGATCTTCGAGCCACCAGCTTGAAATCAGAGGGCTCAGGTGTCTCTGAATACATTTCTGACAGTATGGAACGTCTCATACTAAACTGGAATAAAACTAAAACACTCCAAAAGGCTTGGACGAACATCTGAGTGCCTTCTGCACAAATGAAGCTGTAAAGTGATTCCACCTTTGTTGACCCATATCCAGCGTAAGCTGAAGAGCCTCTTAAACATAACACCTCGGCGTGGCTGTCCTGCATCCAGGAATAGAGGACAGAAATGATGACACAGCGCGCCGTCCGCCCAGTGGACAGCGAGCACGGTGCTGCTCCTCACCCGAGGGATATGCTGTGTCGGGACAGAGAGGGAGGGAGGAGGGGGGGGCCCTCCAGGCAGATCAAAAGTTGAAAACACGAATGACTTGAAAGATGGATTGTCCTGGAGTTCTCAAAAGAATTGTATCAAATTAAAAGCAGGCAAAGACTCTGATGAGTATGTGTCCACGCCGCAGTGATTCATCGCCCTCGTTTCAACCTGCAGTGTTGGCAAGACAGGGATGAATGATTGAACACGCCCTCGGACTGATTGAATCAAATAATGAGGGGATGGCAAAAATACACCGGTGATTCAAGACACCTGGGAGCTTCCGCTTTTATTATTGATGATAGACTGAAGCGTGCACATTCAGTTGCTTCAATATGTCAAATGCAAAAAGGGTCAAGTGGTCTCACATCTCAGATCAGCAAGCCAAGATTATAAACAAGCAGCATTTATGCATGTGGTAAATATAACATGGTGTATTGATGTATTTTGTGCAACAGAGTGTAAATGTGTCTGCCTAGTGGTTTTTGTTAACATTACAGTGTTAATATTGACATTTTTCGACAAATAGACATGTTTTGTTTCAAGATTGCCTTTAGCATTTCAAAAATAACACTCAAAACGGCAAGTTAGATTTTTTTGTGCATCCTGTTTTCTTGCAACCTTTGGATAAATAGTGTAAACTCCAAATGAATCAAGAGATTTAAAAATCTCCACGATGAACCGTGTCTGCAGCTTGATGCCGAGTGTCTTCAGCTCTGACGCCATCTAGCGGCTGTGTTGCAAACCTCTGATTACAGTGTTTTAATGATTGCGTAAACGCTGCTGCTGACCAAAGAAACACATCATTATCAACATCTTAAACTCAAGGAGGAAAAACATCTGAATTCAGTCTCACCACTCCAAACACAAGTCAGCCTCACACGTATTTGCAGAACAATAGGCGCAGTTCAGGAAAACAGTAAACACGCTTGTGCACATCGGATACAAAAGAATATCAAGATGTCTGCACTGACTGTTGAATCACCACAGCCTCGAGCTGTTTCTTTAAACACACACCTCAGTGTGATTAACCACGTGACTGCTTGGTTGTGGACCCATCAATCAGGTCCGAGCAGTGTAAGAATGCAGCAGGTGAGTTCAGGTTGAGAGAGTGAATTGAGGAGGGAGGAGCAAGAGGTGGAGGAGCAGGAGGTGGAGGTCAGGTCGAAGAAGAAAAGGGGTTAAATTTGTCAAGTTAAATTCAAGCAACAGGCGAACAGACGTGTAGTGTTCAGACTGTTTTTTTCAGACTTCCTTTGTTTTTTTCTTTCATTCTGCAGTACTTTTGCCCTGTATTGTTACTACATTATTACAATTTGTTTATTTTCTAGGCTTGCAATGTTGGGACACATTTTGTTGTGACTGTCGATGTTGACTGATTTTAGTCATATGAAGAGAAATAAATAGTATTTTCAATCAGCTGCTGCACTGATCTTGTGTTGTGTTTTTGGTGAATTTACCTTGTAATATTTCCCTTTCTCTGTGTAGTTCACTCGCAGTGATCTCATCACAAACAGGTGGAAGTGTTTCGAGTTAAACGCAGCGGTGTTTGGACTGGTTCAGACAGAGTCGAGCCATGTGTGTTACACCTGCTAACACACTTTCGATTTTAGAAACGTGTATAGTTTTTACAAGAGGGTTTCATTTGGCACGGGATCTGAGGCGTTCCGTACATGGTGTGTGTGGTTGTGCTAACTCTGTGTAGTGTTTTGAATATTCCAAGCCCTGTTTTCAAAATTGGGCTTAAGCAATTGTAAAACAAAACTGTAAGCAGCTGAG
>JAUESE010000020.1:9218224-9229414 GCA_032274725.1 Malacoctenus triangulatus | reverse complement strand
CTCCTCCGACGCATTAAAGATCTATCGGAAAGTGAGGGAAAAAGTCAATAAAGTCTTCTTTCTGTCCTCTGTGCGGTGGATGAAGGTGAAGCTCCGGTTGCATTGTGGTTTGTAGATGCCAACAAAGGTTTGACTCATAGTCACATTTATGGCAAACAAGTGGCTGGCTCGCCTCAGTAAACACACCCACACACACCCTTTTGCCCTGACTTGCCGTACTTGAGACGTTTGGAAGTACATGTTGCTCTGTCCTCCACACAGCCAGATGTCTCCGAACAGCACGTCTTTCAGGATGGCAGTGCTGTTCTCAGAGGAGACCGCCACCATGTAGGGACCACCGGCATCAATGGGGTCAAGGGACACCTGCCAGATCCCTGGAAGACAACCAATCTTTCACTGACGAAATAAGACCATCACCTATCCTGACAGGGGGAGGGGGGTTGGGGGGGGGGGTCACACGTCCCCATCTGCAGGTCAGTCTTAGATCTTATTGCGTTTGTTCAGGCTGGTACTCTTAGAGCTCGTTTACATAAGAAAATCAAGGCTTCTGTTTCAGACAGATGCCACACTTCTATTTATCTTGACAAGAAATACCCT
This sequence comes from Malacoctenus triangulatus, assembly GCA_032274725.1. Taxonomy (NCBI): domain Eukaryota; kingdom Metazoa; phylum Chordata; class Actinopteri; order Blenniiformes; family Labrisomidae; genus Malacoctenus; species Malacoctenus triangulatus. Next base: position 9,228,817 of record JAUESE010000020.1, on the reverse strand, counting down.
CACTAGGGGGCAGCACAGAGTCAGCAGCCTATGGGGGCAAGTTTAATCACCAAAAATACATGGATACTGGAGAAGTGACATCTATAATTCCCTGTTTGAGGAAGCGAAAATAAAACAAAACAGGAAGCACACACGCACATAGAGTTTTTTGCTTTCTTTCCAGTGTCAGTCTGGGGCAAACAACGCCCCACTAGAGGGCCCCATTTGGCCCGCCAGCCTTACATTTGACCCTACATAACCCTGACCCTCGCCCCCTGCTGCTGCTGCTGTCAGGCTTTATCCGTTCCTCTTTTCATTCAGTCAGCAGTAGTTTCGTTGTTTTCGTTTCTTCCAGCTGTCCCCGGCTGGCTGCCTTTTACCTTGAGTCACATAGACCGGCGCGGTCTCGTGGTTTGTCGGTCCTGACAGGGAGACGGAGACGCGCGCGCCCTCGGCTCCGTAGCCCCACAGCACCGCCCTGGCGGGGGACCTCTGCAGCACCATGTGGTCCCCATAGTAGGAGGCAAAGCGCAGGGGTCCGTCTGCATACACTGTCCCATCAGAAGTACAATTAATAGCACTGTTTGGGTTTTTTTTATCCAACACTCATAAGTTAAAGTTAGCATGTCTTGATCATAAACAAGGACACTCGTGACACTGATTGAATTTAGGGACGCTGCAACAGTTCATTATTTTTGAAATATGCCTCCTCAGTGTGAGTAGAAAACTGTTTGTGGAACATCAACAGTAGTTTCATTACTGCGAGTCGGAACCAAACCAAACCAAACCAGTCGACTGTCACTTTAAAAAGCTGCGCGACACTTCGACACAAACACGGTCCGAGTAACTGCGCCGGAGGCTTACTCACCGCAGCCGGAAGAACACACGGCGAGTACCAACACAGCGCCAAGGACGGGGTGCATGGCGACAGCTCGCAAACAAGGGAGACACAGCGTACTGGGTGACCGGGGAAGACGCTCGGTCCGTCCGGGTTTTTCACGTGATGCGGCCAGCAGCTCAGCTGGCTGCAGGCCTTCAAAATAAAAGCACACCCTCGGAATGTCGCGCCCGTCAACTTTTTTTTTTCATGATAGTCATTGCCACTGTACAAACTTTCTGAAAAGTTGTGATAGCTATAATAGTTATATTTCCCAAAATACACACAGTGACAGACCTCACAAATCATTGCAGCAATGCTGTTCAATATGTACCTCATTCAATTAAACAATTGGGTTTAACAAGTCTCAAATGCATGCAAGAAAAGTGAACTAAGGCCAATGTGAACGTTGGATGGTGACAAACAAACAGAGCGCACATTGGTGCAGTGCTCACAGTGTTCACGCCCCCTTTAAGCCTGTTTATGCAGAATCTGCATGTTATTTCAGTCCTTGTTTGCATTTTGTTTTGGCACTCTGGTTCCCTCCCACAGTCCAGTCCAGTTGGTTGGATAATGGTCACCTGAAAGTCAATGACATGGTCTCATTTTACCTGTTTTGGATCAAACTGTGAACTGACAAAAATAAACACATTTTATTTTCTCTTTGCAAGTAAAAATTACAAGGGATTTTTCTTACCTCCATCCTACTCCAGCCTACAAACACTGGAGACATAAAATAAACCCTCCCAAAGACCTACATTTCTCTAACGGCGACCCCATCCTTTACTTTCCATTCCTCAAACTGTCAATTTTGATATGATGCAAAACTTTAAACACAGCCCTTGTGAATTCCGTGTTCCCCGTCCTGTCGACATTGCCTTTTAATTACTGCCGCTCGTTATGGATGTTTACTATTTACAGAGACTGCTCAGCAAGGATGCTGCATGCTGCAGATATGGCGGCTCCTGGTGCATCTGCTACTCAGTAATTATTCTTTAGGTGCCGGAACCCCGTGTTTGAAATTCTGGTCTTCGAGTCTGTCTACAGATGTCGTGCCTGCAGGGCTTCGCTACTCAGGCACGACTGCTGGGCAAAATTTGTTGTTTTTGTGCATTTGTAAAGCTACAGTTAATGGCCTGGTAACTGTTAATGGATGGAAGGATGGATGGATGGATGGATGGATGGTTGGAATGTGAGCAGCAGCGTTCAGAAACAACTGGGGAGAGGAAGTCATGTTTTTCGAAAGATAACTTTCTCAACAAGCAATTTTTTTAAGCGGGTTGCATTGTGGGCAAGGTGGCAAAACCTTGGCTTTATGTTGTGGGAATTTAGGCATGACTCGTGAGCCGAGACCCAGTTGTTGTTAGTGGTGTACATGGACGGTGACAGACAGTTGCCCCCTGCAGGAACTTGTTGCAGCTAGTTTAAAAGTGTTGTGTTTAGTGAAGTTATTTATTGGCCAGTTGTTACGTAACACACATACTGCTGAAAGGTGGAATAAAAAGCCAACTTTAAGTAAGATGAAGCATGATTGCGCACTTGTTATTTCAAACCTACTTTGACCGAAATAGTTGGATGCTACAATGAGTCACGGCTGCATGATCGTATCATGTGAACCAGAAGTTGAATCCATCACGAAACACGCAGAACTGAGTGAAGCCCAACACAGTTACAGGACGAATGCAGAGTAACACGTTTGCAGGTTTTCCAGTTATAGTGTCTTCTCCACCGTGCTACATTGTAAACAACCTCATGAAGTGTTGAAGAAAGTTAAAAGGCAGCCAGCGTAATTGCACAGTTTCATGAACGCTCCCTTATCCCCGGTGCCGTGTCTTGCTGTGAGGTGGATCCCTATGAAGGCCAAAGTAATTAACATCTATAGACTAAAAGAACAGCATGAAAAATGGAAGCAGGTGTAGCATTAATTACCCAACAGCTTACCGGCCAGGTGTTTATTTACCAAAGGATTTTACGCGTTTGCCCGCGGTGAAGACAAATGGACACGTCGCGTTTGGCTGACATGCTATTAAGCATAAAACATCGACATTTACAAAGGAATAAGTGATTAATGTATTGGCGGGAGAGCGTGAAATCTTCGAGTTGAACGTCCACCAGTCGTCCTCACAGGCCGCCTCTAAAAAACAGTTACGACTCAAACTGAAACTCAAACACACCACTGCCTATGTGTGTGAGTGTGCAGTCGCCCTCCCCCTTTTGTTGTTTGTTTGTTGTCCTGGACATATATTGTACGGGTAATGCTGCACTCCTATTTCGTATTCATGGATTTGCTGTTCACCTTTATTTCACAGGCAGGTCCATCCTCTTTCAGCTTCCACTGCTAATTGACACGTAGCCTTATTAGAGAGCGCCTGTGGAAGAAATTCTAATACGGAGGCGGTTGAACATATGTCAAATCAGACGTGACGACAAGGGAACGCACTGGGAATTACGAGAGAAGTGTGTGTAAAAGCCCCATTGTGCCTGAACGATGTAAATTATGCACTGAATTGCCATTACGACATTAGCAGGACTATTCAGCACACCTGCAGTGTCATGTCAGGTTTCCTTGATCCATCCGATTTTAGCCCTAAATTGAGGTATTTTGCATGTTTTGGCATTTGAAATGCTTTTTTTCTTGAAGCTGCTGTCCCCCACATTCACACGACATAAATTCTAATATATTTTATGCAAATGTAAAGACCTTGAATTGATTTTCTTCTTTTTTAAAAAAAATGGAAACAAGAGCTTGAATTTCTAAAAGCATTTTTCATTTGACCTTTATAACGAGAGACTAATGCGGCCAGTAAATGTAATTAGTTTTTCAATACAAGCTTGGAAAATTTTCAATTAATGAACCACAAAACACGCTTGTTAAAGGGCAAATATAAATGTCCTGTTTATCTCAGAATTTGTCACTAGAATTTTTTTTTCTCCTTTCCCTTGTATACCAGCTAGTTTTCCTCACAATCTCTTGGAATACAATTAATACCCCATATTCTGCATGATGGAACAGCTTTTGGTGCTTCACAAAATCCCCTGTTTCCTCCCAGCATGTGTTCCTTCCAGGCTGAGCTACTGGGCCCCAAAGGACAGATGATCGTTGTGCCATCTAAACTTTTGCAAGATGTCAAGCTGCAGCCTGGTGACCTGTGTTTGAAGTGAACAACCTGCCTTTATCTTGATGCCTCAAACCAGGCCAACATGAAACACTAAAGGCTGAACCAGCAGTTCCCAAGCACGGGTCCAAGACCCTATAAAAAGGTGGGCTGCCATTTAAGACTGCAACCGTGTGCTGAACCCGCACAAAAGAAACAAAAAGAGATATTCTTCTGGATCAATCTGACAAAGAAACTGCAAGAGTGTGTTGTGTTGGGACGGCTTCTGTTTTTTTGGTCTGGAGCAGGAGCGTGTTGGACCTCACAGTGATGTTCTGGCACATCAGAGACTGAAGAGGAGGTCCACGGTGGGACCAAAGTGTTGGGAGACACTCTTCCTAACAAACACGCGAGACTGCACTGGAACAGATGGCGCGTGGGAAGCCTTGATTTTTGTTTTAACCCTTTTAACACACTACTTAACAATCTGATGGTGCCAAGAATCAGTAACCAACGAATTTAGCACGCACATTCGCACGCAAATACGCTCGCCCGCATATCCGGTGTTGTGATCTTTTGACAACTTTCCATGCAGTCAATTTGTAGCTCAAGATTGTGATATGTGCAATTATAGACACTCATTTACTGTGTTTTTGCTGGACACAGTAATGACTTTCGGATGCCAAGAACACAAAGTTTATGCTGTCACTTGCTCCTACAGTGTGAAACAGGGTTTATGCTGCTGCGCCGTTGCTAAGAAACACCGCACGACAACAGGGCGAACGACATCAATGACACCGGAAATTTTGTTTTGTCCATTATTGGCCAACAACACATATCCAGTCTGTCAATCACAGCCGGAAACTAATTGCAAACATGCACAAACACACACACACACACACGATTTATTTTCCATATAAATATGAAAAAAAGATCGAAAAAAGATAGTAATCATCAGCGACACAGATCTGTAATTTACTTATCAAGTTTTTTGTGGGAGCGCACTCAGACAGTATCAGACTGATGTAAAAAGGCGCTTTTCCGTGTGAGTAATGCTTTAATATCACCACTCCACTTCGGAGTCCAAGCCGCGGCTCAAATTAGATTGCAGAAATTGGGTTGAAAACGGCCATCCCTCCTCTAGTGATCCGTGGAATGGGCTGCGGTCTGTTCCATCACATTTTACAGCTAATTCCACGTGGTGAAATGAGAAGATGCAAATATGTTTGTGGTTCCATGCATGAACCAAGATTTATGACCGCTGTCTTGGAGCCTCGTAGGTCTCTTAACACATCAGCTCCCATCCATCATGTGATAAATCCCCTGAATTACCGTCTCCCTTTAAGTCACTCAGCAGCTATTAGGTGCTTGAGAGGAGCCTGAGCGTCATCTCGGCGGCCGCGGCGTCGCCTCGTGCTCTTACTCCTTCACACTGGCTGACACCTAAATCAGTTCACACATGGGACCGCTTTGGCCCATTTGTGTCAAAACAACTTGCCGGAGAATGGATCTTCGCACTAATGTAAAGGCACAGTTTTAATGGGAAGCCGCTGCAGTGGGATACACTTCTCCCTAAAACATGTGAGCAGGAACATCCTCACCTAACATTTAAACTCACACTGGTCCAACTTGTTTCAGAGATTGTTCACTTGAAACCCTGCAAAAGGAGGTAATTCAATTCATAATGAATAATGTCTTTTTTCCTTGTTATTAAATTGGGGTTTTGACTGGATGAGGCTTTTCCTCATGTCTTTTGATGATGGCTCACAGCACAGGGCTGGAACCTGCTTTCTCTAAGAGTAGGAAGTTCACTCGCAGCACCTCCACATCCTACTTATTGTTATTTTAGAATCTGGGTGAGTTATTTTCATCTGTGTGAAACGCGGTGGTTTTACTGGGGTCAGGTACACTCACTTCCCCCCCATCACCCCGAAGGTTGCCAGGCAACCGGCCAGGTCTCCTGGATATTGAACATTTCATCAAGAGGCTGGTGAACAGCGTGTTGATCTCTCACAGCAACGGTGGAGATTTTTCCCTCCTCCTGTGGATGATTCTGCTCGAATCAGGTTGCATCAGCGTTGGGACCTCATGAGAGTGATGATAACTGGTCAACACCCAGGTTGTCATGAGTTACCGTAGCAGGCCAGCATAGACAATCAGGCTGTATGTCAACCAATCTTTTGACAGTCAGGTGAAGGAGCTGTTTTTGTTCTCTCTTCTGATCTACTCATTTCTACTGGTGGTCATTTGGTGACCCAAGATGTTTCTTTAGTGTGAATGTGTTGTCTGAGTGTGTGTCCTGTCACACCATTAACCTTGATAAAGCTGCACAGAAGTTGGATGGATGCACATTAGGTTTGTAAAACATGTTGTGTTTGTATCATTATCCATCCAGCTGAAAAAACTCTCGGTATCGATCACTAACTTTGTTAAACTTCAGTCTCACCTCAAGTTATTCGGCATTCGAAGATTTCCCAGGTCCCAAACTTTTCCCCCAAACTTTGTCTACTTTTGTTGCGTAAAACAGGTCAAAAAAAGGATCCATATTGAAATAAAATCACCAGAAAAATATGCAAACTCATCAAGAATAAGTACCACACATTGCCAGATTTTATCTTTATTATGATCTTCTGTAGCCCAGCCCTGCAAAATACGACTACTATGTTGCGGAAAAGCCAATGTGAAAGTCACAACGGTTCATTATTTCCGCCTGAGCTGTTCTGTTATTATGAAATATCCACGGTCACATGCGGCTCTCCGACTCCTACACGTATCTTAATTGGTTCTTGGCCTCACTGTGGGTTGAGGTGTTGTATCATTACTTAATAAAGGCGCCGCTGCTGTATTGTACAGTTTATGTGTCAATTTACCTATTAGGAAGTGAGTGCGCGAGACGGTCTGATGCTATTTGGGCCACGAGTTATTCAAGTGATTGACAATTACACAAGCCGCTGTCTCGTTTAATGCATTTTAATGGGAGCCAGCCGAATAAGGAGCCGTACAGAGACGCCGCTAAAAGGTGCTCTTCAGCCTCCTGTCACCGTCGCAAACAGGAGTAAGTGGATTCCCCGTAATGCTACAAACGCCGTGACTAACCGGGGGGACAATAATGGGATGACAGCGAAGCGAAATGCAAATAACGCTATTTGATGACCTTTTCCATTTCAGTGGCAACACATTCGATCATGAGCCGAAGCTCCCACTCAAACTCGTCTGTAGGAAGTAGGAGCGTTAATGCAGGTGTTTAGTTGGTCAACCGAGAGTTTTTTTTGCTTGAAAATGAGAAAAATGGTGTTCCTCTGAATCACATGTCAATAATATGGCAGCGACTTTAATGTGTTGATTAATTGATTTGTCTGATTGCAGAGCAAAAGATGTTTCTCTGAAGCTCTATTTAGTTTTATTATATTGACAGACCAGAAACAACATGGATGTAACACGTTGCTTTAAAGGAAAGCTTTAATGTATAAAATGCTCAGATTGAAGTGCAGACAGGACCAAGGCTGTGGGTATGCAAGGCAAAGAGTTTTCAAATCACAAACCAATTCAAGCCTTTGGCGTCACGTAGTTCCGAACCACTGAGCAGCAATCACAGATGTCAGGAAAAAAAAAAAATCAAACTTGTCTTGGCACACACAATAATGAGTAATCATTAAACTGTAAAAAAAAAAAAAAGAAGAAGAAAAAGAAAAAAACCCTCAAAAAAGACTTGATAAAGGCTTCAAATTTTCCACTCAAAAAGCAAAACAAAACAATAAGATAAATATATTCAAAATTCATCAGTTTAAATAATCTGATGACATGTATTGAGTGTATGAATCGCTCAGTCTGTTCCTACAAACAAAGCTAAGTCATCAATTCTTTGAGTATAACATGTGGTGGATGATTGCAGTTGTACATAGAGAATCTTCAATTTGAAAACTTTATTCTTTATTGCTTTTTTTATTGATTTTTTTCCTTAACACAAGCTGTGTTGCCAAGCAACCATCACTCCTTTCCCAGTGAAAACAAAACAAAACAAAACAAAAAAAACGTGTTGTTTTTTTTTTCTTTTCTACATCACTGCCAGGATGAAACAATAGCACACACAGGCAGCAAACACCACCACAATCATTCCCTCATGCAATTATCTCCATGTGGACATTAGCTTATTTCATAAAGACCTCCTGCTTCCCCTTTTGTGGTGAAGGATATGAAAAAAGTGTTACACAATGTAAAAAAAACACTGTGTTTCAGCTGAAGTCAGCATATTAAGACCCACATAATACTGTGGTTGTGCTTGATGCTTCACAAGTGTCGAGTATAAAAACATCTTCGGATTGTGTCTTGTGTGCAGGTGTGAAATGTGTCTGCATCTAATGTCGAGGCCTTTTACAACCTTTGACACTCAAAAGACTCTGTGTGTTTGTTAGTGTGTGTGTGCGCACACACATGCTGCCGGCTGCACGTACATGTATCGATTATTCTAAAACTGGAGCATTTCCTCTGTTTCTCCATCCTTAACTGTGCCACAGAACCTGACAGTTACATATGTGCTGCCTTCAGCAGCGCCTTTTTCCCTTTTATCACAGTTTCACTTCCCCTGATAATTAAAAAGCTTTATAAAAAAAGAGAAAGAAAAAAAAAAGAAACATGGAGCAGACATGAGGCATTATCGTAATAAATGGTTGGAAATATGTGCTGTAGCTGCTGTTTTTTTTTTCTTCCTGTAAGAACGTGTCCCTATTTGGGTTTCGACATAAAGGGGCCATTATAGCAGAGAGCTCCCAGGGCTGCCGAACACGGCTCACATCAGCAGGTGGCACTCTCACGACAGTCAGCTGGACAATATGATTCATGTTTTGACAGAACGTGATGATTAATTTTCAGCGGGGAAAGAAAGTGCGTCGCGCTGGGGGAGCTGACGCGTTTGCCTTTCAGTTTATCTTAAGCCTTTCAGAGAGGACAACTTCAGACGATGGGATTAGAACAATTGGGCCTGAAAGATAAGACACTTCTGACCAACACAGAGGGGGATTTCACACACAAATCACACATGAATATTGTTTCACAGTGACGGGCTTTATTCCAGAGGATCTGAGTATCGGAACGCTATATTTTACTTATAACATCCTGGAGAGGTTCCCCGGCCTCACAGTAGGAAATCACTTTAGCATGATTGTCAGATAAAGCAGCGGGAGTCGAGATAGTGGAGCACTAAGAGCTTTGAAATAACACTATTCTTTTTATCATCACTCTCTGACAACACCAAATTTATTGATCAAAAAAAAAAATCGCATTTACATGAGGCAGCGTGGATTTCAATAAGTGTCGCGCGGCTCAAAGGACTTGATTTTACTTCAGAAGCACAGTGTGGTGACTGCAAGCAATGCTTGTTTGTGCTTTAACTCAACCAAAGCACCAAACATGTGGTCAGCAGGCCAAACATCAGCTTAAATCTAGTGGCTGTTTTGTCCACTGGGTCATTTATGTTTCATTGTGCACACACACACTTGAAACATAAAATTAAGAGGTTTATTGTACACTATGTAAAATTTTAAAAAAAAAAGGTGAGGGAGGGGTGTTCACTTTTTTGTTTTGCACTCAAGACAAGAAGTCTCTTTGAAGTCGTGTTTGTGGTTCAGAATCATTTCATCTTTCTGGTCCTTTTCCTGGTTCGAACCACCAAAATGAACTGTCAAGTCAACACTTGCTATACTTGAAATTAAACAAGCAGCGGCATCTAAAGTGGCATCTAAAGTGCCGAACCTTTTTTAAGGGAACCGCCGGTCACTCAGACACCGATGAGCCCCTCTTCAGATCAACCACGTTTCCTGTAAACTTCGAACGATTATGCTTTTGTTCTGCCTTTTTAACTAACTTTACAGAGTGACAGGGTGACACGTCTTCAAATACGTAGATCATTACATGTTAAGGTGCACTGACTGTACTCTGTAATAACCTGATATATGGTAATTAACTGGATATTTATGGCAAAATTATAGCCGTTACTTTAATCACTGCTTTTCCTCTGGGTGTCAGTTATCATTAAGCGTGACGGAAGGTTAGAGCACACCTGCATGCATCAGAAAGCCACAGACCGCGCTCATCAGGATGACAATTATACCGTCTATTTCACAAATTCCCATCCCTCACTATGGCACAGGTGGAGTGGAGGATCTGGTGCGGCTTATCAGCAGTAATCATGTATTTGTCCGGGCTTATTGAGCTGTCAGGTGGGCTGAGTTAGCAAGTTTACAGAGAAAAATCAAATCACACTGCAGTTGCATGCTGCTGCTGCTGCTGCTGCAGGAACTTGGGATCAGTGAGAATAATTACCACCGATGAACTGAAGGCGTTTAGGTCCCAGCCCAGCAGTGGGGTTGGGTGGGGGGGTGGGGGTCTCGCGCCGGATGGAATTAGCCGAGTATTTCCAATTTTACCTTGGACCCGAACCCTTTGTGCTCGGACGCGGAGGTCACATACGGCTGACCCCCTTTCGCAGTCGCTCCGTGGTTAAACGCTCAGGAAGACTGGTGAGGCAATTTCTTTCATATTTCTTCAAACGTGTGTGTGTGTGTGTGTAAGTGCGCGTGTGTGTGTGTGTGTGTGTGTGTGTGTGTGTGTGTGTGTGTGTGTGTGTGTGTGTGTGTGTGTGTGTGT
>JAUESE010000020.1:9190070-9200836 GCA_032274725.1 Malacoctenus triangulatus | reverse complement strand
ACACACACACACACACACACACACACACACACACACACACACACACACACACACACACACACACACACACATCCATTTCGGTCAGCACAAGTGTTGCTATGGACAGGTCAAACATCCCTGACTCAAACTAGAGCATTCCACTCATGTCTTGCTAACGTGATTTTTTTCCTGGTGAGAGACTGTAAACTGAAATCCATCTCCTCTGTCTATACTTTCAGTTATTCATAGTCTTTATTTTTAAGGAAGGACATGTGAGCCCCACTTTAAAACAATCCTGGCCCAGAAATGAGATCCGTCCCCAGTCTTGTGTCTCTCTGAAGTCAGTATTAAAAGACACGCAACACTTTGTCGAAGCAGATTGACGTGCGGTCCTCACTGGATGGTAAATGCTTGTGATGTATTCATGTTCTCATCGTAGGAAAGGTTTTGTATAATGGATCGGACCAAGTTACCTTACGTCGCGTCGCCGACAGCATTGCCTTATGCTGAATCATTCATTTATGCTAAACAGCACTGTGCATAAACAACAGGAGACAAGCTGTCAATCTGGCCCTCATAGGCAGCCGTTCTAATGCTTTATACACCTCGTACACATTAGCAAGTAAATGACATTGAGGAGCTCCGCTGCTTCTTCGTGCTCTGCAGTTTAGGTTGTCTTTTTTTTTTTTTTCTCGAACAGCACTCGAACAAATAACTTGGCGATAGTCCAGGTGTGACAGTGTGAGCGACTTCATCCATCATAACGCGGGAGGAGCCATATGCACAACAATCTCCTGATACAGGAATGTCCTTTCCCATCACGGAAACAATGTCATCAATTTGTTCAGTCCGAGGGGAAAAAAACCTGATTGAACAGCCTGTATGATAACATTAAATACATCATTATTTTGAACGAGGTAATGTCATTTTTTTTTCTTTTTTTTTGAAGGCTGAAAATAGAAGCAGATGCAGGTGTGGGTGTTTGACAACACTGAGAGAGATGAAGTGGGGGGGGAGAAAAAGTACTTTGTCACATTCGTGATGACCAATTAAAACACTGATCACTGGCAGGCGATGTCTTCCTGCGTGTCTTGCAGGTCCCATCGGCTTTCTGCTCTCCCTTCATGTTCAACCATCACGCATGTTTACACACAAGTGTAAAGAATCAGGCAGCAAGTGCTATTGTTTGTTGAAAGAAAGAATATCAACATTGAACATTTCCCATGAAAATTACTTTTCTCATTTATATAATTTATCAACCTGTACTCGCTGTTCAGCCATCGCTTTGTTTTCATTTCTCTCTTTGAAGCACCACAGCAGCCGTTTTTCTCCCTTGAAACAATCGAAGTTTTGAGCCACTCATCAATCTTCCGTGTCTTTACCAGACTTTTTGCACAAGTGGATCGAGCTCATGGGGGCCAACTTCTACAATTGTTGAGAGTCGGTGGTGTGTTCTTCCAACCTGGACTATTTTTTTTTTTCTTTTCAGTGCGCGCACAGTTTCAGAAATTGATTTTGAAACTTACTTATTTTTTTTTGGACCTGAGTAACAGTCTTCACCTAACTCAGTTGTCACGTCAAAATTTGTTATTGTTGAAGTTGTGAAGAGAAAAAAAGGAAACCGTAACTCAATCCTACATTGGTGTTGCTGTCCTGAAAAGGCCTCTCAAACCCAAAAGCCCATTTAACATAAGAAGAAAAGGAGAAAGTGCCTATCACCTTCAGGAAAGGCGGCCGTGACAAGAGGCGATCAATACGAGACGAACGGCGCTGGGGCGGGCCCCTCGGATCGCGCTCTTTTTGACAAATGAGCCCGGCTTTGTGAAACAGACAGTGAAAACAAATACTCTGCCTCCTGCCTCGGGCTCCGCAATTTTGGGAGGTAAGTGACGTTCCCCGCAATGAGCGGAGACAAAAACAAAAGAACAAAAGACAAATGTGTTATTGCATGGAGGAGGGGGAGCGTGGCGCGCTCGCAGCTAAATGCAACTCCAGACAGGAGAGGGGATGGCGATGCAGAGGAGGAGTGTCTTTTTTTAGACGCCAGAGCCGCAGTGCAAAATTAGTTCACGCTGGGCAGGGAAAACAATCCTCTCTCCGGGTCATCAGTGCTTTTCTGATTCGTTTCTCACCACACATCAACCCCTTTTTTTGTTGTTTCTTTTTCCTATTCCTGCCATTTTCTGAGCTGTTTTGCACACTTCTATGAATCATTTCCTTTTAGTCGAGTAATTCTTCAGCTTTTTCTTTATTTATTCTCCCCGCCAAAAACACAAACAAATAAAAACAAATGTCTGTTGGATGATTTCACAAGAAGCCACTACATTTGTTTTGTTTTTTTTTTCTCTCTCACCACTTCCATCTCTCTGGTCGTTTCACACCTCCCGCTCGGCGCTCCTTCACACATAGACAGTCATAATCTGATCTGTCAGTCAGCTGCCGTGACACTCGGCAGGGGAGGGAGGGAGAAAAACGCCACCGTCCGGTGATTGAGTCGGAACAAACTGCATTAGCCGGGAACTAAATAACGCGCTGACAAACGGCACATGTTTTCCAGGTGCTGCAGACACCAGCGTCAATCTAATCTCATCACCAAGCAGTCCCTGGGCCTGTCCGTGATAAAATTAGTGTGGGGACGTCGAGTTGTAATGTGTTGATAGGCTTATTTGTCACTTTAATGAGGTTGGTCGCAGGAAGTTGGCAAGCAGCTTCTGTAGCCCCCGAGTCTTTGTGCCTCTTTGTTTTTTTCCGACTTTGTGTCTTCTTTTCTTCTGGTGGATCTTAACAGGGGGGGAAGGGGTGGGGGGGGGGTGCGTGAGTCCTGACAGGTGATGCTGTTTAAAACATGTCTGTTCCAAAAAGGAGGGGAAAGGTCAAGGATGTCCTCCTGTTACGGGTCAACACCAGCTCCTCGTGCAGGGTCGGAACAGAGAGACGGGCCTGACGTTCGAACGCTACGGACAAATAAATCTCTCACTAATTTGATTTATACGCGATAAAAAGCTCTTTAATATGTTAAAGTCCTCTAATTCTTTGCCTCTTAAGCATCTGTGACTGATACCCAGAGGGCCAGCAAACACCTCCTATCTTCCAACAACACTATCTCATAATGGACTTTTAATGGCGGCATAATAGCTTTTATGGAGTAATGAATTTACTGCGATTGTTGCCTTGGGTGGCACGAAAACAGCGAGCACTGTATGGGAAAACCCAATCACAGCCCCCATCCATATTTGACGTGGGTTTTTTTTTCAAAACACAGTGGCAGTGATTTAAAACGCTGGATCCTGCACGGTGATCACACCTACCTACACACCCCGACTGCATCGGCGTTTAGCAAACATCGTGTGTGATTAATATCAGCCAATAAACTGTTGAAATGCTGCAGAGAGACCTGAAAACCCCCCAAAAAGATCGAGTTAATTATCTGCTGTGATAGCAGGGCACCGTCCCCACGGGGTTGCATAAGGAGCGACAAAATGATTTCTCCAGCTTTTTTAATTTTCCGGGAGTTATGAATGAGTTGGTAATTTTGCCCATCATTTAACCAGACACCCTCAAGACGCTCTCTCAAGTTTTTTCAATTTGCTTTTGTGCTCAATATGTAACAGTATCAGGAACACACTTTCACTCGCACCCACACACAGACACACTCTGCAAAGCAACAGTCAAGCTGTGAAGCTGTGATCATTTTCTTTTTTTTTTTTTCTTGGGTTGTTTTCTTTCTTTTTTTTTCCCTCCCATCCAGGAACTGGCAGTTCACCATCCGTGCTGTTAATCAAACCACAAGTAGCTTGCCACCCGCACTTAAATGTGCTACACAGGCTTCATCTGTCGACTTGAAACGCCAAACTCTGGAGAAGTTAAAAAAAAAGAAGCCCACCGCCTCCTAGTTCCTCGTCCTCTTTGCGTGGCCCCGGCTCGGAGTGCTGCTGCTTTCTGCAGCGTTGATCCTGTTGATCCATGTGGCGAGACAGATGTTGAGGGAGCTGATTACGCATCCCGGGTCGAAAGCAGCTGAAGTGGTCACCTGCTCTGCCCCCAGAGGCTGGATTTGGCCACAGACCATTTCAACTGAGATTAAACACATTTTTTTAAACACATTTTTCTTTGGGATTAGTACAAACTGTTGCTCACAAGGTCATAACTCTTCACAGATCACAAAAAAAACAGCAAGAACCAAGTTTAGAGATTTGCTCAAATATCCATATTCATCCATCCAGCCAATTCTGAGAATTCATCGAAGGGTTGAGAGAAACACTGGAGCTGATCCCAAAGTCACACTGGGTAAAGGGAGAGTACAAACCTCCTGCAGGCTGCCATCAATCACAAGGCAAATACAGAAGGAGATGCAAAATCGGAAACAGACTCACATCTGTAGATGTTTTAGATACTCACCCTTTAACCTCATGTTTTTTGCACTGTGGAGTGACCAGAGGACGATCATGCAAGATCTTCAGAGAAAGACACCAAACCCAGGACCTCCTCCCTCCCTCCCTGTGAGGCAGGCGTGCTAACCACCACACCACCTCCCAATGAGCTGTTGCTTTGAGGTTAACGTTCCATCAACGATGCTGCAGTGCATCTCTGAGGCTGCTTTCAAAATCAAGCTCAGCGTGTAAATCGTCTGGTATATCTTACAGTGGCGCACTGAAAGCATATTGCAGTGATCACAACGTAATGCAGCATATACACTGAACAGGGGAAATGATCCGCCGGGAGAAAAAAATATTGGGGAGTTTTACTGCATGACGCGTCTACGGCGCTGTTTGATAAATTACAAAAATAAACCAAATTTGAAAAAAAATAATCATCATAATAAAAAAAAAGACTCGCAGTGCGAATTCAGTCGGTGTGTTCGGAGGCACAATTGAAATTTTAGTGGTTGATTCCGAGCTCTGATGACCGGCTGTGCACCCATCTGGTTAATAGGGAAACGGATTTTATTTTCCAGCTGGTTGCTTCGTTTTCACATTACACATACGTGGAGGCGAGCTGCCTTATCTGTAGCACAGAGGTGAGACTGCACTCTGGCTGCTGCATGTTCACACGGAGCCGATACAACATGCAAGCAGCACCTGGAACTGACCTTTTCACTATGCAGAGACATCCGTAATTATTACATCTTAATGCGTGCTCCGTTGAATTACTGGTTAATAAACATCGCGCAGAGTGGGCGGCTTGTATTGTGGCCAAGCGAATAAAGAAACAGGGAACAGCTGCCAGGAAAAAAACATGTTGGCTTTTATGTGGCCCTGCAAATCACAGAGATGCAGCATGTTCTGAGCTTCTATCATCCATTCATTTTCCGGAGATTGGCCAAAGTGACCCAGTCACAGGAAGAACAGAAAGCAAATCATGGAGCAGTGTCGAGTGGTTAAATTCTCGTTAGAGGGGGTGTTTCACACTTTGGCAGCGGAGTGAAGCTACTCTGGAGGAGGCTGTGATTTCTAGTTAAAGCCAGTGTCATATCAGGCAAACGTTTGTTGGTTTTCATAGGTTGCAGACATTTTTTTCTTTTGGGTTAAATTGAAAAGATTCATTGTTGGGAGACATTTTAAAATAAGCGTTACAACCAAATTAGTCATCAAATATCAAACATTTAAGGGAGTGAAGACAGAAACAAATGTCAAAGCACCAGTGACAGATATGTGACATCAGCTCAGCAAAGCAACTGCAGAAGTGAACGTTTGGTACAAGCCACAGGAATGCCACTTCTTTTACATACTCAAGGGTCACATTATTAAGCACACCTGTGTAATCCTGCAAAGAGCCAATCAGATGAAGCCCATGGCAGGAGCCTGGTGCAATTAGGCACATAGACGTGAGTCAGATGACTTGCAAAGGCTGAAATTGAGCATTGAAATAGGAAATAAATGAGTTTCGGGACATTGTGAGACGATGCAGCTCTGCTGGGAATACAGAAGGACGATAATCCCTTCGTAACATTTTCCAAATGTGCCACATGTGGCAAGATACTTCCGAGTGGTAAGAATATAAACATGGAGCTGTGACCCTTTCTGTCTCCAAGATATGTTGTTGCCATTTAATTTCAGTTACATAATTGTTGTTTTTATAATGGTATAATGTTTTCCTTTTGGCACTTGATTATAATGTATTGTGGACAAAATGTTTTTTTTCATGGACCCATCACATAATGTCTCCAATTTCTATTTACGTTTTCCACCACAAACAAAGCGAGTGAACGACAGCAAAAGTAGACACAATGGCCCGCTGTTTGACAGCCTTCCTGCAGCCCACACAGGCAGAGTGAGCGCAAGCTGTAACAAGAACACAATTATCTGTTGAAAAAAAACAACTGAGACAAGAGGCCAAAATTGTTTGTATGTGTGACATCTATTTCATGTGTAAAACACGTTGCCATAAGATTTCTATAGGACCTTGCATGACAGAGTGGTGACAACACTTTGATGGCGTCCCCAAAACTAATTAAAACATGTGCCGTCTTTTGTGCTGCCTTCAGTGGCCTCAGCTACAGCATCTCACGCTAATCAACCTTTGATAAGTAATTATGAACAAAGTCAGCAGGAAAAATGTGATTATACGTGCTCCACTTCACAGGCCGCTGATGGCGGGACAACAAACTTTCTGGTTCACGCCATACGTATCGCTTCAGCTGCGGTGGGATGGTTTCAATACATGAACGCTTCAGAGGAAAAAAA
This sequence comes from Malacoctenus triangulatus, assembly GCA_032274725.1. Taxonomy (NCBI): domain Eukaryota; kingdom Metazoa; phylum Chordata; class Actinopteri; order Blenniiformes; family Labrisomidae; genus Malacoctenus; species Malacoctenus triangulatus. The sequence continues at coordinate 9,194,174 of JAUESE010000020.1, read as the reverse complement.
TGGGACAATTTGAGATATCTAAACTCACCATTTTCTCTCCGTTTATGGAAATGCACGTGCGAAAATTAACTCAAAAGCTCTCCAGAGAGTCATGCAGTGTGCCTGGACACACACACACACACAGTACAAATGTATGCATTACCATATGTCGTCCCCACGGTGTGATAACATCTGCCTGCTAACACACATCTGTACTCTGTGTTATTACCACACAGAGGTTTGTCAACCACACTCACACCGACTCACTTCCCATCATCAGAGACCAAAGCACCTGGATGTCATTCAGTTTTAATCCATCAGTTCATCCACCTTTTATCCACCCTCTTTATCTGAGTTTAGGGCCCCAGAGGAGGAGGAGGAGGAGGAGGAGGGAGGGTGGGGGGGTCCATTCCAACTGACGTAGGATGAAGCACAGAGTTCACTGAGACAGGTGGCCATCACAGGGCTGTAACACAGCCGGGGACCGACACTCGCACTCGACATGCAATTTTGAGTCCCCCAGTTAACAGCCATGTCTTTATTTTTTATGGAGGGAAGCCAGAGTGCAGGGAGGAGCGCGAGCATGGAAACTCCACACAGAGAATGAAATTTCATTTAGGTCTTTTAGCTTTGAGGCATCAGAGCCAAATCAAAAAGATAGCGTGCAGCATATCAATCATTCCGACGAAGAGAGAGTCAATGATGCACGCTCGTTGGATCTCAGAGATGCAGGAGCATCTTTTTCAGACTACATCAATATGACAGTAAAACATACAGAGAATAAATGAGTAGTTTTGGTTTTATGCTGCCGTGCATTGTTAGCTTGTAGCTCGCACAGTTTGTTCAATGCACTGCAAGTGCTTTCAAGAAAAGCTGCAAAGCCCCTCTTACATCTTTTATTTGCCAAAAACATTCCAGTGAAGCCAAACTCAACCTTGCACCTAAACAAAAGCAGAAGCCTTCTAAAATAAGAGGTCAGAGGTCAAATACCCTGTCCACTTCGGGCAACATTCAATATTCATGAACGAAAGAACAAGATCCTGGAAGCAAACAACCTAAACAAGCTTCTTAGCACAGATTGCTGGGGCACTCCCCTGGATGTATGGTGGGCCCCGTCACCCGAGAGGAGCTCAGACTAGAGCCGCTGCTCCTCCACGTCTAAAGGAGCCGGCAGAGGAGGCTCAGACATCTGCTCCAGACGCCCCCAGGCTGTTGGAAGTGTTTCAAGGAGACCCCGGGGAGGGTCCATGACAGGTTGGAGGGACTGTGTCACCTGCCTGGACTGGGGAACGCCTTAGGGTCCCTGTGAAAGGGGTTTGGGAGGAAGCTAATAATTACTGTATTGTCTTTTAACAGCAGCAGTCGTGTGATTAATTACTTACAGGTAACAGTGGCTTTACACCGAATGACTTCATGCAATTTTTGGTGAGGACGCTTCCTGTCACCAACAAAGCTTTCCAGACGGCGAAACCATTCTCAACAGAGTCTCGGTATCTTCTGGAAAAACCCCTCCCACACCTTCCAGCTGAACACAAATTACCAACACAGGCATAAACAATTACTTGAGTCAGTGTTTATATGTAATCACTTAATTAGAGAAGCTGTGTTCCTTTTTATCTGAACTAATTCCAATCTAGACAAATCCATTAGTTTCACTCGCACAACGCCGGAGAGAAAGAGAGCCACGAGCGCCGCGCTCGCGCCACCGCCACGCAGCATGACGGCGGTCTCTAATTTAAAACTCATTTCTACGACTTCACCGCGGCGCCGCGTCAACGAATGATGAGACGAGTGCCGACGCGGTGCCTCTTGAGCTCCTCCGCCGCGACACCTCCAGTGTCCCCCCCCCCCCGATATTATCGAGAAGCTCCGGTGCTTTTTAAGAGATTGCTGCTTTGAAACGGAGCTTGTTAAGATCGATCGGATTGGAAATCGACCGGCTCCACCAATTTCCTGTTGCTCCTTCATATAAAAACTTGATTACCACACCGCCAATCAACACGGAGTCTGATTGGATCGTACCCCCCCCCCCTCCTGTCTGTTCTTTATCAGGCCAATTGATTTCCTCTGGACCCTCCGTGTGCTTCAGAGCAGAAAGCAATGTATTAAGTGCTTGTTTGGATCAATCGAATGTGCAGTGATAGCACATTCGCAAACTGCTGACTGGCCGGCAAAACTCATTAATTTGCCGTACGATGTTTTCTGAGGGTCCCGGTGCTTCGTTATGCACATGTAACATCCACAAGCTGGACACCTGCAAGGCCAACAGATACAGCTTGGTGCAGTCGGGGGGGGAGCGTATTATTGAGGAGAGGCTAATTAAGTGATTCTCTGGTCACGTTGGTTCTCTAGTCACACGCAGACTTAACACTTCATAGGAACAAACAGTACATATGCACATATTGTCCTGTTTGAATTACATTTCTGCAACTGATCCCACGCTTGGGAGCTGATTTTCTTTCTATCTTCTTGTCAGTGTCATAATGCTACAGATGGTCGAACAAGTGCCTGGCGTTGAAGCCTCCCCGTCTGTTTTGCACAAAAGAGGTCGCTGGATTCTCAAACTCAGTGTCTGAACCACTATTTTGAAAGTCTGTCTGTGACATTTTAAAAGAAGTTACTGTGACTGGTGCAAGATACATTAAAGAGAAAGGCCGCCGAGTTCTGGCCACATTACATCTAAAAATTTCACCGAGGAGTGTCCAAAAGAGTTGCTCCAATTATTTACTTTTTACACGGTGCACCTGCGCGGCACTCCGTGAAAACAGTAGCGATGGTGGTGTCCACACCTCCCACTCAATATACTGTAGCCTACATGAAATAACAAAAAAAAACAGTCAGTATTGAAGACGGAGCTGCAAACGTGGGAGGAGGGAAAAAAAAAAAAAAAACGATGGCCGGTGAGGAGGTTTGTGGAGGCGATGAGGGGAGGACATCATCTCTCTGGGTATCGGTAAACGATCCCCCCCCCCCCCGTGGCAACCCCCGACCGGAACACCGAAAGAAGAAGAAGAGGCAAGTCTTAGGCTAGTTTGCTTGTACGCTTAATGAGTAATGTAAAAAATGTGAGCACGCTGATACCTGCTGAGCTTCAGCCCCACACTCTGCTGCGTAATGACAGCAAAACCTTGGTTCAGCCAGCAGACCTGGAGCTCACGAGCAGGAGAGAAAACAGCAGTGGGACGGTGCTGAAAACTGTCACCTGACCTGCCAATTAAAGAGCTGTTTGGAGGCTTCAAGCTCTGTTTGGCCCGATCGACAAACATCCCAAAAACACATGTAAATCTCAGGCCGGCGTTTTATGTGTGGTCAGCTTCTTGGACTCTTGCTGACAAGTGGGGAGAACACTTCGGAGGGTCAATAAGGTCAAAGCAGTTTGGGAAACAAATGGGCAATAAAAACTGAATTGGACGGCAGCGAGTCACAGAAAAATATCTCGGAGTCGGCTAACTAAAAGCCTTTAGGAGGCCATAAATCATCAAGCCTTCCTTGGGGGAATTACATGAATTACAACGTGGTGTTGACATGGAATAACATAAAAGACTGTAAGCAGTGGGCACTCAAATGATGTTTAAATGCTCTCTATGCTTTAAATCTTCTCTCACAAGTAGTGAGATTTTCCTTTGTCTCCATGCAGAATTCAACGTGTCCAGCAAAGAGACCACAAACAGCCGGGCTCCTGAAGGGGCTCCACGGTGGTTCCGGTGTGATCCATCTCAGGTTGCATTTTCAGAGGCTCCACCAGCTGTGTGAGCATCTGCCATCATTTGACATGATGTATAAAAATGTCACCAAAGCGGATGAGCCCACTCTATTAACGCCTCAGTGACTTTGAGACTTTAACCTGGAGCGAAACAAACACGTTTCCTTTGAAAGGGTTTTTTGATCCCGCGTGCAACCGGGCGTTCTCGGCATAATGCAGTTTTTAAAAGCTCAGACTAATAAATAGGGAAACTGGCGTCATCAAGGAAACAGTGAAAGCAGACTTTGAACCAAATAACTGTTTCAGGTCTCATTTGAAGGATTGTAGCGACCCCCTTGTTCTAATTGTAGCAGGTACCGGAACCCGTGACCTGCTGACAGTGGTTTTGAAGCTGGAAACACAGAACAACAATAAGTACGCGG
>JAUESE010000020.1:9044742-9055441 GCA_032274725.1 Malacoctenus triangulatus | reverse complement strand
TTTTTTCACAATTTCAGGGCTAAAGCTGATGACAAAACCGAACACCACCTCAATCCCTTGAAGGTCCTCCACTGTGTGGACGAGCTCATGGCTGAGGACAGCATCATCGTTGCAGATGGGGGAGATTTTGTGGGAAGTGCTGCTTACATAATGAGACCGAGAGGGCCCATGCGGTGGCTGGATCCAGGTACGGCCCCGTAGCCAACCAGACGGTTCGATCAAAGTACTCGCATCCCATCACTTTTTGCTGGAAGCAAGTCCCAATAATTTTAACCAGTTTCATAAGCACAAAGGGGGTTTTGTTCAGTTAAACCCAAATGAGTGCAGCTCAAGTTCATGTTGTTTCATCTGTAAAAGAAAGGTGCCTCCTTATCTCAGTCTCGCTCTCTTCGCAGTCATGTGTCAGACTCCTTGTTTCTTCTTGTTCCTGCAGGAGCCTTCGGAACTCTGGGAGTCGGAGGAGGCTTCGCCCTGGGGGCAAAGTTGTGCCGGCCCGAATCCGAGGTGTGAACGTGACGCAACATCTCTGGAAGTGTTTGGTCTGACTGTCAGCTGATGTGTTAAATTGACTCATCCAAAACCACAATGCTGTTGTGTTGTAGGTGTGGGTCGTCTATGGCGACGGTTCCTTGGGATACAGTGTTGCAGAGTTTGACACATTCACGAGGCACAAGGTGAATGACCAAAACACTATGCTTACATCACATGTTTATATTCAACTCATCCACTGTTAAACATATACAGTCCTAAAATCAATATAGCAACGATGCTCATGTCTGTATCCATGTATTCCTACTAATATGAGGTAAAGCTGTCCTGTCTCAGCAGATAACACAATGTCTGTTGGCCTTCAGAGATAAACTTTGTGACTTCACATTAATGTCATTTTAGTTGTCTAAGCTTGAACATAGCTTGAACATTTCAGTACAAGTTTTTTTGGGGGGAATATTAAGGAAAATATTGACTTCTGCAGGCACTCCTGAGACTTGGACTGATTTAGTGCTTTGCTGTACTCTGATATTCCTCATGTCAACTCTTTGCCTCAGACGCCGGTTCTGGCTGTGGTTGGAAACGATGCATGTTGGAGCCAGATTTCCAGGGAGCAGGTTCCCATCCTTGGCAGCAACGTGGCATGCGGCCTGGCGTTCACAGGTACGCCTCCTGCAGTCGGTGCTTTGTTCCCGCTGCGATCAGTCGCTGATCCATAACTTATGCCGGCAGCTGCCAAGTGGAAAATTGTATTTTTTTTTTTTCTCCCCCTTGTTTTTCGCAGATTATCACACTGTGGCGGACGGTTATGGTGGTAAGGGCTACCTCGTGAGACGAGAAGATGAGGACAGGCTGCCCGACATCATCAAGCAGGCTCAGAAGGACACGCAGGAGGGCAAAGCGACACTTCTCAACGTGTTGATCGGAAAAACCAACTTCAGAGAGGGCTCCATCTCTGTGTAGAGCTGCTTTGTTTTTGTTTGTTTTTTTAAACTCTGGCCACGTACTCCTTCAAAGTCTTCGACCGTCAGGATTAATGAAGGACCTCTGTCAACAGGTGAATATTTTAGTCGAACCCCGACCAGACCTCTGCTAATCCTTTGTGCCCTTAAAAGCCATAGATCACCAAACACCCAGATAATGACAATGTGTTGATCTTGTATAAGTGTACATGAAATTGTCAGTTTTATTCAGTTTCTTTCATTCAGTTACGACTGTAATGTTTGACTTTCACTGGAAGTATGGTTCCAGTTCTGCCAGGCGGAAGGTTCCAGTTGTTCTGTCCTGTTACCTGTGTGTTCACGCGGTGGCATGTGTAAAGAAAAACTACTGCGTTTCAAAAGGGAAACTCCACAGATTATTCCTCAACAAGAATTTATGGGGGAGACACTTCATCTTACACAACTCTTGCAAATAAACCAGCGCGGAAATGACTCATTTGTTTGAGTTTGACCAGTTTGCCTTTTCCTCCTGTTCAAACACGAACGCAGAGACTTTAATGTGAGTCCAGAAGATCTTTGAGGTGTCTTTTAGGATGATTTCGAATGAGAAGTCGTTTAGTAAGTTTTACTTTTTTTGAATGTTGAAGAATGAAAAGTGGAATGCCTTTTATTGTCTGTCTGTTGTTAAAATGTGGTAATTTGAATGATTCAATATATGTCTGCTGAATCAGTTGTATATTCAATTATTTATGACTAACCTTTATGCAGTGGTACGACCTATCGTCTAAAGTATATACGACTACATATTGCACTATGATTATAACTTATTTGCCCGCCAGGTAAACATGTGGGCCATTCCACTCCAGTGTATAAACCTGTTCTTGATTGGTTTGTGGAGACTTTTCACCTTCAGATATTGTTCAGATAAAAATGCTCTAATAAACTGGAGGGAGATGAGTAAATAAAAGGGGCGCTTTTGAATGATCCAATCCAACCTTTTGTGTACGAATGTCCACAGTCTCAGGGTTCATTTTTTGTGTGCGATAGCCCCACAAAATGTCCAGATCTGTTCATGTTGGAAAGTGATTGAATCGAAAAATCTGCTGCTTTAACCTTGTATCATACATGGAGCCTGGGAGAAATGTGAGTCTCTGTCAGTTATCAATAAAAACTTGGCACAGAAACACGTTTTACGTAATCTTTTTCGTGGCATTCGATACAGCACTCACACTAGGTTACATCAGGCAAAAAAAAAAAAGTCATTCAAGCGTTGTTCCTATTGGTTCAGATAGCAAATGCAGTTTTCTTCTATTTGAAGCAGCAGGTGGCAGTGTGGTTGATTTCAAGTTGAGAAGACACACACTGCATGAAGCAGGCACAAATAATTACTGGGAGTCGTGAATAATGTGTGCTACAACAGATGTATTAAGGACTGACACGTCAACTAAAACAACCGCAATTCTTCCTTTTACAGTTACCATGATCAGCTTAGTTATCTGGCAGGTAGGAGGTAGAATGTGAAGTTCTTAGTTCAAACTTACTTGATTGAAACTACGAAGTTATTTATGAATTTGGAGCAAAGACTTCAGAAAAAACGAGCAATATTTTTGATGAATAAAGCAGACCGTACGTATGTACTGTATGTTATTCAGTCTGGTTGACATCACGCAGGACTGCTTTTGGTGCGTTCAAATGCCTTTTGTAAATTTGTTTTTACACCAGTTGTCACAACCATTGTCAAATGTTTTTAAAAATAATGACAACACTTTTGTAGTTGTTCTCACTCAAGTTTTTGTTCTGAGTAGTACAATACTAATGTGACGTTCTTTTTCGTTTAGACCAACCTGTCAACAAAGGTATTCTAGTAATTCCAGCTATTCTCACAACACGTGAAGGCATCAGGAGACCCGGCGTCTGTCCCTACAGGCGGCGTCTTCAGCGGCTCCACCGAACTTAGTCCCTCAGAAATGTGCAGGGAAGCAACGAGGACTGAGACCGTCCGCTCCGTATAACGGTATTCGGTAGAAGCGAAGTCGCCGCCCGGTGTTTACGAAACAAATCGATTCAAGAGTTAAAGTTCCATGTCCGTTTTTACTCTCTCTTCATTCAGCATGACAAGGAAAACGGACGCGAGTTCTACCTTTTAACGCCGGGGATAGCTACTTAGCTTCAAGCACAAAAAACTAAGTAGGTTAGCGAAACGCAAGCTAGATGTCAGTTATTGTTAGTTGAGCTCGGTTTTTTTCATCCGTTGTTCAGTTCATGCTAACTTCCCAGACGCTGACGTTAACTTAAATTTCAGGTCAGCATCCAAAAAAGCTTAAGGCGGTTTTAAGGCTATTTACCGAGGATCAAGTTAATACAGGCTCGACTTTCGCCGACTTCTAATTCACTGGGCTGCTGCTGCTGCCGCTGCCGGGACAGGAGCGAACACTGGACATTACCTTACCTGCATTAAGGTGGGTGAGTGTTTCTCAGGCTGTACACGAGTGTACAGAATCTTTACGCTGACTTTTCTCTGTTTATCACTGTTGCTGTCAGTGTGTCCACTCGGAGCTACACACACATGTTCACTATTCACACGTCTCGCACTTGAAAGGTGATGTGTCGTCCGACAAGAAAAACGTGCCCACGTAACACGGTGTCAGGTTTTCATTACAATAACTTTAAGTGGAGGTTGTGCTCGTGTAGTGACCCAGCGTCAGGCACAGTCGGTTGCTCGGGACAGTGATAGGTTAGTTTCCTGTTAGCATGGTAAACACCGTGTTGTGGTGTACTCGTGGAAGCGGCGCTATATCCGAGTTTGACGTCACAAGTTCATGTGTCGTTCCCGATCCCTCGTAATCCAGCTGTGATAAAGTTGTGTTTAGCCGTGTGCCAGAAATGACTAACGGCTTGATTTATTGTGTTCAAGAGGAGGTTGTGAGTGTGTTGTTTGCTGATTTGGTCATTGTTTAACTAACCACACCGAGTCCTTCCTTTTAAAAGCAGCGTATGACTGATCATGTCTCTGTTACAGGAGCTGAATGGCCTCCGTTGTAGCTGTGAAAACCGAGAAGCGACCTGCAGCCGATTCTCAGGATGCAGACTCAAACGCCAAGAAACCCAGGTGAGCTCCAGTGTTGGTTCACAGCCAGACTCCACGTGTGTACTGTAGGATTTGGGGAAAGCGGGCTTCCTTGGAACTGTCACACCACTCAATCCCTGCCTGCCCTCCCCCCCTGAAGGAAACTGCTGCCCAGCCTGAAGACCAAGCGAGCCCCCGAGCTTGTCCTGGTGATCGGCACGGGGGTGAGCTCCGCGGTGGCCCCCCAGGTCCCCGCACTCCGTTCCTGGAAGGGCCTCATCCAAGCCCTGCTCGACGCGGCCAACGACTTCGACCTGCTGGAGGAGGAGGAGAGCCGGCGTTTCCAGAAGCACATGAAGGAAGATAAGAATTTGGTGCATGTGGCCCATGATCTCATCCAGAAACTCTCCCCGGTAAGATTGCCTCAACTTGTTTTCTCTTTTTTTTGTTTTTTTTCCCCCCTCTGTCTGTTACGCACTCACACGTGTACAAGCACATGTCAGACACGTTGCCAAATCACCTTCAGTGGCTTCACTCATTCTTTTGGAGCTGATATAGATTGAAACCAACTTAAAAAGTCTAATTGAATATGGCACATGACTTGTTTGGTTGCATGTTTTTAGGATTCTTGTCAGTTTGGTCGGGGTTTCTTTATGGTCATCTCGAGAAGAGCACACACCCAGCAGTTATGCTTGTTGCTTTTAACCTCATCTGCCTGTTCTTTGCTCAAGGCTCACAGCATACATTGTGTACATACCTGCATAAACGTAACTTTGTCTCTCTTGCTATTATCGACTTAAGACACTGACTTTGAAGAAGAAAACACAACCAACCTGAATGTTAGGACCACATCTTTGTCAGCATATGCACAGCAACTTGTTTTTTCTTGAATTGAAATGCTTTGCCAAAGTTTCCTGTGCGATCACATAGAGCACTGAGACCCTCTGTGTGTGTGTGTGTGTGTGTGTGTGTGTGTGGGGGGGGGGTCACAAAAACAAAACATTTATTCCACTGTGACAGCAGAGACAGAAAGAGAGACAGAGACGGAAAGGAAAAAAAATTAAAGGGTAGGAGATTCCAGCAAAAATGGGAAGAATGAGAAATTGTGAATAAGATCTTGTGAAAAAAACACGGCTTGATACATCTTTATAACTAATACAGAACTTCCTTTGCTGACATCAGTTGTTTTTATTTGTCTGTCACAACAGCCTTATAGTCATCCAGCAGATAAAGTGTTGCCTTGTCACGTTATTTGTGACTTTTCTGATCCTTGTTTTTAGGTAACCGACATTTTGTGAGCTCATATTGACTGCGATAATATAGATTAAGTTACAAAACCACAAACTGCTTTTTGTACTGTAATCGCATTGCGGTCTGAAGTTTTTACAAAGAATGGCTCCCCAGCTTGTTGTGGGAACTGAACTATAATACTGACAAAAAGTTACAATTATTGCAGCGCGAATTCACTCATAAATCATTTGTGGGGGCTTTTGGGTCTTAAGATGACTGTAAGCACAAACTTTTGCTTCAAGAGCAGGATCAAACTCAATAATATTACAAAAAAGAAACTCCACACTGAAGCGTCGAAAATCCTGCCTCAGAGCATCGCCATCTCCTGTTGGCTTTCACACTGCGCGACACTTGTTCATTTGAATGTTAAAAAAAGAAGTTTTTCTAGTTTAAGTAAACAAAACAAACAGGAGACAGAGGAGTGTTGTCTGTCTCCCAATAATTGGTGCATTGCAAATGCATCCGCGACAAGTCAAGTGGCTAAAAATAGTCCTATTTACATATGACTCAGTTTTGTTACGATTGAACCAGTCTGGTCTGGACCAGGGCTGGCAGATGGGAGTCTTAATACCGTTTGCCTCCTGTGTTAGTCATGTCTCATCGCACCTTTGACATTGGTAAAACACGCTTTGTTTCGGCCCTCAGCCTGCTGTAACAAAGGGAACAAACAGCGCTTTTATGGCTTTATCCATCGTGTTTATTTCAATCCACAGTCGTGCAGACACCAGCTCTCACCCGCTGGCCACACGCGCGAGCACGCACACGCACGCAGCAGAGTGGAGCACGCTGAGGAGAAAAAAAAGAAAGGAAAGAAAAACAAGCATAGAATAATGTGAACCAGCTCCCCTTCCTTTTCAACCCCCCAGCCTGGATTTTCCATTCAGCCAGATTTAAAGCAACCCCCCCCCAAGTTCACAGTAAGTTACAGTAGAGGATATGTCCGAAGCTCCAAATACTCCATTCATAAAGCCTGTGATATTTTTCCACACATCAGCACGAGATCTGATTGGAGGATGCTTTGGGTGTTTTATCGTCTTCCTCACTGGAGGAAAAAAAAAAAGAAGGGGGTTTTTTCCAAGATGTGAATCAGACGGTTTCCCCCAAGGCAAAGAGCCAAGCTCAGCACTGAATTGAACTGTCTGATTCACCCAGCTGTGGCCCCCTCCCCTGCCCCACTTGCCAAGCCAGACTTGGAGTATCGAAGCAACATGGAAATGTCCCAGTATTCCTGACATGTTGAGTAGCGTGTCCAGTGGCGGGCCAGTTTAACCCACTTTTATGGATTTGTGTATCAGCTGAGTTGCTTCAGTCTGTGATGAGGTAGTGTGGAGGTAATGAGGGTAATCTGAAGTTAACACTCACTGCGACTGCTTTTGTTTTAAATCCTGTCACACCTTCAAGCTTGGCAACAATGAGGCCAGTTACAGTCCAAGTCAGACATGTAAACACTTTTTTTTTTCACAGGCTGAATCAGTGAACTGATGAAATGTTGGATATGAATCAAATGTTTACAAACCTTCGAATGATTATGCTTGTATTTATTTTGGCGTCGAATGCACATGAAAGCAGCTGAAATGGGGTGGAAAAACCACTGTTACAGCACACAAACAACCGAGCGTAGAGGATTGTGATATATATGACCTTCAACGTATGTAGTCATTGAAGCGAAATATTTGGAGCTCAGTGTTGTTGACTTACACGGATTCACTCTTACATAAGCCCTGAGACAGTCCCAGGCCTGGGAGATGAGGACGGCTGCTGTGGACACTAGATGTGGATAATGAGCTTCTTCCTGTGGAAAGGCCCCCCCGCTGTTCAGCCCATTAGAGCTGTAATCTGTGGAAGTTAGCGGAACGCTGCGCTTGGATCACCTTGGTCACTGCATCCCTGCTCTCCCCTCTGCTATTCTTGGCTACCTGACTCCTCCTCCCTCTGACTTTTTTTTTTGTGTGCCTTTAACCAAAGGCCCTTCCAGGTAAACACCAGATTAGGACTGAATGATCACAGCCATTAATCCCGTATCAGACTCGGGTGGAGTGACACCTGCAGCTCGAGGAATCAGACACAAGATGAGAGCGTCTCGATAGAAAACACTTTATTCCCTCCAAGTCCTAAGTGAGGAATAAAATATGAAGCTTCTGCTCAAATGCAAACACTTATTTTAAGAAGCTTCATGTGCATGTGGTCAGATCACGTGAGTCAGTCCCGAATGCTCAAAGTGGAAAGTTTAAGAACTATATAAAGAAACCATATTTCTCACTGCTTGCGCATGTTTTTGTCGTTCCTCCGCAGAGAACGGGCAACGTGAGGTCCACGTTCTTCAAAGACTGTCTATACGAGGTGTTTGACGATTTGGAGTGTAAGATGGAGCACGCCGGGAAACATCTGCTGCGGTCAGTGCTGCAGCTCATGGAGAGCGGCGCGCTGGTCCTCACCACTAACTTCGACAACCTGTTGGAGATCTACGCGGCCCACCAGGGCACAAAGCTGGAATCTTTGGACCTGACAGACGAGAAAAAGGTAGGAAGTGGTTTGAATGCTCTCTGGTATTGATTAGTGCTTCCCACAAGAATACATGCCGTCAGCGTTTCTGTTTTTTTTTCTGTCTCACCAAGTGCGAAGGTTAGGAAAGGATGTGATGTAGTTTGCACTTTATGTTTGGCTGGGATATGGATTCTAACAAATTACCCCGAGACAAAGTGAAGAGTCCAGCTTTGCTGTCAGATTTCCAGGAGCTGGTGTAGACTCATGGCTTTTCGAACTCCTGTTAAACACATCGCCAAGTCTGTGAAGTTTATACCAAAGTGTCAGACAGTATGAAATTGCATTGTGTATAAATATACAAAGAGGTTGTCTCGAATTTGTCAGTAAAAGTAGCTGCTTTTTCCTTTTGTAACTTTTCCCCGTTGTTGCTGTGCATGAGAGCAGCACTGAGACCCAAAAGTCAGCAGCTGACTGCTATAAGAAGACATAGTGAGCACAAACTGCTTGTTGGCTCGATACTTTTTCACAGAAGTTTGTTTGTTTATGTTAGAATTTTTTGTAAAAAGGAGCTAAATGTTGTATGTTTTGTTTTTAAAGACACTTTTACTTGACCAGGCAAATCAAGTTTTGAACAAACTTTGTTCTCAAGGGACAGAGGACAAAGGGCTTTACAAACATTAACTTCTCTCAAATCGTGATTATTTTTGTGTCAATAAGACATCATGCTATCCTCTTACTGATCCCTCCCATATGACCTTAAACAAAGCTTTTATTGGCCCCCAAACTAATGAGCTTGACAGGTTTACCCTGATGATGCTGTTTTTCATTGAATTCACTTGATGGATGTTTGATGTAAACACAGAGAATGACCAAAAAAAAAAATAATTTAACCTGAAAAAGCTCCTTGGTGTGACGGCTGGAGAGAAAGTAAAAGTTCCCGTCGTCACTCCACTGGTGTCAAATTTTATAGATGGAACAATATTTGCTTTTGCTTCAAGCCTGTACAGAAGAAGGAAGTACATGTTTACCGGGTTCAGCAGGCTATAATGCTGAACAGATTTCCCACAAAACCTCTGCGGCCCCAGTCCTCTAACATCTGATCCAGTTCATATGAAGTTATCCTCCCGACTTGTTAATGACGACACGCAGTCGTGAGAAGTGAGCCGTTTTCTGAGAGAGCCTCCGCTTTGCCTCTCAGTTCTGGTATTTATGCCTCCATCAGGGCTAATATCCTCTCACTGCTGCTCACCGACTCCACTCCCCAGCCTGAACAGGATTTTGTGCAGTGGACTGTTAAAGTTGTGTGTGTGTGTGTGTTTGTCCAGGTTTTGGAGTGGGCTCAGGAGAAGCGAAGGTTAAGCGTTCTCCACATCCACGGCGTTTACACCAACCCCAGTGGGATTGTACTGCACCCTGCTGGCTATCAAAACGTATTAAGGAACACGGAGGTTATGGTGAGCGTCAGTTTTACTGTTTCGAATTGGAAAAAGTACTTAAATTAAAGTTGTGACTCAGAAAGATTATGGAAATGAACGGCTCCGGTGTCGTTCTGGTGGTTTCAACAGCGCGAGATCCAGAAGCTGTACGAGACCAAGTCGTTCGTGTTCCTGGGGTGCGGGCGCACGGTGGACGACACCACCTTCCAGGCTCTGTTCCTGGAGGCCGTCAAGCACAAGTCGGACCTGGAGCACTTCATGCTGGTGCGGCGGGAGGACGTGGGCGAGTTCAAGAAGCTGCGCGACAACATGCTGGACAAGGGCATCAAGGTCATCTCCTACGGAGACGAGTACGCCGACCTGCCCGAGTACTTCGAGAGGCTGGCCAACGAGATCTGCAACCGCGACGTGACGACCAACGGCTGGGGTAAGAACGGACGGTGGGACAGGTGGGGTTTTTCGGACACCCTGCTTTGCTTCGTTCATGTGTGACGTGGTCTGATCTCCATCCACAGGGTCTCCCTCACAAAACGGAGAGGAGCAGCAGCAGAACGGCTTCAACACACAGAAAAGCCTCCTTCAAGGTTAGGGCGTCTCTTTGACTTGCTGGAGAAATTTTTCATAAAAAGAAAGAAAAAAACCACATTTAAAACTTTCGATCTCTTACTGCATGCTGGTAGTCACTAAATCCAAGCCTGGTCTCGAGCGTCGGCGACGAGAGAGCTGCTGACGTCCCTTCACATAGTGATACGGCTGACTTTGCAGTATTAATATTGTCTGTGGCAACGGTGGAGTTGATCCTTTTTCAACTGTTTACTTTAAGTCCCGCCTTTTTCTTCTTGCCCCAGACTATCAATCTTGACAGGCAGCAGGATCAGTATCACTCATTTCCTCCTCACTTCTACCAAGACCAGTCTGCCCTTCAGTAGCAATCAGGTTTGATTCTGTTGATCAGGTATAGAAAAAAAATCAAACAACTTTTATTCCACTTT
>JAUESE010000020.1:8969750-8983175 GCA_032274725.1 Malacoctenus triangulatus | reverse complement strand
CATTTTAACATTTACGCCGTTACTGTGTGCTTCCCCCCCCCCCCCCCTCTCAATCCAAACTCGGAACGATAACTTGTCGAAAGGACTTCAGCGATATTGCGAAATGATTTTAAATCCCAGGTTCAAAGGTAAAGATACCTCGAAACTGTTTATGATGAGACACGTCTACGTTTTCAACTGTCATTCACTGTCAAAACAAAAACGTATTCACAGACATCGCAGATGAGGGTTTTAAGGGGGGGGCAAACTGATGTGGCAGATATGACAGGAGCGATGCTAAGTGGGAGCCCGAGGCAGGGCGGCGCAGAGCTGCTGTTCCCCTGCTTTGTGGAACATGGCGCCGCCCTCAGCTGGAGTTTCTGACAGGGTTCTTTAACGGCACTGCCGAGGGCACAGCAGGAGCTGTCAGTGAGAAACACAACGGCACTCCTGGAATAGCAGATCAGCACTCCGCCAACCATCCAGCCTCTGTCAGAGCCCCTTAAAAGAGTCTGGAGATAATAAGTGTTAAATATGGGGGGTGAGCGTGAACCGCGAGTGAACGACACTGTCGGCAGCTGCACGTTCGGGAGAAACGGGCAGAAGTTGCGAGTTGCATTTCTGACTGTCCCATCAACACGTCACACACTGACTTCCCCTTTTTTACGACTAGCAAAGTGGATAAATAGACGGCTGAGTGGCATCGCCGCCGGCGCTCGTGTCAGGACACCTCGGCTTTCGGGTGGACGTGATGTCCAGTGACAGACGCGGACTCTGCTGGGACCTTCCTTCTTCAGCTTGTCGACCAGATACTTACAGACAAGTCAGTTGAGCAGATGGGAAGCAGCTTCATTCATACTCAGACCTCAGTTACATTAAGCAGTTTAGGGTCAGTTGTACTGACGAATGATCCCAACAATGTTCCTGGACGCAACACAAATGTGTCTGTGTGTGCACGCATGTGTTTTCTTTAAAGAGTTTGCTTGTAATCCCTATGTAAAGTCTTTCATGGTGAACATAATGATGTTCAGCCTGATATGTTGGCAATTAAATCAGGATTTAGTGTGCATTTGTGGGTCCTTATCCATCTGCAGCGTCTCGTGTCTCTGGAGTTTGTGCGGCACGCCAGGACTTAATCTACGAGTCCATGCAAATCTGTGGTCTTTGGAGCGAGACGAGATGCAAGCAATTCTATGCGTAAAGTGGGAAAACTGAGCCTTTGAATGGGGCCACCCAAGGGCAACACGATGGCTTAATTTGGGTCTTCAGTGTTTCCCCCAAAAATAACATGACTGACAGCAGAGCCAACCTAATGG
Source organism: Malacoctenus triangulatus (assembly GCA_032274725.1). Classification (NCBI taxonomy): domain Eukaryota; kingdom Metazoa; phylum Chordata; class Actinopteri; order Blenniiformes; family Labrisomidae; genus Malacoctenus; species Malacoctenus triangulatus. The sequence continues at coordinate 8,981,880 of JAUESE010000020.1, read as the reverse complement.
AAGGTGGGCGTCGTGTGTGGGCGAGCGACGACGCCCGAAGGACCTGAAACGAACACCCTGCAGTGTGGAAGTGCACAGAAACACACGAAAATAAACAGAAAAAAAACAACCTGCTATTGTTTGAGAAAACGTTCTGAAATTCAGATTGCACCTTGTCGCCTCAACAACGGAGGTGCTAATCAAGCCGGCGGGCGGATTACAGGAACACGAGAAGCTGATTTTTTTTTTTTACAGCCCATCACAATTTAGTAGCAGGCTAATAAACGGCCCATCAGTGGACGTGAAGTATTCACTAAACGTGGGTCCATCGTCTCCTAAGAGCCGCCACGGCTCTGCTATCATGGGATCCTTGGCTTGATTAGGTGATGTGGAGTGTGGACACGGGAGACGTGTGGGAACGAAGCTTCATTATGCAACAAGCGTGAACGCTGGGACCCAAACGGGCCTGATGAGCCTTCATCCACTGAGCCACTTGAAAGTGACCATTGAGGACTTCCAAGTACTTTTATTTCTTTTTTTTTCAACCATAAATGTATCCTTCTCGTTTCGTCGAAAGGAATACGAATGAGTCCGCACCACCCCGATGATATTAGAAAGTAATCAAACGGTCACGTGCAAAAATCAATACCAGGGAACTCGCAGCGCCTGAGGGGGAAAAAAACAACAAACAACAGCCTCTATAATCCAACAAATCCCTAAAGTCTGGTGTGAGGAAGCACTTGCTTGACGCAGCAGTAAAAAGCACAGTTAACCTTTATGAAATAATAAAGCAGGTGATGATATTTACCAAGGAAAGTGCATTTTGGGGAAAAATTAAGGAATGTGTTGATAAGGAACATTCGAAATGACTTCAAAGGGTTCGGATTTGACCACGTGGGAACTCCAGTCGAAGCATGTAAAGAAAATCAGACATTCAAGCATAAAAAAAAGAAGAAAACAAGAGAAATATAAGAAATGACGATAAACCCATAAAGTAATAAAAGGTTACAAGTTGTTTAAATCTGATCAGAGAGAAGTCCCACAAAAGTTTGGATCAATCTTTAGCGATCTCTCCATCGCTCCTCCTGATGGATGGACAGGATGTTGGAGGGGATGCGATATGATCCTCGGCCCTTCAAAGGGTTTCAGGTGTCTGAAGTACAAGCTTTCCTGACAAAGCCTTTTTTTTGCGTAACGCTTTGCTGCGGACCACGTCAAAGGTATCGCTGCCTCTCACAAAGCCCCCCTGTGCGATCTGATTTCGATCTACTGAGGCGGGTCCCCGGTGGCTCTCCTTGCTACGAATATGTTTCTGTATTTTATTTTGAAAAAAGACGACGACGTTCAACTTTTAATGAGGTTTCCATCATTTGAATATACATTTACACGCTTAATGCGATAAGAAAACGAGACCTAACAAGCGTGTGTGTGTGTGTGCGTGTGTGTGTGTGTGCGTGTGTGTTTTCAGATTATCTGCAAACTGATGAGATAACAAGCTGCGGGTTGCGGCAGAGGAATTGTGCTCATCACGTTGCTTTATTTTGTGGGCAACATACAAACTGCCTTTGCCTCTTCATTAAATCAGTGATTGCTTCGCTAAATCCCCATCAGATAACCATAGACTGAACATTTCACGGGACTGTACGGCAGCAGTCTGAGAACTGGTGTGGGTGTTGTTTTTTTCCCCCCGTTGGCATATTTATTTTTTTTATATATATATTTACTTCAGTTATGCTGTTTTAGTTGTGAATTTGGCAGATTTAATTAAGTTGTTGTGGAGAGATGGAGCTCAACCCATTAAACGCACCGAATCCTGTCCGTCGTGTTCAGCTCCAGCTGAAGCTAGAAAGTGACTCCTTAGCTTGAAGCAGCATGAGTTGTAACGTGTACATGATCTCTGGGTGGGCAGGTCACATTGGTGACTCGAAGGACGACACAGTCACCTGACCCAACACAACCGTACCCGTTCGGTGTTCAGCTCAACACCACTCGTGTTCAGCAGAGGGAGCCCCTGGTTCCATGAGTTGTGTGCTCGGCACATCATGCTGGCAGTGGTCAGTGCACGCTGCAGACATTTATACAGAAAAAGTGCTTAATTAGTTCATTAATTACTAGTTTAATTAACGGAACCAGATTGGATTAAGTGCCGCGCTCGAACTAGTGTGTGGCAGACGAGCGCAGATCTATGGCGTCCCCCGGGAACACATGGCACGAGGAACCAATCACGATGCGTGAGTATTGCCTTTAACGACTAGGAACAGCTCCATTCCTGCTGCACAGAGCTCCAGCAGTAAACTGACCTTTGGATCGTCTGAAGGTGCCACGAGTCAAATATCAGATTTTTTAAAAACTGTTGACTTCCTCCAAGGATTTTCTTCTTTCAGACTAATAAAGAAGCTCGCAGAGAATCGATGTCACAGGGTTAAACCCCCCGCTGAAGGTTGTTCCATTGATCTTGCGGGGAAATAAAAGCAGGTGCTGCTCGTTTAAGAAACACTGAACAGCTCTTCCTTTCTGAACGCAATCTACGAATGCACTAACTAGCACACAGGTGCCAAAACAGACCCAACAGAGGCCCAGTTCTTGTTTGCGTTGAAACCAAACAACAAGCTCAGCTGTGCAGTTTTTCTAAACTAGAATGAGTCCTGAAAAGAAACCTTTGATTTTGGGTTTTTTGAAGGTTTTTCTTCCTTATTTTCAGGTACGGTCTTCGCTCCCTTCTCTCAGTCCAGGGAGCAGGTAACGACATCCAAACTGAGAAAACGGCAAGTGCTAATAATAGTGTTAATTATTTTTAGATTAAAAGGAGACGCTTCCTTGGGTGCAACTTTGCGAGGTTACTGTTGTGCTTTCAGGAGGAGAAGGAGTCACGATGGAACAGCTTGATCTGGATCCCGTGGAGTTTGCAGAAAAAAAGGCTACGAGCCACATCCATGGGGACTGCCGACACTGGAGGGGTGGGGGAGTGGTGGTGGTAGTGGTTGGAGGGGGGGGCGGGCGGGGGGGCACGCTTGCGATCGTTGTCTGTGAAGATAGAGTTATACAAGGATTTCCATTATCTGGGCTCTCTCTCTCTGTCTCCCGCCTCCTCCCTTTGGATGCAGTTCTGCAGCTAATATAGGCAGCCCCCCCCCTCAACCTTTCACTGCCATATCCATGTGAACCGATCTCTTGTTACGCAACTCCAGGAGTACCTTAACAATGGGATCACAATGAGATGAGGAGAAAAAAAGAGAAGCGTAGCGAGAAAAAAAAGCAAAACAAAACACAAACAACAAGGATTTGTGGTAAAGATTACGGACTTGGCAGAGCGTGTGTTGGAGCCTGTCAGATATGCCTTCCAGAAGCTAGGTGCTCATTAGCATACTTCATTCGTCTAAATATAGTCCTAATCCAGTGCTGAAGGGCAAACAAACAAATCGCAGCATGTGATTTGTGTGTGCGCGCAAGCGCGCATGTGTGTGTGTGTGGGGACGGTAGGTAGTGGTGGTGGTAGTGGGGGGGGTGTGTTGGTTCTCCGTCACCCTTGAATTATCCCATCATGACAACAGCGCGCGCGGCTCTGTGTAGAAAAGCGTCCACGGTGCCGTACACTTCAGACGGCCGGCATACAGTTTTATGACCCTTTTGGAAACGTTTACTATGCTGCCTGTCACAGAGCACACTGCAAATGACTGCAGGCTCCGGCGACGCCAGGGGAATCTGGTAAAAGGTCACGGGCAAAACAACTAGCTTGGCTGGAGGGAGGACATGCGGTGACAAGGAAGCACGTGTTGAAGATGCGCAAAAAAAAAAAAGCTCGTGGGACTTCAAGAGTCTTTGAGACTCATCGGCTTAGCTTGCATAAACGGCGCGCGAAAGGCGCGCCGGGGTGCTTTATTTATTTATTTATTTTTTTCCTCTCACTGAGTGGCGTCCCGTGAACGCGTATGAAAAATCTGCAGCATATATGCTTGATGTGATTATGGAATGACTCATAAAGCGACGGCTGACTTGTGCACGAGTTACCATACAGAGCGGTTCACAGATGCATGTTAATGCCAGGACCCAATGGAGACAATAGCCCCCCCCCCTTTTGAAAATAAAAAGGCCGCAATTCAGTCAAATTCGACGCCGCATCGTTTAGTCACATTTATAAATATTTGATATTTCTCTTGGAACCCAAACAGCCCACAGAGGCTGGAGTGACTTTGTACTGTACGAGTGATATGATTCGGCAGTGTGAGTAATAACAGCGCGTGTCTTTTAAGAGGCGAAAGATCTGGCTGGCGATGCATTCACTGTCAGCCGGTGCGGAGCTGTTATTTTGTCACACACGTTAAAGAGGTGATCCTGGAGCTGCCGGGGATCTTTTACTGCCCAAAGCACAGGACGGCAATGGCTCCATGGCATAGCAACGCAAACGTGGACAGCTTGTTTGTTTGTTTTTAATCTTCCTTCTAGGTTGGTGCAGCTTCCCCCCTTCCAAAGATTTTGGGATTGATTCGAGGTGCTGCTCGTTTCGCTCGCCCGCGCGCCTCAGCCAGTCCGTTTGGCCCCTCGGAGCAGGTTAGTCATCCGCGAGCGTCGTAGGAAAACCGGACGGCGCTCTTTCCTGGTCTCGTATTGTTTTGGTGTGTGGGAGGGGAGCGGAGTCAGGAGGGGTTACCGACTCAATGAGCGGCAGCGGTGGAGAAAGAGAAAGAGAGAGAGAGAGGGAGCCGGAGAGAGAAATGAAAAGATAAATATAGAGCGCAGCCAACTCTCCGCTGCATGAGGTAATTTGGTTTTCCTACGGTTGCCTCTCTTCAGGCCCGCTGGTAAACTGCAGCGCTTGCAGCCCGACGCCGTGTCACGATTCGAAAGCATCCCGTGTTCAACCCGACGTTGTCACCATTAATCGCACCTAAACTTTCCTTCTTGTAATTCGGTGATGTCTTTCACAGTTCAGATGTGGATTCGATCAATAAGACTGCTAAACCGATGAAAGGCGGCAGCTCGCATTGGCCTCGATTGTCGTCTCGTTTTGTACATTTCTCAAACAGAGATGCAAGGTCTTTTTTTTTTCTTCTTTCTCTTCTTCTCTGAATGGCAGACGGCCCACGATCACAAACCTGACCGCTTAGTGGGCAGGAAAAGGTCCTGCGGAGGCTTTGGCTTCCTTTTGGAGCAAAGCGATCCTCGGTAACACAGTTCCCAGACAAAGCCGATCCGAGGCCCTTCATTTAGAGCCGCTGCGTGGAACTATTGATTTATCTCCATCATTGATGTGGATTCCCTCACATCTCGCAGACTCCTCGCGCTTTTTCTCCTACACATTCAAAGCTCCTTGAGTGGGCTTAAATCAAGCATGAAGTTGCAGCGCACGCAGCGCTTTCAGACTGTTTGTCTTTACCTACTTGTGAAGCGATATTCGGATGGAAGCAGGAAAGTGTTAAATGCCATAGATGGCCAAAAAAAAAGGGGAGGGATGCATCAAAAGATAATTGCTTCGAATACATCCTAAAGCAGGAAATTACCGTCCAGCTTGTCAACTAAAGACTCGTACTGACGACACAAAAAAAGTCGAGAAACCTCCTTTATAATCTCTCAATTTTTCTCTAATTCCCAATCAATCTGACATCCAGTGTTTGTGTTGGACCAGGATGAGTCAGTGAGCTTGCAAAAGTGTTTTAGCGGATTAAAAACTTCCCCCCACCACTCTCCACCTCTCGCCGAAGCTCAGCATTCTGTCCATGTTTCACTGCAGTATTAATGTAGAAGTAACGGCTGACGATGATGCTGAAAGGTCACTGGTAATTAATCCGGCCCTGTATGCTCGATCGGCTTGTGCAGTTTTTAAAAAGAAAGCCCTCCGGTGGCAGGACCGGCTCACAGAGCTCCGGCGAAACCACAGCTCGAGACGTTTCTCATTTAACGAGCGTTTCTTTCTTCTCTTTCTCCCCCACTCCTGTTTTTTTTTTTTTTTTGGTCACTGAGGAAAGTTGAAAAAAGTATGGCTGTGTTATGGTTCATGGAGGCGTCATGGTTTGCCTTCTGGCCTCATTAGGGCCCTTGGTTTGTGCCTGAGGGGGGAGGCGGGCTCTCCAGGCTGAGTTTGCATGTTTCACTATGCATTTGTTTTCATTCCACAGTTAAAAAACATACATATTAGGTCAATCGGTGACTTTAATCCATCAATACAATGAAAAAAATTAGTCTCACCAAGTACATTTTCTAATATTTCAAGTCATGAAAATCCAGTCGCGCTTAAAACAATGAATCATCATCTAAGGAGTGAATTTTTGAAGTCATTTCCAAGATCTTAAATGTCTGATTACAAGAAATTTCATAAAGAGGACTTTTGGTTTATTTGCAGACTTTGTTTGTTCAATTACAAAACAGCTTGTTTTAACCTTTACTGTTACATTAACGCTGCAGTTTTGACTTAACAGAAGTAAAATCTACTTGCGAGTATTCTGATGTTTCCACTGTTGGCGTAAATGTGACTGTGTGATTGCCTGTGACGGACACCTCGACCTGCCCACCACATGTCCCGCCTTCAACCGTTCCTAACTGTCATTGGCTCAACTAACCCACAACGCTGGGTGACAGAAAAAAAACACGTCAGAAGAAGGATGAATGGACGTCTAAACTTTAATTTCTCTTTTTACTTTCATCCCAGTTAAACAGGCAATGAGATCCTTTCATAAGCAGCCAGCTATCACTTCATATTTCTTGCAACGTGTAATTTTCTCATCATCGCGTCTATTCACCAAAAAAAAAGTGAGCGTGTCACTGCGACTGATGAAACCAGTTGCTCGAAAATTTTCGAGGTTTTTTTTTTGCCCGCCTGCGTTTCTCAGCAGGTGAACTTAAGCCAGCTCAGTTTGAGTCCACAGCCATAGAAATCCTCATCAAAGGCTGCCATCGTCCAAAAAACATCAAAGGGGGGCAGACCTCTGTCTACCGGCTCGGGGAGGTAGAGGCAAAGGTTTCCCTGGTGGTGCATCTGTCTGCAAGTTCCATTCAAAACTCCCACATCACACCACTCTAATGCACGGCTCGTGGAAATTCTTGCATCCACACGTGCGAGAGCACAACATGTGTAGGGGGGGAGCGAGCAGCGCATGGCATCAGGTCGTCGTAAGAATGATGTGGATGAATCAGTGAAAGCAATCGTCAGATTTGTTTTTATCTGACCTGCATGAGAACGGGAGGGGGGGAGGGAGGGGGGGTTCTCTCCGTGAACAAACGGCGGACAGAAACGCGTCACTTCGCAGCATGTGATTGGCTCGTTTGCTCGGCGTGAAGCTGTATTACATAAGGCTTAGTAACATGTTTGCTGCCGCTCGCAGCTTTTGTTCCGGGGGACAACTGCAGAGAGAGAGAGAGAGAGAGAGAGAGAGAGAGAGAGAGAGAGAGAGAGACAGAGAGAGAGAGAGAGAGAGAGAGAGAGAGAGAGAGGTTCCCTTGGAATAAGAAGCCCACCGTTTGCAGCAGACACATATGCGTTCAGCCACTTTACACCAGGGCAAGACTGGGAGTGAAATTAGCTTAACAATGAGAGACAGAGAGAGAGAGAGAGAGAGAAATGACATACATAAAGCTTTCTTTTACCAGTGGGAGCTGCATGGGAATGAAGGCAGGGGAGGCATTACAGTCGCATGTAAGAGGAGATTTGAATACTTAATACGATATAATTGCAGGAGGGAGACACAGTTGCTAAAATGGGGACAATAGTGGTGAAGGGGCTTCGGTTTTTTTGTTGGGTTTTCTTTTTTACACTCGGGACGGATGCAAAGGGAAACAAAAGTACCCGTTCACGCTGCTCGATCGGTTTGTCAGAGTGCGAGAAAAGATGTGCCTCCATTTCGGAAACAGAAACGGAGGGACCAAGAAGAAGTATCAGAGCACAGTTCCTCCCACCTGACATTTTTTCCCCCCCTCACGATGCCTGTAATTCTCTTCCGTTCCTTATGCAGGATGTTTTATTCCGACTGCACAGTTGTTAATGGCCTATGTGCTTCCTTCTTTGTCACAGCCATGCATTATTTAAGGGTGAAGGGGAGAGTATTAGTTAGCCGGAGAAAGAACAATAGAGGGTTACTCCTGTTGGCCCGCTGCCATTCATCAGCTTTGGGAAATTTATGGCTCTTTGTTCTGTGTCTTTCATCATATCCGCGTGTCCAAGTTGGCAAAAATTTCAATGGGTAATTTTTTGTGTGTGCGTGTGTATGCGTGTGTGTGTGTGTGTGTGTGTGTGTGTGTGTGTGTGTGTGTGTTTGCATTGTGCATGTGCACTTTTGGATTGAGGTTGTGATGACTAATTGAATTTAATCTCTCTTTTTTGCATTCACGCACACGCACACACACACAAACACGTGTTCGCACACACACAAACAGTACAAGCAGTCATGCTCACCCACATGCACCTGCCTCTGGTACCTATTTCAATGCACCATTCAATGGATGCATTATATTCATCATCGTACATTATTCAGTTTTGAATCAGGGGCTGTCAGCTTGCTGACGATTCCCCCGCTTCCAAATTTAATAGGCTGGACAGGAATAGCCTTCAGGACGGTGCCGCGCTGCGATTCGGTGAAACCTCTCCGGCGCGGTGGCCTTCGGACGCAGCGCTGTGTTTGATTTTCTCTGAACGGCAAGTTCTCCGCAAACGCTGGACGAATGCGATTAACCCCCTGACTCCTGCAGTGTTCCCTTTGTCGGAGGTTATTCGCTGCCGTGGCCTTTGTAATCAGTTTGCCGGCTGATTTCTGTAATACATGTGTGTGTTTGCATCTTTGTAAGTAAATGTAATCTCTCCACGTACACAAAGCCAACTCAGAGGTGCTGTTTCGGTCCGACAGTCACAGTGATGCTAACGCTGGAGGAAACAGTGCGGATTTGCCGTACGACTTTCGTGAATTAACGAGGACGTGAAAAAAAGGGGAGCGACAAAGCTCTCGATGCTATCGCTTTTATTTTTGTCGCCTTAGCAAGCGTGAAGCCGTTTCTGCCTGCGGCTTCGGCGCAGGACAAGATCGTTCCGAGCCGATAATGAACGGTCCGCGCAGGTTTTCGTTTTCATGGTTTGAATCGCGGCTAATCCAGTTTTCAGGTAGCTGAGGACCTCGGTTGTGTGTCAACCCCCGGAGGCCCCCCCTCCACCACTGGGGTTCGCCTCTTTGTGTCGTCACACTGCCGGGGTCTCGCTCTCTCTACATTAGGAGACACTTTTAACCGAATCCCCGCTCGCAAAGTTCCGCGTGAAAAAACCCCAACAAAAAACGGTGACACACTGGGCGCGCTCTCACGCGCTCATTCATTCATGCACACATTATCTAAAGGGAACATGTTGTTCTTTTGGCCATATTATGTTTATTCCCATGAGAACACACAGAAAACAGATGACATTCCAGCAATGAAAGATGATCTCTCACTCTCTAATGACAAACGTATTTGTTCTGCAAATGGCATACATAGTAAGGTGCTAAAATGTCACAGTGAAGAGAAGAAAAAAAAAAACAACAAAAAAACATTGAATGGACAAACGTCTGTTTTCTTAAACCAAACAAATCAAGGTAACATCAAACTGGAAAGTGGGAGATTTTAAGCATCAGGAATCTCATATTCGTTCAACAAATGATAATTTTGATATTAATACATTGTCTGATAATATACTGTAGAAATCTCATTATTTGCATGCCTAGAAAATACCCTGTATTTCTTACTGTGTTCAACTTACTCAACAGTCAGGGGGGAAATAAGGGTTGTTTAATGCATGCAAGCGTTGGTGTTTTCAAAAGGAACCAAAAAAAACATGTAGCGGATCGTGACCCTTCATGGGTCAAGCTACCAAATCAGTAGTCGAGTGCCGTAAAATGTATAAAGCAACAAAAAAATAAATAAAAATGAGGGGCGGTTTGTGGAACGAGGCCAAAGTGCAGAGTGAAAGAAAAAGACTTTGAAATTCAAGGCAAAAAGCTGGAGATGATAGGATAAAAAAAAAGAACGAATAACAAAGAAAAGGAACAGGACAAGCGATGTGTTGGTCAGATATAAGGCTGCTCCTCGCGTCGGTTCGGCAGCGCTCTCTGCCTTTTATGCTTCTGAGAAAAATACCGAGGTCGGGTGTCTTCTAAATGTTTCAAACCAATACAAAACAAGCAGAAAAAGGATACATGAAATATTTCATTCCGCTTGTGCGGCCTTTGAAATATTCATATACGCATCGAAAGTGTGAGGGGAGGGAGGGGGGGGGAGGAATTTGCGAACGTTTCAAATAGAAGATAAGCGTAAATACTTTGTATAAATATTTGAATCTACATTTGAAAGTCGCTTTAAGCTCGGACCGACATGCACCGGCCCCGGTAGCGGCGGTGAGGTGAGCGGCTATGCCTGTGCGGAGGCCCCCCCCTTCCCCTCCCTCCCCCTCCCCCCTCATGGAAAAATTGTGCTTTATGTACCGAGGAAAAAAAGGGGACAACACCGGTAGGGAGGGGGGTCCATTTCTGTAACCGGGAGACGCCTGATTAGATGCACATCAGCATTTGTTCACGTTGTTTCTGTGGATTCAAGACCCCTAAAAATGAGTATGAATTGAATCTTGAGGGGGGGGGGGTTAAGTCTCCCACCGTGGACGGGACTTGATCAGATGCACGCCGATGAGGAGAAGGGTGTTGGACGGGTCGAAACGAAACGTCGGTTCGCCTCAACATGTGGGAAAGCCAAACCGGAGGTGAGTGTGAGTTTCTCTGACAACACTGGACGGACGAAATGATCGCTGATCTCCCCCGAGGAGGGGGGGAAAAGGAAGTCCATCACCGGCAGGGTTAAACATACTCGCGCTGAAGCTGCGGTCGGACACGTGAGCTGAGTTATGAGGCTCGGCTCTAATAAAGCTGATTTAACACACTCTAAAATGAGAATATTGGAGTATCCATAATAAGCCCGTGGTGCGCTGTCATGGCTACCAGTTTTAACTCAAGTTTACATTATATAACTTGAGCTGCTGAGTTATAGCAGTAGAGTGGTTGTTTACGATTATAAAAAAAGACAATCTGAACCACCCAACCCAGTAAGTGTAGATATAGATACTGTACACGTGTGTCTGTGTATCTGTACTTACTTGTCTACAAAACCAACCTATAATATAGATTGACACTCTAGGAGAGGAGTATTGCATGAGTCGGGGGGCTGGAGACGGATGTCTTGGCTCTCTCTCCAAGCACTGCAATGGAACAAGCTGGCCATTGACTAAATGAAGCTTTATACTCGTCCTCTGGTCCTGTCGCGCAGCCCGAGGGGGGGTCCCGGTCAGTCGGGCAGCCCGTCCACGAGCGGGGGCTCCTCCAGGGCGGCGGCCGAGCCGTTGGTCTCGCCCCGCTCGGCCCCCGACTCCCTCTCGGCCGTGTCCTCGTCCTGGCTGAGCGGGTCCTGCCGCGACAGGTGGCTCAGGGTGTCAAAAGTGTGCGTTTTGGGCTCGGGGCTGAGCAGCGAGAGCGTGGGCAGCAACGCCCCGTCCCGCTGCTTGGCGGCCAGCTCCTTGGCGCTGCAGGAGGGCGTGTTGGTCTCGTAGACGTCGTGGAAGTTGTTGTAGTCGACCTCGTAGAAGCCCTTCTCCAGGGAGAGGACCGGGGTGAACCGGTAGCCCCAAAGCACCTCCGTGTCCAGGTAGGAACTCCGCGCCTGGCATGTCATCCCTGGCGTGTGGACGGACGTGGCCACACGCACACGCACACACACAGACACACACACACACGGGAGAAAGAATTGACATCACTTAATTATTCATGGGTACACATAAAAGGCCAAGATCTGCAGATCGTTATCAACCATTTTGTCCTTTAAGTCTATAAAACTCAAACAGAAATCCTTCTTTGCTTCAAAATTAATAAACTGCATGACAAGTAAAACATTTTTTCACTTTGGATGGTAAAAGACGGAGTGCCTTCATTTTTAATGACAGTGAGACTGCAGAACGGCCGGTTCCTGTTAACTCGGAAACTATGTCGGTACAAATATTGTCATGTCAAACGGTGGTCCCATAGAGAGTTTGTCAGGTTGTAGGTGTGCAGGGGAGGTGTAAGGCTACACAATTAAAGGGGTGGCATAATAGGATTAATAAAGGCTTAATTTATTAGGTGTAGACCTCTGGAAGCTAAATCCTCATAAGACATGTTTACCT
>JAUESE010000020.1:8953447-8968433 GCA_032274725.1 Malacoctenus triangulatus | reverse complement strand
ATCACCTCTTAGCGGCTCATTGGGGGTATTAGTTGGTAATTATATGTATATTTAGCCAACAGGACGATAGCAATTAAAAACAAACAAAAAATAAATAAATTGCACAAAAAAACAGCGTTTATCCTGCTGAGATATGTTAAAGTCTTTTTTTTAACGAGAAGTCGGGTTCCTCCCAGTTATTTGATGTTGTTCAGGAAGTGGGTGTGGCCTCATGACAGACAGCCGTCCCGAACTAACCCCAGAATGGGGTCTGGGCCTCGATGTCGCGATCCCACCTATCCGGTGCAGATCTGAATCTGGACTGTGACACAGTTGGGGCGTCAAAAATTGTATATATACTGGCACTATTCTATCTTATTGTATTTGATTTTATTTTTTACACTTATATTGAACAATGCTGTTTCTTTATTTTACTTTACTATATTATTCTTTGGGTTGTTGTCTTTTTATGCATGCTGTGTTGCACAATTTTTCAATTTTTCAATGCTTTTTTTGCACTCCTTTGCTCCTGTTGTGTGTTTTTTGAGCCATGTGTAAGATATAATTTCTCCTCTGTGAGATAATAAAGTCTTATCCATCCTTATCCATCCATCCAAAGAGGATGAGAGAAGAGAAGATGTGCGTGTATTTGCTTTTCAAACCATCAAACTGACCCCATCCAGCCAGCTGCTGAGTGCTTGTGTAATTCACACCATTGCTTTTGAAAGGCTTCTCGAGCACGCAGTGTATCCATGACGGTGTAATGAAAACATTTACCACTTCTGCTTTTCCTGACAAGGGAAGATGTCCACTCATGTCGACACTTGTTGATTGTTTTTAATTACACTTGGGGGGGAGGGGGTGCTGAGGTCGCCGTGTGAAACAGTTAATTAGCAGAGAGCCTCACAAAGACCGGCGGGCGGGTAATGCAGCGTTCCCACTCTCGCAGGAACATGCAGATCTGATTGGCTGGCAGCAGCGCAGGGGGAGGCGAGAGGCAGAGAGGTGCTAGATCTTAATTTTGCCAAATGTCGACACCCGTGAAACGTACAGATTGAACCTTAGAAAAACTCGTAAAGCAGAGAGGAGAGTCAAGAAATATGATTATGGAGGACAACTTGAAGGTTTTCCATTTGTTTTTTTTTTTCATTATCCACCAGGAGTGGAAATTTTGGTCATTAATTTTCCTGGTTGTCCAACTTTCCCAAGACGTGTTAGAACCCTGTACCGGCTCCTCGATGAAGCAGATGTGAACATATTTTCCTCCTTTTAGTCGTCTTACATCCAGATGCTGGGGGCCAGTTTCCTATCGCTCACTTTCTGGAGAAATAATAAATCAAATTCTCACATCTGTCGGTCGAATCAATATAACAAGTCCTATAAAAGGAAACAAACAGACCTTTTTTTTTTGCCCCTTTTTTTCTGTTTTTTTACAGCCACTTGCCCTTTCGGTTTATTGTTTGATTATGGGAGACCGCAAGACTGCCTCCCCTCCCTCCATACCTTACTCATCCAGCTGCTGTATTACATAATCTGTAAATGCATGACATTTCTAATACATGAGCTCTTAAAAAGATGCCAAAGTGATCTGGTATCCAGTGGCGCGCCGAGGAGAAGGAGAAGAAGAAGAAGAAGAAGAAAAAGAAGAAGAAGAAGAAGGGCTTTTGCTACATTTCCCTCAGCTTCCCCTCTGGAAACGGGCGTCCTAGTTTCCACATTTAACTTGTGAAATGTTTGTTATTTCTGCGACGGGATCATCAAAGACAATATAGCGTCTCTCACTTCCTAATGAGAAGGTGGGGCGGGGGGGGGGGGTGTGTCTATAGTGTCTGTTAAGGTGTTTGGCAGACCACTTGATGTGTTGGTTTTAAAAGCGCTCGGCGTCGCAGTCCAAACACATTACGCCGCTTTGTGAACATCTATAGTAACTTGTCTGATTAGCATTTCAAAGACGCCGCGCCGCCGCCGCCGCCTCGCTCCTGCTGAGGCTGCGTCGCCATTCGAGTCCGAGTTCGAGCGAGACGCAGCGTTTACCCACAGCAACCGCCGCAGCAGTGACCTTCTGTGGCCGAGTCGAGTGTAAAGGAAGCCTTCACCGATAGTGAATGACAACTGAATGTGTCTCTTTTTTTGTGTGTCGCTAAGCTTCTGCCTCCAAACTGTGATTTCCCCCCCCCTCCCCCTCCATTCTGTGAAAGAGAAGAAAAAATATTTTGTTTTAGTTTTGTATACCTACAGCCCCGCTGCAGGCTGCTGTGTGCGTAGGAAGAAACTTGCGCTCCGATGTGTTTTGTGTGCTTCAAGACTCGACAGCTGGCAGACGAGCAGCAGCAGCCAGCGCGATAAATAAAGGTTACAGAATTCAGATCGTTCTCTTTCCCGACGAGTACGTGCGCATCCGCTTGACCTACGTGCGGTTTATCATTCCTGTCGTTGGTTTTTGTTTCGAATTTTTTTGTTTTTCTTTCCGCCAGAACACGCGGAGACACAAGCGAGAAACAGTAAGCGAAGACAAGAGGGTGTTCTTCGGAGAGATTATGCGAGTCCATCTGTTTTGTGGTTCGGCATTACAGGAGCCAGAGCCAGAGCCGGAGCTACAGCGTCGCCCCTGAACAGTCACAGCTCTCTGCGCCTTCCGTCAGAGAAGCCACGATCACTTGTCAAACACAGGTGCGTATAAATAGGCCACTTTAATAACGCCTGCCTTCCTCTCACACGTGTCACTCGCAGGGCCGTGGCGTTGGATCGACGGCACGCACAATGGAAAAAAACAAAACAAAACAAAGGCCAGACTTCCATGTTATTAGTTACACCAGCGCCTTCCTCGTGTGATACGCCAGCGCGTCGATGCAGGAGTAATTGCAACCATCATCTTCTGTTGCTGCTTTTTTTTCCAGGGAATTTCAGCGCTCACCTTTACGCACTGACTGTAAATTCGCCCCCCTGGGCAGAGTTTGTCTTGTCACCCTCCCCTCTAATCGTCGCCGTGGTGAACGTGAGACATGCTGTGGTGAAAAGCCCCTGGAAAGGTCAAGGCAAAACGGTTCATAAAGTGCACGTTCATGTTTATTCTATTACACTCCAGCTCGCAAGCTGAGCTATTGTGATTAAAGCTCCAGTTTTCATTGTTTCTCCTCGTTTCTGTTCTGGCATTTTTATAGACCGATCACATATAAGGAGCACAGGCGTACATTTGCTGAAGAAAAAGAGAATGGTGGGGACTTTCAATGGAAAGTGGATTTATGGCCGTGAGCGTAATGAGGGCCTCGGAAAGTTCTTTTGTTCTTGTTTTACTTTACAACTTGTACTTCGCCTGCGTGTTTTTCGGAGCGACTTTTTGATGCCCCGCCCTCATGTGCCCCTGGCACGCACTGCGGGAACTCCGTTTTCCTCGTTTGAGTGCCTAAAACAGAGACATGGAAAGTTCTTCCTGTCACGCTTTTCTCGTGGTCATTTCTTACATGAACGGAATAAAACCGGGCGAGCTGGTGGCCACCTCTGAAGCTTTCTCAAGATCTCGACATGACTTTAAAAAGTGTTTGGTGAACTAAATTAGGCTTGATTTGAAGTCTTTTGACCTGTCGCCATTGAGAAACACAAGAAAAAAGGGATCCTAACACACAAAACTGCAGTGGAAGAGAAGTCACAAAAAAGTGTTTCTGAAAACCAGAGAGAGGATGAAAAAAGTCATTTCTTTCACATGAATAATTTACTGTCAAGGAAACTGGGGTCTGACGCCTGAACCTGAATCTGCAGCACAGAGACGGTCGTGATGACTGGCAGTCGCTCAGTGGAAGGAGCAGCGATGTGACTATAAACAGCTGCTTGATTAGAAATGGACCCATATTAAGTAACATCCCAATGCTTCAGAGTCAGGTCAGATATAGAGCGGGGGTGTCTTCAGTTCTAGATTCCTGCCACAGAGGCTTCAAGCTTTTTTTCAATATCTGAACAGACTCTGGAGTTTTTTTTTCTGACCTTTGTTTTAAAATATGAGCTGACAAGACGACACTCCTTCGAAAAAGCATGTTTTCACAAACCTCAGCGCATGTTCTTTTGATGGGAAACCAAACTGGGCTGTCTGAGTTGGTAAGATTAGCCTTCACACTGAACCCCCGTCTCTCTGGACCAAGCAGCGGCAATGAAGCGGAGCCTGACGACAGCGAGTGAGGCCGAGTGGAGTGTCACGTCCGCAGCGTGATCACAGACCGGGAAAAAAAAAGAGTGACGCTCTTAAGGAATAAAAGAAAGTACACCATGGAGGCAGAAACACGTCAGCTTGCAGGTGCCGCCTGGCTTTTTGTTCTTTTTGTTTGTGTGCTTCATCCAGTGCGGTTTGCTCATCGGCCGACTGGAGTCTTCAGCTAAAAGCTGGATCATATGCGAGGCAGAATGATAGCCAAATAAAAGTTTACATATCAGACACGAGCTTTCTATAAATTGTCCTTGATGGAAGTGAAATGAAGCCTGAACTCAGCATCTGTTTCTGTTTGGAGAGTTTTCAAATGCAGATATCACTGCAGCTTCTAAAACAACGACACGACTGAAGTTTAGCTTGATTTCGATGCTTAAAATCGTCAACATTACTTAAAATGACTGATTTAACTATTCCTCATTCCACAGATAGTTAACGCACATGATTAAGTCTTTATTTGTGTAATGTACCATGCGGGGGGACATTTTTATACCTCCACTGAATTTATTCACTCTGAGAGGAGAATCGAGTGTGTCGTATGTTCCCTCTGTTTTTACAACATGCGTCTTCATTAGCGCGATTACACTGCCTTGTCAAGTAGGTGGACAGGGTGGTCTTTAATAAGTCGTCCTCTTCTTTTACTTGCTATCATAAATAATGTAGGAGTGGCTGTTTTTTTTTTCTCAGTAATTTTCCCAGAGCCTGACTCACGATCATGCTGCAAACTACGAGCTGGCTGTCAATGCAGCAGCAAACAAGCGATGGCGAGGGGGGAGAATGAAGCCACCTCACCACCCACTTAGCTGTCACTTCTGGAAGGCATGACAGCACCCAGCTCCTGAGGTGATAGATAATTTCTTTTTTTGAAAGGGGGGAAGGGGGTCATCGTTATATTCTTGACACAATTTCTGTTTGGTCCTTCAATCTTTTATCATAGCTGGCTTTATGGGATCAGTACTCCAGTTACATAAATGAGAAGTGTCTCCAGAGAGCAAGTTTTTCTAAACTTTCGCAAAATACCAGACTGTCATTCTTTTTCTTGCAAATGAATGGACATCCAGACATCAGGAGACACGTTTACTCCTGATTGACACACTTTTGATTAAGAAGTCACATTATTTCACTCACATGATCAAACATGAAAGTGATGTTGAGGTTCATTTTTGTCCAGACTTAGTCTGCGGATCAATTGCATAATGTTTCTCACTAAGTTGTCGACCTATCGTAGCATGCACAAGGTGCCACCTCTGGAAGTGCCTCTAATGGATTTCACAGACTGATCATGTAAAGTGGGCTTTCTTTTGGTGTAATATGCTTCCATTTGTACTTTTTCTAAGTTCCAAAGAGGTTTTTTTGTCCATTGTGTAGTTTGGAAGTTTATTTGCTTTCCACCTGTGTCTTGTCATGTCCCCATGCCCTTTATTTGTAGATATACCCCAGTCTACACCATTATTTAACAGCGCTTGGTTATGATGCTTGATTTGATTATTCTGTAGAAAAGAAACAAAACAAAAATCCAACATTACAGATATGGTATAGCTTTGAGAAAAGAAAAGGAGGAGAAAGTCTGTGTGTCTGTGTGTGTGTGTGTGGGGGGGGGTGATGGGACAGGGGGCGGGGGTGGGGGGTGCTCGCTGATGGTTAGATTAGCTCGCTGCCTAGCGGTCAAGGACAGTGACGGCATAACCCTGCATGATGCCACGCTCTCTGCCGGTGAAGCGAAAGGTGATTCAATGCCTGAGTCAAGTATCCAGCAGCGTGAGCAGGAAGAAGCATGGCTGCCGGTGCTTTGGAGGGAAAACAAAACAGATCATGAATAAATAAAAGAACAAATGAAGTCGAGCTGAAGTGGAAGAGCAATTCAAAGCCACGTCTGATCTCCGGCTCAGCTGGGCCTCGCCCTGATCAGCCAGTGTGTTTCGTTTACTGGAGAGAAGTGTGATGCTACTCATTGAAGTAATTCAGTGGCATGTTCATGGATTGTATTTAAAATGAGAGCATCGTAATTAGTCCCTACAATAAAGACCAGCGAACAATGCAGCTGAGGCTTATAAACAAAACCAGATTGCGCCAACAAACAATAAAAGGACCTGCAACAACCAATTAATCGCTATCAATTTCCCAGCAATGTCAATAAGAGAAAAAAAGACCAAAGGTCTTAATTCTCTTTTTTGTTTGATTGTTTGTTTAAAAAAGATGCAAACTCCTCGTCAGGGAAGTCAGATGTATGAGCCTGTCGGGCAGAATCAGCCTGCATGAGAGTCAAATCTGACACCTGGTTTTAAATTGCAAAGTGTCAACATTACTATGACGACAACATACAACAGTGAGCATCTGAAAGTAGATGTTGTGCCCAGTTTGTTGCTAAACACTGAATTAAAGCTGTAGTTGGATGAGCATATGTAAAAAACGCACAACTTGATAACCAATTGCTGTAAGATGCTGCAGTCACTGTTTTCCTCACTGCCTTTTTCAAGTAAATGTCACATGTTAGATTTTGTTTTGTTTTTACAGGTCACGATGCTTTCATTTTATTGATTCAGTCGAGATGTATAGAAACTCGGCTGAAAGCGGCCCCTACACAGTTTCACATCCCTGCCATACGTGTTTATATTGTAATTCTGAATGTCTCAGTGTTTCCCCCCCTGCAGCTCAGACTACAGGCAGCAGCCCCGTGGAACTTTACAGCAACACCTAGCCATGTTCGCCTCATAAATGTTACCAGCCTGGAGCACTTTCCAGGCCGGCCTGACCTTTACCCCAAACACAGACCTGCGGTGGGGGCAGCTACACTTCAGTCATTTGGAAATAAACAATATCAAAGACATAACCTTGAAGTAGCAACAGTGAAAATGCGGGCTGCAGCGAGTACAGAGAAACTTAGCTTTCAGTAGTTGGGCCTCTGTTGCAACAACAAATACTGACAAGTGTGCGGATGAAAATAGAGCCGCAGTTGTGAGATGAACTGAACTGCCTGCTTCCTCGGAAGGACGTCCATCAGCTTTTATGATGTCATGCAAATTGGAAATGCTTATTGAAACCTGCGCTGGCCTTCGAGTGCAAACGCTTTCATACTGTTTACGCCTCGCTTCGAGTCAATTAGTCTCTCTGTGTTTCCATCCATTAAAGCGTTTCCAATGAACAGGTACCCACAACTCCATGCAACGGATCTTTCCATGCCAAGGCTCCTCCGCCTTTCCATCCATTTGTAATCCATCCCTCCCACTCAGCTCACTTCATGCATCAAACATTTCCTCACTCTACTTATCCATCCCTCTCGATTATCCCCCTTCCACCACTCTCCCAACGTCTAAGTGATCCGTTCCCGCTCTCGTACCTGTAGCTTCCACCATTCCCTCGAGGATGACCACGATCTCAAACTCCTCCTTCTCCATTTGCGCCATCGACATTTCCCAGAAGGGGCTCTTCTCGTTAATCTCGTGAGAGATGATGAGGGGCGATACCAAGAACAGTCTGTCATCCCCCGTGTCAAACCCGATGTTGATGTCAGTCTGGTTGAGCGGGATGAACTCCCCCTCCTTGGTCTGCTGCGAGCGGATCAGCTTCGCTCTGATCGACGCCTCCACAATGTGAGAGTTCCTCAGGTCCCCCACCCGAAACATCAGGCACATCTTGTTGTCTCGCACCGATATGACAGCTTTGTGCGAGAACATGAGGGTCTCGGCGCGGTTCTTTGGCTGTGAGATCTTGACAAACATGCAACCCACCATCATGGCGTTGACGATGGAGCCCAAGATGGCCTGCACCAAAAGCAGGATGATGCCCTCGGGGCATTTTTCGGTGATGACGCGGTAACCGTACCCGATGGTGGTCTCCGTCTCGATGGAGAAGAGAAAGGCTGAGACAAAACTGTTGAGGTTCTCCACGCACGGGGTCCAGCCCTCCTCGTCGGCGTGCAGCAAATCGCCGCGGATGAGCGCGATCAGCCACCATAGGAAGCCGAAGAAAAGCCAGTTTACCACGTAGACCAGCGTGAAAATGAAAAGACTGAGCCGCCAGCGTAGGTCCACGAGTGTGGTGAACAGGTCACTGAGGTAACGGTAGGTCTCTTGCACGTTCCCGTGATGAACATTGCACTTGCCGTCCTTCTGCACGTATCGCTGACGCGGCTTCTTGGCGGGGTCAGAAATCAAGTGGGTGCGCTCTGTGGAGATCTGAGCCTCCCTCAAGTGTTTGGGAAGCTTCTTCACCTGTGTTGAAAAGGAGAGATAAAAAGAGAGACAGTGTGGAGTGAGGAAATAAAGGAGGGCGAGAGGAAGTAGGCATGCAAAGAAAGGATGAAAGCAGGCAAGAAGCTGTCCTCACATGGGTGTATTTCACCTGACGCTAACTGTCTTTTGGTTGTTTTCTTTTCAATGAACACTTCCCTTACAACTCTATTGGGTTTGTAGTGGAGGAGGCCGGCATTAACTTTCTTACGTGATGTTCCTCCAGGCTTTACAACCCCCCTCACTGCTCAGTGAGGAGGGAAATCAAATTAGGGAGCAGTTATAAAGTCACTTCCCAGCACTGCTCAGCAATGACATTGGAGGTGTCGGTGGACGCTCGTGCACGTACAGGGCAGAAAAGAACTAAGGAGTGAGGACACAATGGGTGCTCAAGGACACCCAGGTCTTTGTCTGGGCTGGCACGGCTCCAGCGAGTCGATATGGCTCCGTAGCCTCTCTCCCAGTCGCATAACCCCCCCCACCCTTCACCCTCTGAGGCTTTCACATGCCTGAATGGGCGACCGGTGAGAGATCATCCCTCCTCTTTCAGCTGAACCACATAGGGACTTCAAAAAGAGCAATATATGTGTCCGGCTGGAAAAGATCATATGTGCTTCGCAAGCAGAGAATCAGGTGTAATGTATAAGAAAGTGGTGACAGTAATACAGCTGTTGTAGCAGGCTGTTAGGGTGAAAAGGGGGCCAAGCAATAAGCTCTTTACTGGTCCATCTATTCACCCCCTTATGTACAGTGATAACCTTTTGGGCCATGACAGAATAAAAGGGATTGGACATGTATGGGGCTAAAGTGATTTTCTTACTCGCGCGTTTTACTTTTCTTGACAGTAACGAGGTCAAGTAGGAACAGAAGGAGTTTTTTTTTTGTTTTTTTACCTCCACATAGGTCATTGGAAGCATTTTTTTCTGCCCTTTTAGTCAGTGGGGATAATTTCAGGAATTGTTGACAGATAAACATAAAATTTTGCAATAGGGTCTGTACAAACCAGAAGCCTAATTGATTCAATTATCTGTTGCAACTGAACATGGCCCAATCTTTAGCAGCTCACAGATATCATCAATTTATATGGAAGAGAATCCATACCAGAACAAATACTGAAAAGAGTCTTGAAGGGTTGATAGTTATTGTGCTTTATGTCTTGTGTACATGGGGGGTGGGCTCAGGAAAGGTCAAGCTGTTAATCCCCCACATTGACAGAGGGTAGTTTTGGTGGTATGAGCATCAGGGTGCCTTCTCGCTGCCTCAAAAGTGTACCAGGAAAGGCCAACAGGGAGGATGATCCAAGGTTGAGCCAATACCAAGGAAATGATTACTTTCGACTGGTCTAGGACCAGCTCAGGTCCTCGCAGAAAAGCTGGAGGGAGTCGCAGGAGACAGGGATACATTGACCTCTCTGCTTCCCATTATATGGCAGCATGACCCCATGTTCGATCAGTTGGTAAAATGACAGATGGATGTCCAGGGAGACTTTCAGCCTGTAATGCGAGACTCTTACTAACCCACAGAAATTCTTCGAGTGAATGTCAAGGTGCAATTACCCCTATAAAAACGTTTCACAATCTTGCCTAGTGGATTTCATCGAAGTTGTCGCCCTCCTCTATCACGATACATTTACAGACGCACAACAAAGACAGATCTATCTATCAAGGCAAAGGCATCGAGTGTCCTTCAAGCGGTCCAAGGACGCCGCGGCAACGGAGTGACACTTTCCAATCTCTGTTGATAATTGAAAATGCATTGTGTCGCAGGAAAAGAAGAAACATGTTCCCTGCCCTCAACGCGTCTCGCTGCTAATCGAACACCTGTGAACCATTTATCTCTTGAGTCATGCTCGCACTCCCAGAAAAGTTACATTGTATTGCGCTTGTACTCGCTCACCCTATCTCAAAAGCGATCATTCTCACAGTTCAGCCCGGGGTAGAAACACAATCTAAGCCTCCACAATGTCCTTGCAGCGCCTCCGGTTGTAGTGGTTGCAAAATAAAGTCTGTCTGCCCGGGGGCCCGGCGAGGATCCTTTCATTGAGACGTCAGCTGCCGTTTCGCCAGGCGTCCTGTGAAGGGGGCGCGCGCTCGGTCAGCTCCGCAGCGCGCGGATCTCTCTCCGACATCGATCCGAAGGGATCCTTATTTAAGAAACATTTGGACAAAGAGGAGTTGAAAGACAATGCCTATTGACTTCCTTCGCAATTAGTGGCTTGATGACAGTGCATTCGCTAAATGTCAATGGGCTCCCTTATTACAAACTAACCCCGGGGATATTGGATCGGATATAGATCCGTGTCAGTCCAACACTTTTGGGGTTGAACTTCACCGATGTGTTCACTAGCAACAACAGCAGGTTTAAAAACTGTATCTTTATTTTACAGGTTGTTCATAATTTGCCACAACCCACATTCCAGCTGAGAGATGGATAAAATAGGCCAATTTATTTCCACACTTTGCACTGGGCTAATTGAGTGATAGATGAAGCTGTCACGAGGAGCGCTGCCCAATCTTTGGCCTTTGTAGTCGATATAGTCCCCGAGGGTGATGGGCCATAAACAAATTCATTAGCTGTCTCCGCTTGGCATCCGTGAGTGGTTGGGGGGGTTTTCTTTCATTGAGCCTTTCTGGTCAGGCTTGAGTGGACCGTGTAAGCTCCAATCAGCTGGGGAATTAGGACAGATAACAAGCACAACCCTCCCATCTTTCATTGGACAGTGGTGTGGTGTCTCTTCCTTATCACCCCCCCCCCCCCTCTGCCAAGTAAACTCTATTATACTTTTCTGAACAACTGTAACAGCTTTGGTTCCACCTTGTAGAGCTTAATTTACTGTGGAGAAGCAATGCGTCTTTTCCTACCCCTCCCTATCAGAGTGCATTTCTTTTGTGCAGCACAGACCCTCCACCTTCTTACAATCCTGGAAAGCGCTTTCTTCTTCATATCTGTCCTAGATAATCACTCTCAGATCTACTTGTCATAGCTCCGGCTGATTTGTTTCTTCTGCAGTTTTTTTTTTTTTTTTTCTTTATCTGTGACTGTTCGCCACACAGCTTTTTTTCCCCCTCTCCCTCTCATCACAATCCTCACAATCCTGGAGCAAATTGCACAATTTGGTGGCATACAGTTGGCTGCATACCTGCTCAGGTGTGACTCCTATCTCCATGTTGTGGTCCATTAGGACTCGAGAATCTCCTGCCATCCTCAGCTGAAGCTCACCTGCAACAGAACAGAAAGAATTCCAAACTCAGTTTGTCACGTTTCTCCAGCAAATTCAGCAGCAACAGTTGTCAACACCGGAAGGCAGTATAGGAAAAAAAAAGACCACTTTTGAATATTTCTCTGAATAAACTGGCGACGATCACAAAATATCTCCCAGTGCCAAAGATGCAGCCCGCTTTGAAACGTGTCTCGAGCAGCGATAATGTGTTGATATTGTAACATGACCTCGCAGCACATTATTTCTCTACCTGTCATTTGAATGGCGCCAATCTGTCGATGTGTCGATACTTGCTCAGCGATGTAAGTTAAGGGAACGCCTGGAGCCATTTGAATGCCGCGGTTTACCAGGTCAGTGGATCGCGCTCGTGCCAGTTGTAACATTACATCTTAGTAAAGATTTTGTGCACTCAAGCATATCAAGGCAATGTAGGCACATGCAGGGAAGGTCCATTATTCCATTATTGCTCACTTAACTCAAGGCGCAACCTTATAATTTATGTACTCTTTTTTATGTTGTTGTTGTAAGTGGAGACAAGCACCATGGCGTGAGCTGACCAGGAGAATAGTAAGCAGGTGTGGGAGTCAAACTGGGGACTCATTGTCAGTGATATGGAGTACGAATACGCCGGCATGTGTTACGACTGCCCAAAACGATGATCTGCAGATTTTGTTGAACAACTCTCAAATCTCCTGATCATCGTACTCGCTGCAACTCAGCTTTTAGCAGTAACGTAGACCTCCACCGGGGCACCGCACCTGCTCGACATCCTGTTAGGCTGTTTTTATGTATGAACATTTAGCTCCAAACACTGTTGTACAGCCTTGCGGGGCCTGATTTTAGGTCCTTTTAATGAGCACAACACATCGAGAGAACAATGAAACAAAGGCGTTGAATGCATAAATGTATTTTTCAGGTTTGAAGTTGAATATCCTCATGTATAAATACCAATAATCACATGATTCGAGGTGAACACAAAGTCACGAGAGAAAAAATTCAAACTTTACTTTACAGAAGCAAACTGAAAATAATCTTCTAGGTGTTTGAAAGTTTTTTTTTTTAAACTTGGACACCGCTGTATCACAATAACAAGACCCCCCCCCCCCATCACATGTGATGGCCCAGTGTTCACTGTTGGCTAATTTGCCTTGTACCACAAAGCAGGCTCAGCTGCAGCATTTTTAATGATGTCATTTTCCCAAAGAGCAGCCTGCCTCATTGCCAGGCCCGCCAGTTGTTTCTTCTACGTGTGCCCACACACGCGCTCAGACACACACACACACACACACACACACACACACACACACACACACACACACACACACACACAGAAACACGACTGCATCCACAATGTCCCACTGTGGCCAGGCCACACCTCCACCCTCAATCGCTCTAAAAAACCAAAACGAAATAAAATCCACTTGGTCCGTTTGATATGAACTGAGCTCATTATATCTTTGTGGATGCCTTTTTAGGCTAAATTGGTGAGGTTGTCGTGACAACCCGCACTGAAGCTGTCCTGTAGTTTTAAAGCGCTTTTTTTTCCCCCCCCGTCTGTACCGCTGGAGCAGGTATTTTTAAACTTCTATCATGTGAGGGTCCGAAGTGACAGGAGGAGTAGAGAGAGAACACTTGCAGTGGCTGCTGAATGATGTGGGATTTAATCACGCTGCCGTTATAAAGGGGTGGGGGTGTGAATATGCGTATGCATGTGTGGGGGGGCTTAGATAAAGCCCTAATTTTAGCTGCAATGCTATAACACCTTTGGAGCTCCACAAGAGGCAATTAAGTTGTAGGGCCCCTGGGTGTTGTTTGAAAATCAACTACTTTTAATTTAGTGGAAGAACAAGGGAGTGAGGGGGGGCTTTGTAACTAACCAAGCAAAAGGAACAAGGGCAAATGACTTTTGGTTCCTGACCTTAACAACATGTGACATTTCTTTGTCATCTGCCTTTGATGCGCCCCTGTTTGATCAGCGACAAGTGAGGAGAGGGAATGCAAAGGAGAGCGTCGGAGAAGTGTGAGGACGGCGTCACAGATCGCATCCACACAGGAATCCGGTGTTGACATTGATGGTCCAAAGCAAAGGGCAGAGTGACGTGACGGGCATCTGAGCAGGGAGAAGACAGACAGATGGAGGAGCAGAGGCGCGGGGACACACACAAAGCCTCGGCGCGCGAAAAAAAAGGAAAAAAAAAAAAAACCTGGCCGAATGCATTTCAGAGGTTGCGAGGTCTCGCTTTCTGACTCATTTTAGGTTCTCTCATGAATTAAACATGCCTCCCCCAGAGATAGGCGAACTCCAGACCCGTGTGTGTGTGTGTGTGTTTCCAGCCCGGCTGTAATTGTGGTGTCTGTTCGCAGCCGCGGCTCCAACAAGCCCAAACGAGAGGTGTTCGAACATGGATACCAGCTGGGGTGTTTTATCTCCGCGCTTTAAGAGGGTAACAAGCATTTATCTTGTTACCAGGAGAGTGACAGGATGCTTTGGCTGAATTGTGTTTGTGTCCTGATAACAAGAGCACTCATCTGTTGTGCTTAAAGCCAAGAGGTACTAGTTAGAAAAAAAAAACAAAAAACAGGCAACTCGCTTCCTGAGGGATCTCTACCATATATAAATAAATAAATATATATATTTCTCCCCTTATATGCTGACACAGCACACCATAAACAATCATCTCCACAGAGGACAGCAAAATACACCGTTTCCGTCCTTGTAACCTGTGGCAAGAGCTTTAATTCCTCCCTTGAGCCCACTCCCTTGGAGTGGAAAGCCTTTGATTTGTTGCCAGATTCAGTTTGATTTGCAATGTTTACAGAAGTGTCAAAAGTCACGATGTCGGATGTTTTTATAAGAGCCGGCCTGCAACTGAACTGAATACTTGAAAAAGGATTATTATTATGACCAAACCCAAAGATGCCCCTGTAAAAGAGTAATTACTTAAAGGTTTACAGTTAATGAGGAATAGATTTCCTCTGATTTTGATTGGTTTTTGCACTGGGAAGAAAACGACGCGAGTGAGTCGAAGTTTGTGTAGAAGCAGCAAGTCGTGAAACTTTTACACTTGGCTGTGTTCTGAAAGCACTCGGCTACTTGCTACAATCAATTATGCCTTTTCAAGAGTGAAAGACATCTGAGGAATACACGTTGCTTTTTTATTTAAAAAAGAATATATAATTTCACCAGTAACATATTTTCTCTAGCGTTAAAATCGATTCAAGCATTGCACATTGGACATGGGGAGAGTTTCTGTTCTTTCCTTGCTAAGAAGAAAAAAAACAGAAACAGAAGACTCGAGCTTGGTCATTCACATTCGACTGGGGGGGGGGGGGGGGGGGGGGGGGGGGGGGGGGGCGGGGGGG
>JAUESE010000020.1:8919614-8943490 GCA_032274725.1 Malacoctenus triangulatus | reverse complement strand
AAGCTGAGATGCTTCTTTCTCTCTGATTTGTTGTTTTTCCGTCTCTTGTCCTCCTTTCGCTGCCCGGGCCAACTCCTTCTCTTCGTGAACGTCAATATCTAAAAGCGTCTCGTGCCCTTTGTTACAGTGCTCTCTTCAACACATCTGGGTCTTGAACATCTGGTTCTTCAGTGCAGTTCGTAAGCTGTTTGACAGAATCCTCTGCAGCCCCGCTGGCGCATGGGAGGAACAGGCACGACCACTGTTTTGGCATCTTCAACTGTCACAAAGGGCCCCAGTGGTGCAGTGTTTAGTGCTCTCGCCTTACAGTGACAAGGTCCCAAGTTCACACCCAGGTGAGGCTTTCTATAAGTTTACACAGTCTGAAAATATATCTCAGAGGTGTTATTGTGTCAGCACAATGTGGACCACCATAACCCCTGCTTACACCTCTCACTTTGACACAGTGTTGAATATAAGAGAAGAGATGCATTTTAACCTGCAGTCAAGAGGAGAATGACTGTTTTTTGACCTGGTGGACTGTAAAATTAGACCGGTGAGATTAACCACAAATAACTCACACGACGGGTTTTTAAAGCGGAAAAAAAGGTTGGATTCAATCCATTAAACTTTTATCGTGTGAAGTGCATTTATTTAATGTTTTAACAAAGAATAATACAGTAAATACTGCAGTATGGTTCTGCAGATTCTAAGACATCACCGAAAAGTGAAAGTAGCAATACACAGTTGATACTGTTCCAAATGGCCAACTGGTGATTTAGAAATTTTGGTGGTTGTTCAAATCTAGTTTGTCAACTTGTTTTTTTGCATAGACTGTATGGCTGTTTTAATCTCAAAATAGCTTTTTCTCTCATTTATTAAAATATGTTGTTTCTGGCCTTTCGTCCAGTCCTGTAAATTGCTCAAGCTTGGAGTAGCCGCGAAGTCAGGTCCGACCTGGCATCAGTCACCTTCAGAAAACCACATAACATCGGTGTGAACACAAGCAACAAAAGTATGTTAGCAGAAACTTTGATTCATCTTCAGCCTAAAGCCGAACAAATTATTGCATTTCTACTCCTCACCATGTTCACATGTGGAGGTTTTAGTGACTTTTCAGAGACAAGAATGAGGAAAAAATACAACAGTCGAATACAAAAGCTGCCGCATACTCCATTAAACTTCTGCAATCCACTGCCTCTGGCTAATTTTCCATGTAGTCTGTGTTGCGCTTTAGTCCGGGGCTGTCAATGTCAAAGGAGGGGGGGATTCGAGCGACCTCCTCCACTAATGAATATGTGGTGGGGACGACGGTCTGCAGGGAGTCGCTGTCAAGTTGGGTTCCCCTTGAGACACAGAGTCTCGTACTCTGAGCATTCATGCAGGTAAAGAGGAAAGGGATCTCTGGACGGTGACCGTGGCAAGACTTTCATTTAAAGGGTTTGAGAAGTGAGTCAAGTGACACCCTCTTTTTTTTTTTTTTCTGGAGGGAGTGCTACACTTTTAATATGCTGGGAAGCTCTATCAGGCTGCCAAAACCGCTGCACAGCAGAGATTAGTCCCTGTAACTCAGTGATCCTTTCTCCCAGAGAATCACTCTTTGAGATACGTTAAATAATAAAGTTGGCATGAAAGCGAGAGAGAAAATAAAAGGGGATAAAGAACTGTGAGAATGCCTGGGCTGTGATGGCTGTGTCCTTATCCACAGCTGAGGGAAAAAAAGAATGAATAAATTGCTGGAGGGGAACAAAAGATTCTGTCATCAGGTGTCATTTTACATCGTGTAAAATTGAATTCGCCGAGCGTGCCGCGTCGCAGTGGTTGCTTGGGAGGGTTGGAAGCAAAAGGTGGACGAGAGGAGTGATTTTAAGCTCTTAAATGCAGTTCCTGCTCTCCTTTCACGTCACTGACTGAGTGATTCAAGTTGTTCAATCAGGCTGAAGACCTTCTCCTTGTGGGTGTGTGACAAAGACAAGATGTGATCCGAGATTACCGAACGGAGGACGACAACAGGAGCAGCGACTCGGGAGGGAACGCGTTTGACTTTGCTCATTGATTCATCTTTATATATCGGATTCATCCTATCTGAGGTTGCGGGGCGCTTCGGCCAGAACCCAGACAGTGAAATGGCTGTTTCTGTTTGACAGGAATCAGCACCATTGTCCTGATTCAGGACAGACAAGTTCGGCCTCCTATTGATATGCACGCGGCAGCCGAAGCCGTCGACACAGATCTGTAGACTGTGATGTCTCCACGTCTCTGCAAAGGCCTGCAGATAAGTGCGTTGAGTGCACAGACGTCCTGCGAGGATGGCTTTGTAGTTTGGTTTCAGGTTACAACAGAGCGAAGCTTCGCAGGCACATTGTACAGGTTGGGATTTAGCACCTTTTTTTTTTTTTTTTTACTGTGGGAATGATGCCTCCTCATCCCCTTCTCTTCCTCCCGAACACACACAAACACATTGGGAAACATGGTGTTTGGTTCAACTGTATCAAAAGAAGGGAGGCGGGAGGAAGTCGTGGTTAGGAGCCTCCGTGAAGGTGATTATTCTAAAGTTGTCGTCATTTTAGATTTTAATGTGGCTGACAAGACATTTGATGACATCATCTAATGATAAAAAGAAAATAAATGGGAAACCCGTTCAATGAGTTTTCAGTTTCACCTTTTTATTTGGTTCGTGTCACCTCATTGAATTTGGGCTGATCATCGCCATTTCGCTTTGGCTGAAAGTTGATCTATAGCGACTGAGACGACTGTTCCTCCGAGTGCTCGTACCGATACAAACTCAAACTGCCGTAGTTTCATTGTCGCCATGACATCCGTAGTTGTCGAAAAACCTGAGTGGTCAGCTTCTTTCAAATTCATGAAGGCTGCGGATAGTTGTGTGGTTCCCTGTCCCCGTGGTTTGCCCCCTCTGAGGGACAGACGACCCCCGTCCCAGCCTTCAGCCAAAGTCAACTCGGCTCGACTCCAGCCCCCCCCCAGGCTGTTTGTTTTAGGTGAATCACTTTCTTTCTTTGAGTGAGACAGGTGTGGATGTGTTGTTTGTTTTTTTACTTCAAAGTTTGTGAAAATTATGTCACATTTTTCTTTCTGAGGATTCACAGACAGGTCGAGCTTGGGACATGCTACACTGTCAGTGTGAACTGGAGGTGTCAGGTGTCCCCATCATATCTACCCTCTTTTTTTTTCGGCTCCACTCAACACAGACATTAATTGTTTCCATAATAATTGGCGCGTGTGGGCATAGCAACGCGGCCCGTCATCATAGCAACGCCACCCGCAACTCGTGTGACTCCGATTGTGTGCAACACAAACAGGCTGCGAATACACAGAACACCACGGAGGGGTATTGGCTTACATATCATTATGTTCCTTCATTGACAGACATTTAAAGACAAAAAAAAAAAAAAAAAATGCAGAGTCACGGTCTCGCAGCTTAGAGACGTCAAGCAGATGACCCCCACTTGCAGCTTGACTCAGCTCATTTGGGTCCCGGCAGAGCAGGTAAAAGTAAAAGTAACTTGTCACAGATTGCATCACCAGAATGGAAACTTCTAGAAATTAGGTAGAGTCAGGCCAAGTAGAGATGAGTAGGAAACTATTAAAAAATAGTGTTCTGAAGCTGCTAACGTTCTCCAGTTTTTTACACTGTTCACACTTGTTTTTTTCCGTTCAGTGAATCTAAATCCAACAAGGAAGGATGAATAAAACACATTTCAGGGGCGATTTGGAGCTGCTAAACCAGCCCAACAATCAGCGGAGCCACACGGTTCTACGCCTATTCATCAGCCTTTTGTTGGAGTTGAAAGGCGCAAACCAAGAGAGTTGTTTGAACAAGCGGGCAAATTGCCTCTTGTAAAATCCCTAAATACAGGAAAGATAATCATTCCTTTATAGGGGGAGTTGATTTCACTAAACCGTGCAGGCCTAATTTTGTTGTGCGCTAACGTGAATGTGTCGCCGCTGTCAAAAGGGACACACTTTGTGCGGCGTGTAAGGCGATGCTGCAGCATTTGCTGGCCACAATGGGTTTGAAAAATGACTCCCATAACAGTTCACACTACTTTTTCCCCCCCTCAGCATTCACAACACCTTTGGCTCATGAACTGATTTGGTTGCATGCACCACTCCCCCTCTCCCACTCCCCCACCTCCCTCTCTCTCTCTCTCTCTCTGAATCTGGAGCATCTATCTCTTTTCATTCCTCACCCCGACGCTTCACCCGCTCACGTTTCCACGACGTTCTCGTGGCTCATCGCAGAGCGGCTCATTAGTTTAGTGGTGAAGTGGAGAAATGATGGTGGTGCTGAGCTGAGTTTTTGAGAACGCTGAGCTTGGCTGTGCTGGGCGTGTTTTTAATATCGATCGCTTTGTGAAATGAGGAGGAACACATGGTTCAGCTTGTACAACTTCTGTCTTCTTTCCTTGTAAACAATCATAAACACACATAAGATGTTGTTTTGTCGAGCGGAGAAGTGTTCTACCTTCTTATCGATTCACTCACCCAAGAAGCTTCACCATAGATGAACTAGATCCACTCTTTTGCCAGAAGAGTGTCAATAAAACTTCATGTGTCTACAGCAAATAACACCGCTCTGTCTGCTGCTCACCAGAACCACATAAATGTAGCATCTACATACAGACCTCGCATTTACAGTGTCAACATCCGAAGCATCGAATCGGACAAAGGATCGCCCGGCTGGGAAGCAACTTCCTCGAGACCTCAGTGAACCGGGAGTGTGGATGATAGAGGTCAGCGTGGCCCTGGTGCCAGGCGTCTGTGGGCTAAACACAGCTCGTCACAGCTGGCCGTGCATTAGCATGCGTATTGAAATGTGCCTGTGAGTCTCCGTGGAGGTGGAGGAGGGGGGGGCTACACCCGATGTGTCTGTGGGCGTAAACATCACCTGGTTGTCTCCGGCGCATGCAGACGGGATGGTATAAATGCACGCAGGTGCCGGTCAGCAGGCGAAAAGAGGACACACCTACGCTCTCTGTGAATTGCTTGTGAAGAATAGAGACAGAGGGGAGGACACAGTGCTGCCGAGCGAAGGCTTTCGGATGTGCCACAGACTGCTTTAACTCTGGTGAGTTTGGGCTGAACTAAGGTCTGCTTTTATTTTGAAACATCTCTTAATTTCAGTTTGCAAAGCAAAAAGGAGCCAGAGTTTGCAGGTTTAACATTGTTACCACATTCGTTTAGTTAAACAGTGAATGCAGATCAATATGTTTGTAAAATATAAACATGAACAAACATTGGTGATGACGTTCCAGTTTGATCATAGTCAATGCAGAAATGTTCAGATGTCAATTCCTGTCAGTCCGATGCTCCTACTTTATATTTACAGCTCTTTTCTCTCATGCTAATTCTCTCCTGTAGCTGGTTGTTTCCTAGTGACACTAAACAGTCATTTAGAATTCAGCCGACGTGCAATTGAAGTACAGAAATACCTTGAAAATATCTCCGCGCCTACTTCGCTGCATCACCGACACCTCCTGACCCGGTGATTATGCGTGGAATGACGAGGTCCGCTCCGCGCTGGCAAACAGCGGCGCGCCGTGATTATCAGATTTCCTCCCCGGCGAGCGCGAACCCCGCAAACAAAAACATCAACTCGGCCTGCGCCCGCTCAACCCAAGGGTTTGAACCACTTCGCGCTCGCTAACGAGGGCGCCCGCCATCCAAACGGGTCTGTGTGCAATGAGCTGGCGGGGAAACAGAGGCCTCGCTTATTTGGAGAAAAAAACCACCGATATTGCCAGTCACCATCCATCAAGCGGCGGACCCGTGAGAGGTCGAAGCTCGAATGAAGTCAAAGTTTGTTAGAATGTCTTGGGAGCGGCCGCGCCTCTGGCCCAGTCGAAATGATCCCCGCGCCGCGGGACAGGCAGACAAAGATGATCCTTGTGTCGGGACACACACGGCACCAGAGTTTCCCAAATGATTCGGTTTATTTGGAACACTTACGTGCGACGCTTCGGTGGAAACTTTCATTTTTTTTTCTCGTTAGCTTCGGGTGTTTTACTGCGGGGCTGCGTCCAGCCCGGGATTATTGGCTCTCGGTGATGAATAAAACGGCAGAGAGAGACAGTGAAACTTGGAACATGCGAGACTCCGCATGAAACTCCATTATGTGGCTGTGGCGAGCGGAGGGGGAAGCGCTTAGCATGGAAGCATGGAAACAACAAAACATGATGTTTACAGTAACCGGACAGGTCCCAACTAAAAGCAACCTCACAAAATACATTGTTGAAAATTTGACAGGTCTATTATTTCAGTGTAGGCATTAAACAGTTAATACATTTTGGGTTGATTTTTTAGTTTTTTTTAGGTAAAACAGAAGAATAAAATTAAAACTGATACGTCCAAATGGTTCAATCAGGCTTTGTGAAGTTGCTCATATTTGCTGTGCCAAATGAACGAACAATGATACATAAGGACATGAAATATTCAAGTGTTGCAAAATGGCAAAAAAATTTGGTGGCTCAAGATGTTTTCAAAGAATTATTTGACAAATTACCAATGAACAGAAAATTTCTTTGGTTAAAGACAGAATTGGTGATTTGCTAATTCAGTTTCTTTTGCAGTTTCTTGTTGCCGGCACACACTAATTAAACATTTTCTTGTTTTTGTTTTGTTTTATAGGTTTTTTCCTCTTTGAAAAAATGTTTCAATCCCTCAACAAACGCATCCAGGACTGCCTGGCGGAGAGGCGGAGTCGCAGGACCCGGCTGGTGACCAAAGATGGCCGCTGCAACATCGAGTACGGCAACATCAAGTACAGCAAGCACTTCGCCTTCCTGGCCGACTTCTGGACCACCTCGGTGGAGATCCGCTGGCGCTTCGTCCTCTTCTTCTTCATCGCCGCCTTCACGCTCAGCTGGTTCATCTTCGGCCTGCTGTGGTTCTGGATTGCCCGCAGCAACGGCGACCTCACATGGCAGAACCCGGGCCCGGACCACACGCCGTGCGTCGACAACGTGGTGGGACTCACCACGGCCTTCCTCTACTCCCTGGAGACCCAGACGACCATTGGGTACGGTGGGCGGGCACTCACCCCGTTCTGCCCCGGTGCCGTGGCCCTTCTGATCATTCAGTCGCTCCTCGGGGCGATCATCAACTGCTTCATGTGTGGAGTCATCCTGTCCAAGATCTCCCTGCCAAAGAAGCGAGCCAAAACCATCACCTTCAGCGACATGGCCGTCATCAGCCCCAAAAACGGAACGCTCTGCCTGTCCATCCGAGTCGGCAACCTCCGCAAGACGCTGATGATCGGGAGCCAAATCTACGGCAAGCTGCTGAGAACCACCAACACGCCCGACGGCGAGACCATCATCATGGACCAGGTCAACATCGACTTCATGCTGGACGCCGGCAAGGACAACCTCTTCTTCGTGTGCCCGCTCACGCTCTACCACGTCATCGACAAGAGCAGCCCGTTCTTCGAGATGGCGGTGGACACGCTCCACAAGCAGGAGTTCGAGCTGGTGGTCTTCCTGGACGGCACGGCCGAGTCCACCAGCTCCTCCTGCCAAGTGCGGACCTCCTTCATCCCGCAGGAGATCATGTGGGGCTACAACTTCCTGCCCATCATCTCCCGGAGCAAGGAGGGCAAGTACAGGGTGGACTTCTCCAACTTCTCCAAGGTGGTCCCGGTGGCCACCGCCCACTGCGCCTACTGCTTCCACAACATCAAAGGCCACCACCACTTCAGGGAAGGGCACGACAACCAGGGCTTCGAGGTGATCGACATCGGCGACGCCTCCAACAGCACCAAGATGTAAGATGCTCTGGGGCGTCTACGGACCCTCGTAGGAGTTTGTAGCCCTCGGGGACGGAGCAGGCCGAGGACAGGCGTGAGCCGTAGGGCGGGCGGGGTGCCGCATTGTTTGGCAACCGAGGCAGAGGAGCCCCCTCGTTTGGAAATTCTATTGTGATCAGCACAGATAAGAAAGTTGTCTGCGGGGTCAGGAATGGTATTGTGAGCTGTTTGTATGTAAAACCACACCTGCCACTGTCTGTTGACCAGAAACCTGTTTTTCAAAGAGCCAGGTCATGCAAGATGAAGACGCCAGCGCAAAAGCAGAGACTCCCAACGAGGAGCAGTTATATATATATGTAAACGTATACTTCAAATGATAAGCGGGGATAATCTGACCCGGGACAAGTCAGATAAGTGCAATGAATGTAATATTTAACGTAGAAATCTTCCATTTACTTGAAGAACTGCTGTTGCTGTCGGGTGCCGCGCTACTGTTGCACACAGGGATCCCATTGGATTTGAGCCATTCGAGTCTGTTTGGCTTTTCAGACTCCTGAACTCTAAAAAAAAAGGGTGGGGGGGGTGGGGCTCTGACAGCAGTGTTTTTCAAACACTGCATGATGTAGCTGCGGTTTTCCTCTTGAGTGAAAACATTGTGAGCAAACAAAGCTCCCAGGAAACAATTTAAATATGGCCGCATGAAGCACAGACTCCATATGAAACTCTGCACAGTTTCTGATGTCTTTTTTTTTTTTTTTTTAAATTGAATCTCAGGGGGGAAATACACTGAAATAAAGGCTATTTTTGCATTTTTCAAAAAAAAAAAAAAAAAGGTTTCTGTGTCCCGTCATTACTTTACATCTGAACGGCTCTGAGCGTCATGTAGGGACTGTGATCAAAAAGGTTAAAGGCGCGTAATGACAGGTGCCAGCCCCCATCGCGGCTTTTCTTCTGTAAACAGAGGGAAGTTGTGACAGCAAACAGGGAGCCAAACAGAGCAGCGAGTGGAAGTGTCTGAGAGATGAAAGCGGCGAGCTCCCTGCGCCATTATTCAGCCCACAGGTTCCGAACACAAGACAGGAACTCTCCCTTCACATGAATAACAGCGCGCACCGGATGCTGGCTGCAGGCACGGACAGGTCTCATTCAGGAGGACCTTTTCAGAAAATATTAGGCTCTTAACAGAACATCTCTCGTATTTCAATTGAAAATATTAGACATAATCACTTAATTACCTCGGTCACATAACCTCCTTAAGACTATATTTTTTGAGTTTATTTCATTTTTCATTGTCTCAATTCAATAACCTCTATGTTTTTCAACTGTTCCACTGGCAGATTTGATTTTTTCTGCTTATTCCAAGTAGCAAACAGCATTTTCAAGGTTTTTTTTTATTTGCTCAGAATAACCAAAACAACTTATGAAACAAGTATAAAATTGTCCTATTTTTAGAAACATCTTCAGGACAAACAGATCTTGAAATCGTCTGAAAAATGTAATTTAAGTCTTGGTTGAATTTGGATTTTTCTAATTATGTCAATGAGGTAAGTCAGAAGATTTAACAATATGTGAAAGAAATGTTTTGAAGTATTTGTAAAAATTATATTTTTCTTCTGTGTGATTCTTCATAGAAGGACAACAATGCGTCTCGCTTGTCCCTCATCCACAGAAACAGTTTTTTTCAGGCTGCCTTGAGAATGAAAGGTCGCAAAAGGTCACAAACCGTGCATACAAACCAAAGTCGCTCAATACATACACTTCTCTACCACATGCTTTCTCCAGTAAATAAATCTTGTGGTCTTGTGTGTTTATAGTGACATTCAGTTACTTTATGTCATTTGCATCACCACACAGATGTGTGAATCTCAGGGTCACAGATTAGAATACACTCAGTCCTCACACACTCAGACAGACTAGTTAATCTGAGATCAGCCAGAGAGTGAATGGGAAGCGATTCATTCCTTGATGCTCCTGAAGCCACGGCCAGGTATAGTCTACTTACTAGTGCGGTGGTTAGCGGAGGATGAGTCATGTCAGCCGCGGTCACTCTCCTGCACCTGGCCAGGACTCACAGGAGCTGCTGAGTGTCATCGGCGAGCATGAGAGAAGGTCTGAGCTTCACGGCAGCATCACACAATCATAAGTTCTCTTCACAATCCCACCAGAAAGTCCCACTCAGAGATCAATGTTAACGTTCACCCACAGACCTGGAAATGTACCATCAACATGCTTTGCCACATAATAACACCTAATATTTAGGCTAATAGCTGGATCTCGTGTATTTTCAAAATAAAAGTTTCTTGAAGGCTTGACGGTTGTGGCCTGTTGGAGGCAGTGCCGTCTTTTCTCATATGTGACTAAGAGTTTGAAATAATAGGAAGTGTGAATGACGTCATGCTACTGTAACCGTGTGGAAAGTTAACTTAGGACCACTCTGGTGTTGCTGTGTAGTTTTGTTTGAGGGGGGGTTCGAGAAGTAGTACCGCTGAATAGACACCAGGGGGAGTGCTGCATTGCTGGGTCCAAGATCCCGAGTTGCATTGTGGGTTTTCCCGGGTAACCGTGAACGTCCCTGAGGTGAGCGGTGTGAGCATTGCGGTGGTGAAGAGCGGTAGAAAGGTGAGTGACATCGGGCGCATCCTTCGAAATCTTTTCGTGGGAACACACATTAGGATGTTGTCTGTTCATCACCGTGATGCCTTTTTAATTAGAGCGGATGTGTGCTGGTACCAAAGTAAGGCCGTCCAAAAAGGGTGCGTACCGCTGCATGGTCCAAGGATCACCAGGAAGTTATGTGTTCGTCGGGGTTTTGCGGCTGTAATTGTTTTTATTTTAACATTTACTGTATTTACTGTAACAGTGGGGTTTGTGTGTAAAGTATGCATTGTGAATGTTTTCTGTCAGAGCCCACTGGCGTATCACTGTACCCTAATTTTGTTGGTTTTATTTCTGTCTTTTATCCACAAATCCTGCCACCGATGCCCTATTTGTTGTTAGCATCAAGACACCAAATGGTGTGAGATTTCTAGGGTCTGTTATTAAAGTAATTAAAAAGACAGCTACAAGAACCCCAGTTATTGTGTCCTGTGCGGCAACGTAATTCCACGGGCTACACTACACCTGACAGTAAACCCTGAGGGATGCCCAAAATAATGCTGCCAGCAGCAGTAACATCAGTTGTTCTTGTTGAGTTGAGCTTCAAAGGTTTCCAGATCATATCTGTCTAAAAAGTATTTAAAAAAACAACAATAAAATAAACATCAATTGACTCTTGTGTTTCTGTGTGTGAGGACACAAACGAGCTGCTCCACTGCCGCCATAAGAGAAAAAAAAAATGATTTTACAAAACTTTTACTTTTTACAAACTTGAAGCACATTTGTTCTTGACCTCGAATTATTGATTTGCACCCAAGCAACTCACTGACAAGATGCGCACCTGTTCTTCTCTGTGCGTTTTGGGTTGTGTCGTCCATGTGGACACCGGGTGACGCTGCAGCCAGGCAAGCGAAGACCACTCGAGAGGTAAAAACATTTATTTTGTCACATTTTTCCTATACAAAAGCCCTTTTTCAAAAGGTATCACTTCATACAATGCAGGAATGACAATAAAAATAAAATAATACACTGGTTAATTGCAAAAAAATTATACACACACACTTATATATATATTTATATATTTATATATTTGATATCCAAAATACATTGTATATATGAAGTAGCACATATCCCTCATCATTGATAATGCCTGTGAACAGTCAGGGTACATTTGAACAACTTCTGTATGCTACAAACGACATGTTCCCTTTTTCATTTGTTCTCTGAACACAATAAATTCTTCAGGAGAAGCTGGTTGTGGATGATAATACTGTTGGTATTATTTTTGCATAAAATACCTGATATCCGTAATAAACAAGAAAAAGCTAAATTAACAAAAAATAAAAA
Source organism: Malacoctenus triangulatus (assembly GCA_032274725.1). NCBI lineage: Eukaryota > Metazoa > Chordata > Actinopteri > Blenniiformes > Labrisomidae > Malacoctenus > Malacoctenus triangulatus. The sequence continues at coordinate 8,931,804 of JAUESE010000020.1, read as the reverse complement.
AAATTCCAGGATTTTTTTTTGTTTGTTTTTTTGGTATGAAGAGCGAGCGACGGTTTCGAGCGAAACAGTCGTCGCCGCATGTTGCATATGGAGTAAATAAATCCCTGGATGTTGGACTATCAAGAGGTCTTCATTTTTTGGTATTTTCGGGAAATAACTTCCATACCTAAAGGCACTTTGGACCCGGATTTCACAAATAATAACATCAAGAAAGAACAAAAGTGTTAAAATGAGTTGTCCAAATGTACAGATAAAAAAAAAAAAAGCCTTAAAAATGCTCAACGAACTACGTAGCAGAAATGGACTTCAAAGGTTTGCATTTTTGACCGAGGTCAACTCGTATTAAATTTCTTGACTTCTTATACTGTGTCACATATGAAAATAACTCTGCATAATTTATACAGTAAGTTGCTTTAATGCCTAGTTGACTGATGCTTATAAAATAATAAAAAATAGGTCTGACAAACGCACAGCGTTTGCGAATCTGAGGATTTCTCTGTTTTCTTCTTGTCATACTTCATCGTTTCTTCTTCCTCTGTTTCTTTTGTTTTATTTCCTGTTCTCGTTTAAACTACTCAGTCCCAAGTAATTTATATTCAAGTGTTCATTCTCAGTCACTCGAAAGGAACACTTTGGATTCAAACAGCTCTGAACACCTGAAGATGGATATGTTTTTTTTTGACACGTCTCGCCGCCGATGATGAAATCCTGCTTTTACGATCCACGTGCACGTTGTTGGGCTTTGAGATCAGTGAGAAACTAACATTCAAACACAACATGCTGCTCTCAAACTAGGATCCAGCCCTGGTATTAAAAGAAAAAAAAAGAGAAGAAAAAAAAAATGCAACTTGACTGTCGAGTAACGAGGCCCACTGCGAGGCCACCTTTTCTGTGCTGACCGTTACAGTCCTGAACTGGCCTACAAAGAGGAGAGAGAGAGGCACATCGAGGCAGCCGGTATTGTCAGAGTGCACGTCAAAATCAAAAATTGTCAGATTTTTGGGGCGGAAAGTATTGCAAAGGCACTGGTTTTGTTATAATCTGAAGGCAACGGTCGGTATAAATCAGCAGTTAAAGCTTGGCACTGAGGCTCGGAGTGTCAATACAGCACATATCAAGATTAGATGACAATTCAAGGCACTTTGGAGAGAAAAGTGAAGGAAAGTCCATAAAGCAACAGTAGATTTTAAACATACATCTACAGCTGTGGCCAGAACTGTTGTGTTCGACTTTTGAGGGGGCAGTTTCGACAGTGTTTTGAAGCAAACTCGTGATTGAGTGTCTTGGTTTCAGGTCTGTGAGGGGATTGTGGGGGGGGGGGGGCAGAGAATGCCACTGCTTGTGCCCACCCTGGTCGACACCCCTGTTGGCCTTTGAGCCAGACCCTCAACCTCCAACAGGTCCATGCGCGCTGCCCCGCGACACCACAACTGCTCCAAACATGTAAAGTTGATGATGAACAGGGGGGGGGTTAAGAGCAGCCAATTTTTTTTGCAGCAAAGCAGTTCTTTTCATTTCTCTGGTGTCAGTTTTTATACAAATTCCTCAGCAATGTTTCTCTGAGCTTTCTGCAAAGTCAAGGCTTTCGTTTGAATCGACACAGTTTATTTGTGACCCAAAATTGCAAAATTGGACTTCGATAGGTTAGCTTTCAATAGCTACAAGAATGTCTAGTGTTGCAGCCAAGAGGCTCGTTCACAAAAACATGGAGTTTTCTCTAACCACTGTGCATGATCGCATGAAAGAAGAGACATTTTCATGTTTGACAATCATGAAGGAAACATTCATGACGTTTCTTACGGAAGCAAAACATCTGACAAATTTAGATTTTTTTTTTTTTGCTTCACTTGTTCACCTGTTTCACAAACCACGAGACATTCACATTAATACTGACACGGTCGAGCGACAAAACACCTGGAAAAATTGTCCGAGCATCTGAAATCATAGCATGTGGCCCCACTAAAAAAGTTTGACCTGGGTTGGAATTCTGATCGCAAATGACTGCAAATTCATCTCGACTCGGCTTCCGCAGCCACGATGGAGTCGACACGTCGTACACGTCGCCCGCCCCACACCCTGCCCCTCCTCCTCCTCCTCCTCCGCCCACTACGCACAGGAACCTTGGAGCTTGACCCAGGTCGGCGGAACATACAGCGCTTCCTTTCTACGGCAACTCACACTTCTCTGGCCTTCCAGTTTTGGAGGATAAATTAAAAAAAAACGGCAAAGTGAATGGTATATTCCAGTTGCCAAAATTTTCATTCAGTGCTGAGAAAAAAAAAAGAGAAGTCCATCTCGTCGGGGTCCCCTCCCCCACCCCCCCACCCCCCCATCTCGCTGTCCAGCGAATTCCAGGAGACTCTCGACGTTATAAAAACAATGCGAAAAAAAAATGAACAGGCAGAGACGGAGACAAGATGCTTTGGGACGAGAGCCAAAAAAAAACAACATGACTGCAGACGAGTGGAAAAGGCAGAAGCTTCAAGCACAGAATGAACTGAGAGGGGATGTAGATTGAGACCCATAAGTAATAGGTCCATGTCTGGTTCTGTAGCAGGACAAGGACGTGGATGGACTTTGGTTTCAGGGAATGCTTTTGGAGGGGGAGAAAATCCTACTGGCTTGTAGGTGCAGCTTTCAGTATTGGGAGTAAAAAAAAAAACAAAACAAAAAGAAAGGCACAGGAAAGTCAAACATTAACAAGTCTCGTAAAAAGATAAGTAGTATTCCATTTTGGACCAATAGCATCCAGTTGTTTATAGAATTTTACACGAAAAAAAAAAAAATCCTTCAATTTTATTCATCCTTCACTCGGGAGCGAAAACGAAATTTCCTCGGAAGTCGAAGCGCCTCCGTTCGATTCAGTCTTCATTTGGTTTGGAGTGCAGGTCAGCATTTTTTTCTGTTGGTTTTTTTCCGGAGAGGGTGCTGATTGGCCGGAGGGCTTTTGTCTCAATAGTAACTGCCCAGGTGCGAGGGCACGTGGGTGTTGGGGTGGCGCGGGACATTTGGGTTGGGGTAGATCCCTGCAGTGGGCGAGCTCCAGTACTGAGTAGTGGGTCCGAAGAAATTGGAGGAGGTGACCGGCATGGAGGGCGGGTGCGGCGACACGAAGTTGACCTTCTGCTGGTGGGCGTGGTAGGGGGGCACGAAGGCCAGTTCCGAGGGGTACTTGTACATGGAGGACTCGGTGGGGTGCGGCTGCAGCGCCTGGGCGATGCCGTGGAAGTCGAACTTGTAGGCGTAGCGCTTGCCGTGCACCTTGGTCATGATGTTCTTGTCGTAGTAGTAGCGCAGCGCCCGGCTCAGCTTGTCGTAGTTCATGTTGGGCTTGCTCTTGCGCTCGCCCCAGCGCCGCGCCACCTCGTCCGGGTCGGTCATCTTGAACTCGCCGTTGGTGCCCTCCCAGGTGATGCAGCCGGCGTTGGCGCTGTCCGACAGGAGCTCCAGGAGGAACTGCCACAGCTGGATCTGACCTGAGCCTGAAGTGGAGGAGGGTTGGAGGGGGGGGGCATGGACAGAGACACAGACTCTGGTCAGACAGAAGAATCTTTGTTCTTATTTCTACAGTCATGTGGGAGAGTTCTTTCATCGTGTTTTGCCTCCATCTTTCGAGTATTCTTAAAAATGCTGCTGAAGGAATAACATCGAATCTAAAACTGAGGCTTTTCACTGTTTTTTTCAGTGTGAAATAACACGTTTTGTGAGTTCCGATGGTCTTTACCTGGGTTGGCGAGGCGACTACTGGTTGGACCCAGAATCTGGTAGGGATCTGTGGACAAGACGGGGGCGACAGAGGAGCTGAGTGAGGCCGTATACACTGTGGCGAACAATGCTAATGAGTATGGAGGAGTGCCAACAGTGAACCTGTCACTAAGCAACACTTCATAATTTGGAGCTTAATATTCAAATAACTTTGGATTATTATTTTTTTTTCTCAACACATTAATATTTCAGGCCAAGTGAAGAAAACAAGATGTCAAAAGATAATTTTGTTAAAACTTATCCAAGTGTGATAACAATAAATGATGAAAATATAACTGAGAATATCATATATGAAGTATCACATATTGTCTCAAAAAACAAGACGTTGTGTGTTTTGAAAGAATAATTGATTGTCTGGGTAACCTGATTGTCTGAAGTGCACTTAAGGTTTAGTTCAGTCTTGTACTTATGCGATAGGAGTCCAAAAAACACAGTGACAACAAGTCTGCTGTTACCTGGCTGAGCTCGGGGCTGCTCAGTGGACTTGGTCACATTCTGAGGAACCACTGGTGAGCCTGAGAAAAGAGAGAGATAATCAGTGGGCGTCGAAGGAGAGAGAGAGAGAGAGAGAGAGGGAGAGAGAGAGACCTAAAAAGTTCAGAGGGAAACATCAGAGGGGGTGGCTCCAGATAACAAGCTACACATCTTGAAGGCATGTCAGCGGAGGTCCAAAGTAAATAAAGCGGTAGCTGGGCGCTGCTCGGACTCCTCCCGCCTGCGTAATCTTTTCGGAGTCCATCCCACACGTCTAGACTCTATGGATGTTGGACCGGGCCCCAGAGTGACGCAGGCTCCACTGACAAGCTTTATTTTGTGCTAATTACACAGCAGTTTCAACTGGCACGAGTTAACCAGAAGACACAGCTGACGTGACAAACCTCGTATTTGCAGTTAAAAGGTTACAAACACATCTTTTTAATGATGCTGTCCAAGCGAGAACACTGTCTTTGATGATATTTGTGTGCTCACCCTTGCCACTGTGCATGTTGTTGGTCCAGCTTGTCCGCCGGACGGCATCATACGACGGGTCTGAATGAAGACAGGAGGGACAAAGAATGAGTTTATTTTTAGACAAAGGCTTTTTTTAGACAGAAGTAAGTCAATTACAGTGTGTAGTTGCAGGTGATGAACACAAACGTGGCAGAAAACAACTGCAGGAAATCCTTCAAAGTTCTCAACGTGCGCGAGCAAACCGTGGGAATGGAACCGTTACAGAGGGGGCCGGCGTCGAGGCGAGCAGCACTAATAAATCTATCAAAGCTTGGTGAAAGAGATCGTTCACAGGATATCTGGACACGGTTATGCGGTTGTTAAACGTGCCGCGGTGGTTACAGCGTCGATGGCACAACGTTGGATGGGGGTGCGCGGTCGGTTGGGCGGCTTGCAACAGTCCGACCACAAACAAAGCAGCCCTGACGCAAAGCGAACCAAATAACAGACACGAAGGCTGATAGATACGCGCGCTTCCCCAAACCTTGACAGGCGTCCAAAACTGGCCCCAGTTCGGATGAGCTCTACCTGTTCAAAACCTGGCTGAGCGTGAGCCTGGAGTGCATCCAGCAGGCAATCAATCACCCCCCCCTCAACTCAGGCAGATAAAACACAAGCTGCATCGCTCCTCTGGCAGTATCTCAGAAAAACAAACCCCCGGCGTGCTCGCTACACCACACCTGGCCAGCACCCGGCACGGTTTGCGCTATCGAGGGGCTGAAGTGATTCAAACCGGTTGCCGGGGGGACAAACGGTGGGGCCAACCCCGGGGGCCGCGTGCTTCCGAGACGGCCCAATCTTTTTTGTCGTCAGCGGATGGATTCCCCAGACGGCCGGCCGACAGAGACGGTGTAATGGTGATGACAGAGGGGGTTGTTGATGGGATCAGCGAGCTGCCAGAAGGTCAAGAGGCAATTCCATTTCCCATCAGCACCGGGCCCACGTTTTGACAAACAGGCTAATTGGTAATCAAAGCTGGAAGTCTGGCTTCCTCACCGCAAAAATCGAGGACCGCCTGAGTAAAAAAAGAAAAAAAAATCCTATTACCTCACAGGAATTTTCCAGAAAATGGCAAAATCAGAAGTTAATATTAAGAAATTAACTATGAAATATGCCTGCTAATCTGCTCGGGGAAACTTTATATCGCGAAATCGAGCGATTCTTATGCTGGGGAGGGACGGGAATGACACTGATACAGAGTGAACTCATTTCTCAGTTTACATCACCGAAACTTGGTCACTTCACAATCTGGCACGACAAGCTTCCTCTCAAACTTTGGATATCTGTTGCAATTATCCTCTAAAAAAGCAGTGGAGATCCCACATTGATAACCAGCATGGCGTAGCTAATGAACAACAACAGGTGTTTGTTTCAATCAGGAAAAAAAAAATACTGCGTAATTTGCTGATATACAATCAACTTTCAGCCTGAGCAACTCATTAAGATGATTTGTTTTGATATTTAAGCAATGATTGAGTGTACTGATGCTATTTTGCAAATGTTCCCTCTGTGTATTTGTGTGTAGGTGTTTGTCAGACATTAATATTAAAATATGTGGTAAGAGAACAATAAAGACGGATTGAGGCTATCGAAGATGTTTGTCAGATCTGACGTCACAAACAGCTCGTCTCTCCCTCCTGCAGCCGATTTGGTCAGTGACCTCATATGACCACACCACAGGGACATCCAGCATCATCGAATACATCACCGGCTCTGACTGCATGGCCAGACCGTCCTAGACACTATGCAACACTGCCCTCCTGTGGCCCAGACTGTCCCTACATCCCAGTTTACAACAAATGAATAGCAAGTGAAATGGACAAAGTCAATAAATGTGCAGACATGAATATAGAAACATACTTTGCACATAACCACAGATGGTCCCTATTTTAGGAAGGTGGGTAGATCAAGAATAAAGACCTGCTGGGCCGATTTCTCTTTTCTCACTTCCAGAATGTCCTCCAACAGAGACATTCTTGGTAACTTCTTGGTCTCTTCACTATTTTTGTTCCCCTTACTTCTACAAACAGCACACATCAGTCAGCGAGTCACCGACTCCCAAAGAAAATGCTCCTGTTTGCCACCAGTGAAAGACTTTAAGGTTGTGAAGGAAGAACCAATGCAAACGGAGGGATCGGCGAAGAAAATACCGGCTATGATCTTCCTACAACAATAAAGGAGTCGAATATATTAGAGTGCGATCAAAGAAAAGTGAGGGAAAGAAAAGAAAAAAGTAATGGAGGGGGAAACACACCAGAAAGAAGGAGGCGAGGAGGGACAAATAACAAGCGGACTGCCGCAGCTCAGCGGGGCTGTCAGGTCCAATCTGGTGTGGGCCGGCAGGAGAGCCAGAGAGCAGCGACTGGGGGAGAGTCCTGGGAGACTTGCGTTTCCTGCCTGCTTTGCCTGCAGACAACCTCTCTTTGTTTTACTGGCCCTTTTTTCCCCTCTGCTCACCGCCAGCCCCCCCTCCCCACCCTTCTCACCCACCTAAACCCCCTCCCCATCATCCACTCTCCACCACGGGGGCCACCTCCGTCTGCTCGCAGGGAGGCTTTTTTGGGGGGGAGGTGGAGGTGAAGGGATCGCAGAAAGAAAAGCAGATGGGTGAAGGTGTGCGGACGGAGGGAGCGAGCATGTGAGAGGGAAGGACGAGGGGGAAGAAGGTGAAGCGAGAGAAGAAAAAATAATATAAGAAAAGAAAAAAAAAAACACCGAGTCAGACGAAACACAACTTTGGAATTTGAAAAGAAAACAAACGCGGCGAGCCCGGGCTACTGTCTGCTGCGACGAGAAGGTGGGGGGGGGGACAGACCCCAACGTGCCTTTAGGATACTATGAAGAGACGGTGTAACAACCCCCCAACTCCTTCACCCCTCCGCCTGCATACAGGTGGGCCAAAGCGGGGCCAAAATGTCACCGCGGTTTCGGGGGCCCTCCACCGAAACAGCCTCTCGGCTTTTCTCGGCCAAAGGAGCAGCGCGAACGCTCGGGAGGTGGAAGTGAAAGTGCAGAAGAAGGAAGAGGCAACAGATGTACAGTGTACAAAGCCCAAGTGACTGAAGGAGGGGTGGGGGGGTGGGGGGGGTGTACGCGATGCACGCCAACCGCACAAAAACACAGATTTGAATGTGAACACACAGAGAACCCCCCCCACCCCCCACCTCCCCACCCTCCCCACCCACATCCCTCACTCTCCTCTCTCCCCACCACCACCACCACCACCACTCGTGCTTTCATTTTTCCAGGCCTCGCTCTGACTGCGACTTGAGCCAGTTTCCACTCTGGTCTGGGGTGTGGTGCACGCTCCTGGGAGACTTCAACTGCAGGACCAGTTAGTCAAAACAAGACTTGAATGCTAGACAGAGAGAGAGAGAGAGAGAGAGAGAGAGAGAGAGAGAGAGCAAGGGAGGGAGGGGGAGAGAGACAGACAGACAGACAGACAGACAGAGGGGGGCCAAGAGACGTAGGAGATGAGGGGGGGAGACGAGAGAAGAGATGGAGTGGGAGAGAGGAAAAAAGGGTGCAGCAACCAAGCAAAGAGGCTGAGAGAGACGGAGGAGGAGAGCATGTAACCCAGAGTCTGAGTCCAGAGAGAGAGAGAGTCTCAGACAGGGTGAACTTTCTTAATGTCTATAATACAGGTGCTTTAAAAGCCATCTGTGTGCGTCGGGAGAGGAGGAGAGCGACGGCAGCGCACGACCGAGCAGAGCAGAAAGTCTGACGGCGACCGAGCAGCGCTGCTCGCTGACCTTTTGTCTCTCCAATTTCAAATTTAAATCGCTTTTTGCCGGAAAATATGCAAAGGCGGCAGTTTGAAATCGACAGCTTGCGCGGAGAAGGAAAACGCTGCATTTTCAAGCTGTTTCGCTCTCGACTTGGCAGCCAAACAAATACAAGAGTGAATCATATCCCCCCCCCACTACACCCCCCCCAATTCACTGAGAAGTGGGGGGAGAATATGAGTGTCCTTCCTGTGAATTATACAACCTCAAACTTTCATGGCAGCGGCTTAAATTAATGGAGTGAAAAGAAGCCATAAAAGTAGGCGACAATCACAACTAGTTGGTACACAAAGACACATAAATCTCTGCCTGTATTCTCTACACCTTTGAAAAAACACACTGAACGTCAAAATGAATGGTAGATACACACACCCACACACTCACACACCCACACACACACACACACACACCCTTTCATAGCGGCTGCATTCCGTGTTTTATATGCTCTCTTTTATTCATAACATTGCATTTTACACCACAGAGTCTGGAGCAGATTAAGGGTTGTCTCCTGCTGTACGCCCGTGCTTACTCTACCCCAAAGAGCCTGTACGGTATTCGACTGTTCTCGGAAGGCAATATGAACTCGAACATCTGGCAGCGCTGATCTGAGGGCAAATGCTGATACAGGCTCCTGAAGCCAGACACCTTTTATTGTCAAGTCCAGTTGTAAAGCCTTTCTACACGTTTTTTGGGTTGTTTTTTTTTTTCTTTCTCAGTTTTGCACCTAGGAGATATTCTTTGGAAACACACAAAGTAGCCAAAAAGTTACAAGGTAAAAGAAGCAGTTCTGGTCAAATGGGATGTGCATCTTTTTTTTCTCTTCATTTCTAATCCTTTAAAATTTGTCACATTATTGTAACAATTGCTTTTCAATCTCTGAACCAGTGTTCCAGGAGCCCGTAATAGAAAAAATCCCCCCCCCTACTTGTGGAAGGGAAATGCTGCTGAAGGGAGTGACCCTCCAGTTCCTGCCAGTCCAAATACCTGGCGCTGAGAACCAGGAAGCGCGGGGTCGGGGGGGTGAGCGAGCAGAATCTTATCTGGCCTGCCCATTGGTCTGTTCGCCCGAAGCCGGGGCGAGAACAAGCACGCGGCCTGGTAACTCTCACTCTCTCGAGGGCAAACGGAGCAGGGTGGCGGGGCGGGGGTGGTGGGGGGGTCACTCTGTGACACTTATCGGACCTAATATTTCCTCTGCCGCTGCCTCGATAGGGCCCCTCATCCTGCGAGCGAGGCTATCATTGTTATTGCAGCGCTTTCTCCAGTGTCTGGTGGTGACACCGTATAGTTGATGTAAAGGATGTGTAGCTTTTTTTTTACCCCCCCCCTCGAACAGATACGCGGCCTTCGCCCCGTTCGGGTTGTGTCAGCACAAAACTGTGTTTGTAGAGTGAAAGAGGTATCGGGAGGAAAGGGACAGTCATCCTGAGCTGCTGCGGCCATTGTTCTTAGAGGGTCCTGTTGAAGTACTTGTACTTCAACAGAGTATGGAAGCTGCTACTAAGAAGTAGGTTAGTCTTCTGGCCAAAGACAGACACAACAAACTACTTAAAAAAGACAAAAATATGTCATCAGGCAAATTTTCACTTCAAAGATTCACTTCAGTTTTTGATTTTTTCCTTGAATTATTGAATTCATATATAAAGACTGATTGTTTTTCCGAAAAATCATTAAAATTACAATAAATGTTTGAGTATTTTGAGAATCTCTGAGGCCAGTTTCCAACTTTCACTCCCTCTCAGACGTTTTGGCTGTTGACTACAGGCTGTAACAGTAATCTCATCAGAACCAGAGATGAAATTCTGTCGTCCAAATCGTGTAAAAAGGACCAAAATTACAAGCGGTGGCGAAGCCGGCCGCCCCAAGCACATATTTTCTGGTCGGCCATCCCGTTAACCCCCTTCCATCTCCCGCTCTGTCATTATTTCGCAGACACACTCTGCTGCGGCCTCTCCGTTGCCGTGTTCACCGCGCCCGGCGCTGCATCAGCACCTGTCTGTGCAGCCTGTGAAACGGCGCCGCTCGCGTAACACCCTCCCTTAATCGCCACATTCACGGGCTGTTTGTGTTGCAGCTGCCACAGAAAGAAGTCATCAGCGCTCTGTTGTCTTGTTGTTGTTGTTATGCATTTCAGTTTTTTCCCCTCCTCGCCCCTACAGCGCGTTGTCACAATGATTCAGGTCGCCTCCGTGAATGGCGCACTCTACTCTTCCCACAACACAAAAGATGCACCTGCCCGGTGCTTTGATTGACGGCAATCAGTGAGGAGGGGGGGTATGCTTTGATTGTGGGTTTGTATTCCTGCATGTGTTGTTGTGCTCAGGTGAGTGGTGTATATCTCTCTAAAGTCGGCCGGTATTGTGATCAGCGATCAAAGCAGGCCATTTTCACAGAGAGGCCCAACACGCCGACTTCTGTTCTCACCCGCAGCATCCACAATAGGACTCCCACCTTTGTGTCTTGGTAAACAACCTTTGCATAAACCCGAGCGCGCACAGAATAATGCATCAAAAACAAGTCCCTACCCTCTTTGGCAGCGAGACGTGGCGACGGGTCCGTGTGAGATGGCGTGTTGTAGGATAATGATGAGCTACCTGTAAGGAAACAGGAGGAAACTGGTTAATATGAGACTTTTTTTTTTGATAAATTACACAAGAATTGTCAAAAATAACAAACTACATTCTTGCACTAATGTATTTCAGACAGTTCATATTTGTTGTTTGACAGGGGGGAAAAAAGAAAGATCTCTGGAGATATTTACAGAGGGATAATTAGCATGATAATCTTGATGAATTCATTTAACAGGAAATTGCAATCCAGAGCAACCCGACTTCACCCCTCAGTGAGGGCGACACAAAAAAAGAAGCTCAGACAGTCGCGCGTGAAGCCAGCAGGTGGCAGCAGAAAGTTCAGCTCAATTACTGTCACACAGCATCACATATTTCCCTCTTTACTTCCCTCACATGTGTAAGGATTAAAAAAAATAACATCAACAAAAGCAAACAAAAGAAAATATATCTGTTTTGATAAATTCATTCAGTCAGAAAAAGAAAAAGCTTCATTCTTGAAGTGTAAGAAAGAAAACAACCTCCGTTCAGTATTTAAACTGCATGTGCTGCTCCTGAATAAGGCAAGACACGGAGGCCAAAGTCCTCATATGGCTGCCTATTCATTTCACCTTATGGAGCAGAACTCGGCGCTGCATTCCTCCACTTACACAGGCACCCTGGGCGGCACCAAAATGCTCTCTTAATTTTAGCTGCCCCCAGGCATAAATCAGCGAGTGGAAAAACAGACCCAAAAATGCGCAGCGAAAACACAAGAGTAGTTACTGCACGGCGAGCGCGGAGCGGGGGGAAGATTTAGCGCCGGGGCGGCTGCAGGGAAGCTGGCGAGCCGGGTGGGGGTGGGGGGGTGGGGGTGGGGATACCTTTTCTGAATGGAGCAAACCTGAAAGACGGCCCAGAATAAAAAAAAAAAAAAATCCTGCAAGTTTGTGATTTTTTTGTGTCTGGATTGGATGCTGGAACCTTCCCAAACTATGTTGCTGCTGGTGGGGTTGGAGGGGGGGGTGTGTGGCAGACTAAGGGTCTGTTTTTTTTTTTTTTTGAGGGGGTCGGCTTGGGGGGGGGGGGGGGAGAGGTGGGGGG
>JAUESE010000020.1:8873920-8885555 GCA_032274725.1 Malacoctenus triangulatus | reverse complement strand
GGGGGGGTGCAGGCAGAGGGTGATATGATAGTCAGCCATGGACAGTAAATAAATATGCAGACGCAGAAGCGCCGAGTGCATTCTTGTAAAACCTGAGATAACTTGATTCGACGGTGAACAATGCAGAAGGAGATATTTGCTTTAAAAAAAAAAAAAAAAACTTCAAATATCTCCACTTGAGTTCAAACTGACACGCTCCGGTGATATCCATGTTTTTTTCTTGCAACCATCTCCTCGATGTGACTCACATTCTCCAACGAAAACACCAGGACAGGAATCGGCTTTTATGATCGCAACCTTCTCAATGTGATGTTTTTCTGCCCCCTCCCCCCCCTTTTTCTTTTTTTACTTTCCTGCTGTTTATTCCCCCCTGTGAGACTTTGCTATTGGCTATTTGTCAGAGGAAAACAAATAAAGTGACTTTATTGGAATTAACATGATATTTACCCACTTTTTTTCAGTTTTGTTTTGTTTCTGCTGGGTTTTTATAATCTCACTACCGCTGTGAGAATCTTCTTTGGCCTCTTCCAGATAAACGTGTGTCCTAGTTTACCTCCAACGGCCTCACAGACATGTTTGATAAGTATTCCAGACCAGGAGGAATATACATTAGCGGTATACTGTCATATTTATATTGCACATTGTCAAATTTCTGTGCATTTCCTATTTTTTTTAATCACACATTTTGTACTCTGTCTTTAGACTTCGTTTGCATTCTGCCTAATATTTTGTTCTCATGATGTTTCTTGTCCTCGTGCTCGTTCTGTCCAGGATGTTCTTACTTTCTTTTGGTCATAACTCTTAAAGCACATCAATCTATCTGTACCTGCACTATTAAAGCTGTAATCCAAAAACAAAAGGTAAGGTAATGGGTTTGCGTTCACCTTCGCAGCGCGTCTACCTGTGCCGCGATCCGCAGCATGTGAGCCACAGCTGCACACGCAGTCCAACGGGGGAGTGTGGGGAGGGGGAAGGGGGGGGGGGGGCGCGGGCTTTGGCGGGGATCACCGGGCGCGCGGCGGGACGGAGGGGGGGGGGGGGGGGGGGGGGGGGGGGGGGGCGGGAGCGGGATTTGGAGAGGATCACCGTGCGAGCGGAGGGAAGGAGGGAGGGACTAAAAAGTGTGCGTGATATTCCTTCCTCCGTGGGACTCGCGCAGGGAGCAGGTACAGCATCTCTGCAGCTCGCCGGCGCTCAGCTGTCACACTCTCAGCTGTCCACTTCCACAGGAAACTTCTCCCGCCGCAGTCGGTAAGTGCAAAGCTTTGCTTTTTTGTTTTTTTTTTTTCCTCCTCCACACTTTTTTCTTGCACAATGACTTTCGCTCAGGCAAAGGAGGGAGAGATGAAAAAAGGGGGTCCGAGGGGGGGCTGGAGGTGCGCGTTTGATGCGCCAAGGTGGAAAATGTTGCTTTCAAAGTTTCAGGAATTCTCACCGCGCGCTTCTTGAATCGAGATGCGCCCGTTTCGACTCCTTCATACATCTCTTTCTCTCTGCGTCCTTGTACATTTGAATCTCCTTAATTCTATATTTACTTCTGTGCATTCCTCTCAGCTACGGGCGTTCAAACTTCCTTTAAACGCCTACAAAAAAATGCAATCTGATATTCCAAGTGGGACTATTTATGTCACAATGTAAATGATTAAAGCTATATGAGTGCTTTATTCAGCACTGCTTTTTTTTTCCTTCATATTTTTTTTGAAACCAAATCAGCTACATTTAAGAGAAACTATAAAGGTGGAACAGGCGTCTGAATGACAGAAGTGATTTGAGCTCCTCCTTTCACCGTCTGTATGAGGACATTTATTTTTTTTCCTCCTCAGACAAGAACATCTGAATGTTTTTTTTGAGCTGCTGAACATCTGCAAGCATTGAGCACTGGCACATCTTCCCCGCTGCAGCCCGCCGGCAGCTGCCACCAGCCAGATATGCCAAATTGCTTAACATATGAATGTGAGGAGGATGGGACCTGTATGCCACATGCCACTGCCCACATACAACACCCTCCCCCCCTCCCCCCTTCCCTCACTCAGCCCTCCCTCCTCTTCTAATGTCGTCCTCCAGCTCAGTTTTCAGACTCTTTTGATGAACGCTGCTCCAAGTAAACAATGTTAAGCGATAAGCAAAGTGTGCGGGGGTGGGGGGGGTCGGAAGGAGAGGAGAAGGAGGAGGAAGAAGTGAGACGGATGAAAAAGGAGGAGGAGGGTTCGACGCGAACGGAGGAGGGAGGGAGGGAGGGAGAGAGGGAGAAAGCGCGATGGCAGCGTTGGGTCGACGAGCCTCCAGCTTGGATCCATTAACTTAGTTTTTTCCTGTGAAAAGTCGCCGACAAAACCTGCTGTCATGTTCAACTTTGAATAATGATCGGTCATCGAAACACGAGTCAGGCTCAGTGTTGGATGTGATGACATGGTGATGTGATAAAAAAAAAAAGCACCCAGTGATGCCACAGAGGAGCTAATGTTACAGGTTATGGTAACCCGGCTTAAATTTCTTTCCCCCCCTGTCTCTCTGTTTTTACCCCCCCACTCTCTCTCTCCACACACACACAAAGTGTAAACAGCGTGTGATAGATAGGTCGCTCCACCCTGCTTCGGCTGTGTGCGCGTTGATCCCTTCAGCAGGCCCTGCTTCTCCTGTCCACGCCGTCCGAGATGAGTTACTACATGGATCCAGTTTCTTCCTACCCGGCCCTTCACCCCTGTGACCGTCTGGGCGCGATGGTAAGACCTCCCTCGTAAATTATCCCCGTGTTTAAGGCTGCCTACCTACCACGCAGCAGGCCGGGGGGAATCAGGGTGTTGGGTGTGTGTGTGTTGATGTGTGTGTTAGCTGCTCAGACACGTGGCAGTGCAGGAATGTCCACAGGAGTATCCAGGAGCCTTTCTGGAAGTTGTAGTAACAACTGGGGACGCCGTCACCCTGCAGGGGTCGCGTTCGAACCCCGAACGTTCCTCCCGTTCACGCAGTTGCACCGACGACGCGAACACAGTGTTCCTCGCCGGTTTGTCACAGAGTTAGGAAACAGGGCGCCGTCGAACGAGCCGATTTCCCACCGAGCTGCGAAATCACTTTCATGAGCTCCACGGCGTTGCACAAACCAGCGCTCCGCACTTCCCCTTTTTTTTTTTGTTGCGCGTGATATTGCGAGTAATGAGACCTGTGGGCCTGCAGCCTTTTTCCACTAACCACTCAAAGCGGAGTCTGACAGTCCCCGCCGAAACCCGGCGCGGTTCCTCCGACGAAGCCGGGCCGCCCCCTCGCGCCTGGCGGGCAACCTGTTTGCGAAGAACACCGGGGCTCTTAACGCGCTCCAAATGAGAGGGCTGAATACAGAGTCAGAGGCGGAGCGCAGCCGGGAACATTGGGATTCCTGTCAGGTGAGCGTTTGAAGGGGGTGAAGGCCAAGGAGCGGCAAATAAATGCTTCCATTTGTATGCAGACCACCAGCGCATTAGGATAATAGAGCGAGGTTACATGCAAATGGCAACCCCTCCCCAGCCTGATCAAAAAAGAAAAAAAAAAAAAAAAACTGAGAGGGATACAGCTCCCTGGCTCCTAATTGGCTCAGGTGGCCCCGTTTGCCTTTGAAATTGAGACTACTGTATACCGGGGCCGTCTGGTCAAAAGGTGAACCGGTGTCACCTCGGTAGCTCTATTCTTTTGAATTTACATGAATTATCTGCACAAACCAGAGGCTCCGGTGGGGCTTTTTTTTTCTCCCCCTCCTCCTTTTTTGATGTTTGCTTTCCCACTACCGCGATTGTGTTGTATTCCTCCCAAAGACAAAATACAGAAACGATGTAATTTTTCAAAGCGCAAATCGGGCCCGGGGATGTAAAATATGCAACCTCACGACAAAGGCAGCTTCATTCGACGTGACAGCTTCTAACTGTCGACTGTCTTGTACAACACCTCTTTCGTTTAGGGATGCAATGAACTTCTCACATTTTGTGACTTTATGTGAATCGTTCTAAGCAAAAAAATTGCGTCAGATAACCAGCCGAGTCCCAAACGATGGAGAAAGACGGCACATGACAGAAACTGTGCTTCCAATCACTTCTCATTCTACTCCTTTTTTTTATCCTCCACAATATATCATTCAGTTAAACTAGACACCAGAATTACATTTTAGGCATCTGTGAATTGTAACAGTTTTATATATGACTATAATTTTTACATTTAAATGTGACCATTTGCACTGTGAGTTTAATGGCAGAAGTTAGTGTCCATGAAATGAGGATGACTTTTCGTAGGTGTTTTTTTTTTCAGCGCACTGTATAGCACATAAATTTCACATGCGCAGCATGGTGAACATTAAATAGGACATTGCGCGCGCGTTGTCTGCCGAGGACGTCTCGTCACAGCTCCAGACGTCTGCCGGCATTTTGTCGGTGCAGAGGAGCAAAGATGCGTCAAATTACACCTGCCTGTTTTTTTTTACGATTGATGCATTTTGTCTTACAAACACTAGGGGGCGGATACATAAAACTGGCAGCACTTCATTTAGAAGAGAGCAAACATTAAAATATAGTTTTGAATGGTCTTGTGGAAAATGTTAGAAGACTGTTTTGGTCAATGAGTTGTCCGGTCCGGTGCTTCCCAACCTGGACCCCCCCGTGGTCTAAAAAGGTCACAGGTCTCTCTTACACTGACAAACTTAAATTCACACATGCAAAAGCAAGCTGGAGTGTCAAACACGCCCAAGAACGACCCTGCGCTTTTATTTTGAAGGCTCATTCTCTCTCTTTTTTTTGGCGGGAACAGGTGTGTTTACAGGCGTTTGGCTTCACTGCAATCATTTGTTCAAGGTTCAGAGAGGGTGGGAGAGTCTTCATGGACACCATTGTCTGGGTTTGTAATTCTGTTTGTGATCACAATGACTCATCAAACCACTGATTCAGTTTCTTCACGTCAAAGCAGATAAAGTCTGAGTCATTGTAGCAGTGGTTGGAGTCACAGGGTTAATACTTGGAGTTTTTTTCTCTCTGCTGTGTACAATTACTCATTAAAAAGACAGAAAAAAGTGGCTCCAAATGGGAAAACTGATCTTTGCATTTAGAGGAATTTCGTTCTCAAGCCGCTCGTATAACGTTGCGGTGTCGATGTTATCTCCATTGTTATCTTTGTATATTCCATAAATCGTCCATGTGGCTCCTTTCCCTGCCTATCTGTCTGACTCTCCACCCCCCGCCCGACTCCCACTTCTGCCCCCCCCCCCCTTGCTGCCTGCTCTGATAGGAGATGTTAGCGCTGCGTGCAAACCTCCACAGAACCTTGTAAACTGGCGTCCCAGCTCCCCCCCCGGTCACGTCAGCCATCCATAAAGCTGGACAGCTACTGATAAATGCTGCTGTGCTTGAACAGGAGTGGGTGGGTGGGGGGGGGGGGTTATCAGATCGGCAGTCACTCTCGCTACCGGCCTGTCACTTGTGCGCGTATGGCAAGTGACATATGACATATGAGGCTCTGACAGTACCTCCACTTTCTTTTCATTTGTTATCGAAGCAAAACTCCGAGAATGACACTGTTAGATAAACTTTTTTTTCTTGAACAAGCATAAATTCCGACTCAATTCTTCTGATTTGTGTCTCAAGTCAG
This sequence comes from Malacoctenus triangulatus, assembly GCA_032274725.1. Taxonomy (NCBI): domain Eukaryota; kingdom Metazoa; phylum Chordata; class Actinopteri; order Blenniiformes; family Labrisomidae; genus Malacoctenus; species Malacoctenus triangulatus. The sequence goes on along the minus strand of JAUESE010000020.1, from coordinate 8,879,954 downwards.
AGAAATATTTTCATATTCCAAATTTCTTTTGTTCAACGCTACTTTTATGTTGAGTTCGGAGCACCGTGTAAATATGTTTTGCGCACTCCTGTGAAACAAAGGGGGAAAAGGTCCCCGACGCTATCTGCTCATGGCTTTTTGTTTGCTGGTAAATGGAGATTTTGAGGAGCTAAAAATGGCCAAGTGGTTATCGCCCCCCCCACCTCTCCCCCTTGTATCCACACAGAATTTCATATCTCTTCTGGCTCCACTGTCAAGTGCCGACTGTAGCCCCCCCCGCCGCCCCTCCGAGCACGACCTCTTACGTGCACATTTCTGTGATAAGCAGGATAAAACAACACGGCACAGATAAACTGAAAGAGTCAAATTTAGCCACGAGAGTTATCGCCGCGTAAAAACAAGGAAGAAAATGTTGGGGTTTTTTTTCTAATACAAGGTTACGCCTCCGTCCGGGGTCAGAGGGTTTTTCTTCAGCTGCGTAACAGTCCCTGTAAACAAGGGTTTTGATTGATTGAGGGGGCAAAACGCTGGACTGACTTGTTTGTTTCATTCTCACTGCAGTTTTCTCGTAATTCAAAGCGTTTCAACTCTCGGAAATCACATTCGAGAGTTTTTCTTTCTGAAGTCTTGCGAACGTAAACCCACATTTGCTGTGTTTATCACGAGGAACTCTCTTGCAGCCCACCTGTCTGCACGAGCATGCTGGAAAACCAGCTGTTTGATACAGACGCCATCCACAGCCGTCCTGTGTATTGTTTGTCCCCCCCCCAGAGGCAGAGTGGAGGAGTGGCAGTGGGCCCTCAGGCTCAGCACCCAGCCGTGGTTCACCCTCAGCAGCACTACTACCCGTCGCAGCCCCTCTACCCACATGACATACCCCTGCAGGAGGTGCCCGACGGACACGAGGTGTGTCCCACAGGTAAGGAAGCGACGCTGGCAGCCTGATGCCACAGACACACTGCGACACATTCATGGGAAACGTTAGAAACGCTGTGATTCCACCACATTCTCTTTGACAAGACTCAAAGTTTGTTTTCATTTTTTTTGCTGCGACATTCTGAGAAAGAATACATACATACATTTCACACCAGCTACTTACTCAAAGTACTTGTGTGGTCCCAAGTTTTAATTCCAGAAAAATGACAAACATCCCCCCCAAAAAATCCCCTATTTTTCGACTCGGACTTTACATTCTGCAGCAGTCAATAGTTCATTGTGAAAATGGCTCGTAGCAAACAAAAGACTTTGTGTTCAATGAAATGCAGAATGGGAGATCCTTCACGCTCCAGCGTTCATAACAATCCATGCAATCTCTGTACACACGTCTAAAAAAACACACACTTGCATACATACAAAATCGTGTTCTCTTCCCATGAAGTGAAGACCACAAACATCAAGGCCGCTTTGGTTCCCACATACATTTTGCTCGGGGCGAAGTCTGGCCAAGTTCAAAAGTATGTGTCAGAGTATATATTAGTTCCTGCGATTTGAAGTAATAAAGTGTCATGACGTGTGCTCACATAGAGACAAGCTCAGTCTCTTTTCGAGCTGTTGCCGTTTGTCCACTGCGAAGAACAAGCTGGTGATGCTGACCCTCAGGGCAATGTCTTTACCAGACACCCTCCCAAAATGCTCCCCCGGACCCTAAACCCTACCCCCCCCCCCCTTCCATAGACCTCCATCTTTTTCTTTCCGCCTCCCCCTCTCCTGAACCAACTGAATGCCCTGCATGCTTGTGCTTCCAGTGCTCTTTTTTTTTTCTTCCTCATTGCTTTAAATTGTTTTTTGGATGAGTTTTTCTTCTAAAATTGGAACATTCCTTCCTCTGCGGCCTCTCGCAGTCCTCAAAAGTGATTGATACTGGTGGACTGGGACACACGCCACGGGAGCGGGGCAGGGGTGCCGGGAGGGGGGCACGGGCCCTCTTCCGTCACCTCCCCAGAGCTGGATGCAGGGGGCAAGACGAGGAGGGCCAAAGGGCGGCCATCTTTTTCCCAAGCTTCTGGCTCAGTCCCTGGAGAGGTGGAGGAGGGCTAAGTGTGCATCTGTGTGTGTTTTATCTGCGTGTGTTTTATCTGTGTGTGCGCGCGCGCAAGTATGAGAGGGAGTCAGGATTTGATGGGATTTGCTGATGTTTGTTGCCAGAGACACACTCCTTTGGAGCCCTCACTTCATTCCTCCCAGCGCTAAACCGTTGACATAAACATTGCTGAGTGGAAAAAAATGACCGAACGTTGACCTTTTTTTTTTCTTTCCTTTTTTTCTTTTTTTTTCCTCCTCCTCGTCGTCTGTCTCCTAAATCCTTGCAGACCACGGGTCCAACAACATTCAGGCCACCTGGCCATGTTGTTAGAGGCATTCAGCTCTGATAAAGTGGTGTCACATCCAGCTACTGAGGTTTCCACGCAACCACCGCTCGGCATTATGACTTGTTGCTAACCTCAGAAGCAGCTCAGAGACCTCTGACACCGCGAGTCGTTTTCTTTGACTCATTCCTTCCAAACTGAAAACTCGGGCTCCTCTGAACAACTTTGCATTCTGCACTTTCATATTACTCATAGTCAGTTTTGTATTGATCTCAAAGGATACAAAGACTCAAGGACGAATATTTATCAAATACATCAAGAAAAACATCATGACATTTAGCTTTGTGAGTGTACAAAAAGTGTGTATTTTGTTTGAACTGGTCTTTCTGCATGTCAGTTCATCAGACAGCTCAGATGATAGTGTGTGTTTACTGATCATCCACCAATAGAGGCAGACGACGGTTTGCTGCAGCCCATCCTGCCATTGAGTTTGCTAATTGGTCAGATGTGAACTGACTCATCTCAGCACTGAAACTCTTCATTGGGTCGAGAGTGAGCTGGAAGCACCGCTCGCATATATTGGGATCTACTGTTATCCGCAGCTTGTAGCTACATGTTTCACACTCCCACTGTGGCCAGAACTTGAAGTTGTGCAGTGAAATGTGACTACTACAGGAACAGTACATGTATTCCACCTTTATTTGACTCAATCAAGTACAGTTATTCTGTTTTTGATTTTTTTTGATTGATTTAATTTTTTTTTCATTTTTGTTTACTTTAAATTCCAGAAAGATTGATATTGGTCGTATATTGTCGTTTGAAAAAAATCTACCACATCTTTCAAAGGTATGAACCAGATTTTAAATTTGTGCCCATACCTTTCTGTTTACCACTGTGTATTTATTAAAAAATACATTAGTTATAAATATATACAATGTATTTAGAAGAAGTTGCTGAACTTATACAGAGAGGTGTGGGAGACGATGTATCTTTTGTTTCACTTTCCAAAATTTGTCTTGAATTCGAATCAACAAGTGAAGATTAAAATAAGAAAGCTTTTTGTATGGAAATCCAAATGGGTGAAGACGACCTGCCATTACTTTGAAGATCAAATTAGCTACACTGAAAATTGAATCTCTCGAATCAGCAGCCGATCTCTGTCTGAAACAAACACGCTGTCGTGAATATATGAGCTGATTTATTTTATTTATCTTTCATAAGTGGGCACGTCATAGCACGAGTCCCCCTTTCTTCCCCATCGTGAACGGATCGGCTGTTAAAACGAGACGTGCTCCATGTGAGAACGAAGGGGGTGCGGGGCAGATGTGAGGCGGAGCCGGTGGACGTTAAAGGGCCATCGCGTGGTTGGCTCGGAGCCCAATGTCACACACGCTGCTTCCTGACAACAGCCATGCCATGGTGATGTTTACACGACGGGCCCGCTCACTCTGTAACACTCGCACTGCAGGACCGGCTGGAAAACTCATTGTGCGTAGCTACAGATGCATGTATGTAGGAGTTGGGGTGGGGGGGTGGGGGTTAAAAAAAAAGTGCCGTGTGTATTTTTCTGCACGTGATCTCTCTGAAATCCGGGCAGAAAATATCACACAAAAGCAAACACACTCCAGCAACATCCTGCAGTGATGCACACTTCGCATATTCATTCATTAAATTCACACCCTGCACTCTGGCGCGTATTGTATTACAGCATCCTTCCATTCAATAAAGCAGGCACACACACACACACGCACGCACGCATGCACGCACGCACACACGCGCGCGCACCCACAGCTCCACTCCCAGGCACTCATGAGTTCACTGTACATTTAAACATGCACTCCCATTTAGTACACACAGACACAGCTGTGATCTGGCACTCAGGGACCATTGGCCTGTGTTTTATTTGATGTGATTTGACAGCTGGACAGTTGGAGGGGGTGGGGGGGGGACTGGGGTGGAAGGCAAACGAGAGTGGGCGGAATACAGTTTGAGGAGCGAGGACGGATAAGGAAGGGGATCAGTCACAGGACTGGGACTGCGATGGTGGGAGGAGAGTGGAGTGAGGAGAGGAGGATCTGAGCTGTGGGGCCTTGGGTGGTTGGAGAGGGGGAAGGAGTGGTGGTGGTGGGGGTGGGTGGGAGGTGCAGTTGGGGGAGGGGGGGGGTTCGCCTCTGATGAGGGGCACGTCCTCACGGGCGCAGGCCCATTTTTTATTTCTAAAAGTAAACAGGCAGCCTGCGGGGGTCTGGGGGTTATGGGAAAGAAGGAAACAGTGATGCTAATCAGGCCGGCGCACACTTCCCCCCTCCAACAATAAAACAAAACAAGAGTGGAAACACGGAAAAGCGACAGACGACTGCGGAGGAATGGGCCGCACAACTGCCGGGGTCCTATATTTGAACCGCGTGGTGTTATGATAGTCGCGAGGCGAGCGCTCCCAGTCGATAAACAGAGGAAAGAAGTAATCAGTTACTACTCCACTGTACATCGGTGGATGTTTTTTTTAATTTTATTTTTAGAAGACTGAACCATTTAAAGATGGTCTCCACACTGGAGCGCCTGAGTGATGGGTAAATCAGTTCGCACTGGAGTCACTCTGGTCCTGCTGAATTGTGGGTAGAAACACTCCGAATGTGTCACAAAAAGCGACTAGCTGTGCAAATTTTCCTTCCTCCGAGTATCTGAAATATTCTTTGCTCTGCCTAACGCCTCGGCCGAGTGCCCAGCTTCTGAACTTCCCTTTCCCAGAGCTCTTCAAGGCTTACTTCTCAGAATCGCAGGGTGACTAATTACAAGCCGCCTCGGCTGGAGGACTGCATGTTCTCCGAGACGTGCAATCAGCGACGTGTGATGATGCAACCGGTGCCAGCTCATCAGGAAAAAGGTGGCGCTCTAATGAATCCTGAGAGAGACCTCCCATTGTTTTAAAGTTCCAGTTGTGAGCTTAGCAATATCCACATACTGTTAACTGGCGTGAGTGTACACCCAGTCCGGTTAGACGGAATGCCTTTTATTGTGCTAGTAATTGCACAATACAATTGCAATCACAGTTGTGTCACTCTGAGAGGGAACATGTGAGCAGCTCGGTTCGATTTTTTTTAAGAATAGTGACAAATCAAAGCTCCTACTTATATGTCTGTGGATCGATCATGTTCTCTGGTTCTTACTCGAACGAGTATTCGTCATTAAATGAATGAACTCCTCCGACTGAGGTATTTTCCCTTTTAGCGGCGAGGCGAGCACTGGCAGTGCTAACAGAGCGGGAGGGCGGGGGGGAGAGAGGGAGGGCAAGACGAGGAGACGGAGATCTGGGAGGCAAAAGGGAGTCGGAGGGGGGTGGGGTGGGGGTGGGGATAATTGAATTATCTGCACAATGGAGTGATGGGGGGCACGTGGTGCCGCTAATGGAGGAAGAGATGTCCTTTTTAGCGAAGCTAATTGTTCAGAAAAGAGCTGAGCCTTTGTTCAGGGAGGCCCCTCTACTTTCAGTGCACTTACATGCACACGGTGCGCACACGCCCACACACGCGCGCACACACACACACACTCACACACACGGATACACACTTTCATAGGGGAGTTTGGAATGTGAGGCAAAAGAAAAATAGAGATGTACATAATCGTTGTGTGTGTGCATTAGCATGCCCATGAGCACGCACACGCACGCACACACACACACGCACACACACACACACACACACACACACACACACACACACACACACACA
>JAUESE010000020.1:8850898-8861881 GCA_032274725.1 Malacoctenus triangulatus | reverse complement strand
CCCCCCCCCCCCCCCCCCCCCCCCCCCCAAAGTTGGATTGACATCAATTGAAATAAAGTTACGTCTGTTCCCATTAGCGGAGCTAAACTGAAGCCATCTCCCCCCCTTCTTAGGAGTGACTCACCAGACAACTGCATAACATTAACAACTCGTCGTGCCCACGCAACATGTGGACCGCGTGCTTACATTCTCGCATGCATTCTGTGTGCCGGGGGAAAGTGTTGTTTAGGCGACTCGCTCTGTTTGACATGAACGCGGAACGCTGTCGGAGCCGCGCGCACTCGGTCCTGTTTTGGTTTGTGAGGCATTAAAGAACTAATATTAGTGCTTCCATTGGAGGGCTGTGTACATTTTTAATGGGTCCGACCATACACTCCGACAAAACACCAGCCCCGTTTGTCACACCATGACCTGATTAAGTGTTTGACATCGACTCACAAACAAATTATGTTCCTTCTAACAGTGGACAGCAAATATATAGTAACAAGTCATTTGTTTTGCCGTCTCTTTTTATCTGGCAGCATTTTTAATCTCGAGCAGATCTGCAGAAAGATTTCTTGGGAATCTTCCAGGTCAAAGCGAGGAAGCGAACCCGCCGACGTGTGACGTGACTCCGTGCCAAAAATAGAGTCGAACTTAAGCAATAAACGCTGGAGAAAAACTGACAGGCAGCACAGCCCCGCTCTTGAAACCAGGAGTTTAAGTAGAAAAAAAAAAAAAAAAAAAAGTCTACGCGTGTGCAATGTACCTAAAGCAGCCGCAGCACTTTCAGTTTCTGCACACTCAGTCATCTCCTCCCTGTTAGCGGATGAGAACGAGTGGGCGGCAGTGGCAGCCGAGATAAGACCAAGTGTGGAGGGGGTGGAGGTGGGGGGGTGGGGGTGAGAGGAGGGGCTCGAGGTTGGGGGGGGGTAGTCTGTTTTGAGGGTCAGTGACCAGGCAACCATTAGCAACTCGCGCTATAGTTGTAAACACAGTGAAATAGAAGGTGGAGTGGTCACACATGCACATCAGCATGGACATGTACCTCTTGTGAAGGACACACACACACACACACACACACACACACACACACACACACAAGGGAATGACCAAGGGGATACACATTGCTGATTTGACAATCTCAACTTTCCGTTTAGCTGGAACTGTTCCCCTCACGACTTCTCTCTCTCTCTCTCTCTCTCTTTCTCCCTCCTTCTCTCTCTCTCCCCTCCCTTCTTTTTCTGTCACCACAGCCACTCCTGCGCACACAAACACACACTATCGCTAAAAGAAGCAAATACAGGAAACCACCTTTATCAGAATCTCCACCCAAGATGTCTTTTTATTTTCGCTGTGCCTGCAATGCTGAACACCAGCTTGAGCTAAAATATCAGCGCGGTGACGGCTTGGGCGACCTGAAAACATGCTCTGTAGAGAGAGAGAAAGAGAGAGAGAGAGAGAGAGAGAGAGAGAGAGAGAGAGAGAGACGTTAAAACTGCAACTCACTGCCTTGTGCACCTCAACAGGTTACAGAAATCTATTGTTTCTTCTTTTATTGAACTAAAATCTGTCAAAAATGTGAAAAGTCTAAATGAAATTACTCAAAGCAAGAAAAGAGCTGAATGTGTTCCTCAGCGGGACACAAAGTTGTCACACTGACTGACAATCGTTTCTTCCCTCTCAGTGAGGTTGCTTGAAACAAGCCTCCAAGCAGCCTTGTCAGTGGTTTAAAATGAAACTCACACAAGTGACACAAGCGAATGCATTCATTCTTGCAGTTTTGCTTTTTTCTTTTTTTTTTTCCATGATCTCGACGTTTATTGAAAAAAAACAAGTAACCACAGTGACCTTGAACATACTGCTGCTGGAAATCAATACCTGAAACTAAAGTTGTTTTTCCTACAAACCACGTTACGGGTTGTTTTTTTTTTCTCCCTCCTGTTTATATTTCTAAGATGTAAGAACAAGTGTCAGTGGGTCTGACGAATTTAGATTCTGATGAATTTACAGCAAATTAGCAGGACGAGTGAGGAATAAGTGTTATAACTTTGGTGGTGATCTGGTGTCAGACTGACGAAGAATGACATCCATGTGTTCTCTTCAAGAGAAGCAAGCATGCGAGAGGCTGAAGCAGAAGCAGGCGTCTTGGCGGAGGTTTGCGCTCTACGTGTGCTTTCAGATTGTTTTGTGAAATGGCGAAATGTACTTTCAACGACTGAACGATTATTTATGAGACGTTTTGCAAGTTATTGCAGGCTGGTTTTGGAGTTTACATTCAAAGCTCTTTGAACCTGGTATCGAGGTCATTACAATAGAATTGGCCAATTAGCCCTGCAGGAAAGCTCCATTCTGGACAGATTATTTTCACTGTAAGCACACTTTATGTCTGTGTTATGCTCCTCACTGAGGTCAGGTGAAGCGGGAACAATGAGCGGTGAAGTTTTCAGTCCTGAAGTCCATTTGGGTTTATGTGATGACTTTGTTTGAGGTTAGAGAAACAGCTTCATGTCTGGAATTACTGAAACAGTAAACACTTCCTCTTCCAGATTACCATTCAAATGATTCAATTCATAGGATGTTAAAAAACAAATACATCCATCAATAAACTCACAACGTGGTTTATTTACTGTTATAAAATATCATAGAGACAACCCACCAATGATTGTTTGAGGACGACGTCTTCAGTGTGTCAGACAGCAGAAGGCTTTTGTTTCAATTTCACAGTACATGCGTAAAACCCTATTCGAGAGTTTGTGCACTTTCGCTGCTCTGCTGATGCAGGAATTACGAGTGTTTGGTGCACGATTTTGTTCCTACTGTCTTAATTCTTGCTTGTGTTGTACGTCGCTTTGGACAAAAGCACCTGCTGAATGAAACTGTAGAACTGACCAACGAGAAACATGCATATATAGGAGAACAAAAAAGATTTTAAAGTACTCAAGTTATCCTTTTATCTACCTTTTTAGCTGTACCTTTACTTGAGCCTATAAACATTGTATTGAATTGTATGGATCTTCAAACAAATAAGATTCCCTCAGCCATTACCATCAGTTATTCTGAGGGAGAAGGCCAATGTGTTTCAGTTCCGTTTTCAACATGATCAGCTTGGACACAAACAACGCACTACATCACACACATGGACATTAGGGTGGTGTTAGCACTCCTACTGACTCCTCAGAGAGCCAAGCATCTGGAACAAGCTAAAGAAAAAAAAAGGCACAGCATGAATCGAGAGGGAATCCAGCAAATCACTTCCAATCTCAAAGGTACAACTGCACTGCTCCTCCACTCACAGCTCCCTCCATTCAGGGCTGCAGCTTCTCGACACCTAAAGAAGTTCTGAACGCAGGACTGTTTGCTCGGCAGCGTGTCTCGACACTCCACACTTTGTTTCACTTTTTATCTTATTTACTTCACTGGCGGTTTGCATCTGGGCAGCTCAGCCTCCAGACAACTTAAGAGTTATCAAAATACATATTTCTCTCTTTTTTCTTTTTGGCAGAGGTGACCGCCTCCCCCGGCTTCAGTCCGTCCAAGCCAACACACCCCTGACCAGCCTCTGCACACAGCTCGCAAATATGAAAATTTCTATAAACCTCCCACCCAACTTCTGGCGAGGAAGCGAAACGAGCCAAGATACCAAAATGTCAGAGTAGCAGCGGCATTTGAAATTGTAATCACTTGGATTGCTCGTTACCGGAGTATAATAAAAGAGAGGGATCAGGGGAATATGTTCGCTTGCATTCCTTCTCCAAACAAGTGTAGCTTGCGAGTCGTGAGTGTGAAATGTGTGAGGGAAGCTTGGGAGAAGGGGGGGGGGGGGTTTCTCAACAACGTGACATAAGCAGATTCTCGCGTTGCTGCATATTTCATACCTTGTTAAATATAATTAGAGCAACATTTACAGGAAGTAAACTGCAGCCAACGCATTCATTACAGCCACAGGTTAATGTTGACAAAAAAAAGTGTGTCGCATAATAATGAGGGCGGAGTGGAGGAAAAGCTGCTGGGCTCATTGTGGAGATCCTGCAGCTGGAGGCCCGAGCTGTGTGAGAAATTGTGTGCACCTAAAGAAAAAAAAAAGAGAGAAAGAAAAAAAGGTTTATTGTTAATCACGGTTCGGTGTCATCAGATGGACTGTGTCAGTGTTCGCGGTGATGCGGAACTTTGTTCCAAGGGGGAGGAGGGGAGATGAGAGACGGATCGGTTTTTAATTAAATCCTAATACTGCTGTCTGAGGGGACGGTTTCTCTCGTTTTCCAAGGATCGCTCAGCAAGAACACTCCAGGACCACCTGTGAACCTTCACAGACGGAGCCATTCATTCCCGTCGCAAATGTGCTTTTTAAACTTAGATTATGCCTCCGACGTGTACGCGGGGAAGCTTCGTAGCAGCCGTACGCACGCAAAGCCACGACGGGGAAGATAGGAGTCGTCCCCCGAGGTCTGCGCCGAGGAGCACTTTATAAATTATCGTGTTACACTCGGGCCAGGAAGACATTAATGCGGAGCATCTGCGGGTGTCAGGGCCGAGATCTATGTATTCCTGAGTACAGCCATGTTTTTTTATTTACCTATGGATGAATAAAGAGATGATTTATCAATTCGCCTCTTGCCCCCCTCCCCCCCAATCCCCCCTCCTGCTCGCTCATTCCTCGCTCCTTTCTCCGGGGAATTAATCATTTGTCTGACACATGCACCGCCACAGACAGGGAGGCAGACGGGGAGAGCGAGGAAGATAGGAAGAAAGATGAGAGGTTGGGGGGGTGGGGGTGGGGGTGGGGTAAGGGTGGCACGAGTCAAATTGGAAACATATCCTTTCAACATGTCCTATCTGAGCATTTTATCTGTGAAAGGAGGCACACGGGGGATGACCCCGGCGGTTCAAAGGCCCAACTCAATTCAGCGGCGAAACCGCGGCAGACCCCCTCCGCCCCCTTCACCCAACCGAACCCAACGCGGCAGCTGTGGAGGGGAACGGAGCGCGGCGCGGCACGGCGAGCACCTTTTTTTTTCTTCTTCTCCAACACCTGCAACCCATTCAACAATGAAAATATATTGTATTGAAATTAGGAGAATGGTGTGGATCGGGATGAAGGACATAAACATATCACTCCTCGCACTTTGAAGAAGGAGGTCTGGTGGGCCCGTGCCCCCCCCGCCCCTTCACCAGCCTCTATTTTTATCCGAGCCCAGGTGGGATTGGATCCAGATGGGGCACCTGATCATCTCTCTCACCATTGTGTGCGCGCGCGCGTGTGTGTGTGTGTGTGTGTGTGTGTGTGTGTGTGTGCGTGTGTGTGACCGTGCTACACTGTTTGTTCAGATCCGAACCCTTTGAGACCAGCGATCCTTCTTCCCTTGCCTACGTCGAAATTGAATCAAGCGTCGAGAAGGTGCCCGCGTCGTGAACGAGTGCGCATCTAATATTTACATGAGAATCCAATAACTGTATGACCCCGCGTGACTTCTCCGTCATCTTTTTTTTTCTTCAGAAAACACACCAGATGCTAACTTTAATCACGACGACTTGCTTGTTAAGAAATTCGCTCTAATCTATCTCAGAGATCACCTGCTGTTAATGACTGACGCACAGAGGTAACCACGGCAACAAAATACATCCACGGTTCCACAACATGTCGTGACGGTGTATGTTTTTTTTTTTTTTTGCTTGAAGTGAAAACAGATGGTTGGAGATGTTTCAGCTAATTCTGTTTACTGTTAGGCGCCGTGATGGGGCATTAAACCAGTCCCGAGCAGAGCCTGCGAGGAACAGTAGTCACCATGTTGGACTCATTAAACTGGACCGTCTGCGCTTCAGTGGACCAGCAGCATTGGCCGGTTGGGTTCTGTGAGGAGTTTGCACATTCTCCATGTGTGTGAATGGATTATCTGTGACGACAGTTTCCCCCCATTAAGTCCAGAGACGTGCAAACGAAGCCAATCGGCGACTCTGAAGTGTCGGTAACTGTGAATCTGAGTGAGTATGTGAGTTTGCCTGGTAACAGGCTGCTGACCTGTCCACCTCTGGGGTCTTCTCTCCAGCACTCTGTGGGAAGGTGGAAACAGCTGTCCAGAAGAAGAATGAGTGAATGAATGAATTTACATTCTGTCGAACATCCTCACTTTCACGCTGGATTATTTTGGTATATAGCTTTTGTTTCTGTAAAAAAAAAAAGAGAAAAGTATGAAATTCAAGATCAAACCAAAAAAAAAATGCTCAGCAGTCATCGTGCAGCTTGACTGCATTACGGGCCCGTTCACTTTAAGTGTTGGGGCAACGGGGGGTCATGTCTTATGATCCGCTGGCAGGGCAGAATACCCCAGACCCAATGGGTTAACCTAACAGGAAACCTGGAGGATACACCCTATTAGGCCTCTACTTCCTGCTACTTTGAGGCATGTACAATTTATGAGCCCAGAGGTACGGTGCACCGCTGCAGATCTGATGGATTTCCTCTTTTGCTCTCCAAAAAAGACTGAGCCAGAGCATTTTATGAAAGAAAAATGAGGGGGAAAAAAATAGGAAAAAGGAAAAAAAAAAAAGAGCCAGATAAGGTGAATAAAAGAACCATCTGTGGGGCACTCCGCTGAGCCTTGTGCCAAACGGTCTGGAAAGAATCAAACATCTTGGCAGTACGTGCTATAAATAAGCTCTGATCCTTATAATTCAAATGAAATGTAGGAGGATATTAAATGGATCCTATTGCCTGAAAGCCAGAGCACATCAGTGCCAATGATGTGCGTACAGTAACACATGAGGGCTATGTGCGTATACTAGAAATAACTCACAATTGATAGCAGGTTTACATAGAGGACATCAGACAGGCGAGAGCTTCCTCTGCAGAACTCACCATCTCATCTTTGCCTCTCCAAGCTCTCTGACGCTCACACACGTACAGGTTAACTTTCTGTTTGTAGTCATAGGGTTTCCTTTCCTAGGAAATGGGCTCCAATGAACGAGAAGCAACAGTGACATCAAGCTGGCGTCACTGTAACACAAGAACCAGAAACACAATACCAGCAAGATGTTCCTCAAAAAAATATGGTTTCTCGAAAAGAGGGTAATAAGCTCACAGAGGGCAATAACTTCTTTGAAATGACATAGTCTGCTACTTTCAGTTCCCCATAGGTCTGTTTCAGACCTTTGATGCACTTGGTTATCACTCTGAACAATTCTTAGTGTAGCTCCCAGTGAATTTATCATAATATTCTCAGACTGAATCCTTCGATTTCTGTTTTTTTACACATCACTCCTCTGTTGAAGTTCTTCTGTTACAAAAATTTGTGAACCGCTGTGGTCCGGGACGCAGATAACCACAATACATGACCCTCTCGGGCTTGTTTGTTGTCTCTGTTTGTGAGTAAAGATGAACTAAAGTGATGCTGCCGCAATCTGCCAGCAGTGAGACTTGTTCAGTGCCTCAATTTATGATTCCCCGCCTCGCACGGCGAATGTGAGAGACGGCGCCGTGCGCTCCGGAGCATTACTGCACTTACCGGTGAGGGAAAAGTGAAAAACGGCTGCGTAAGTGATGGCAGAGGCAGAAAGTCCTGTAATTTGGTGCTTAAACACGTTTTTAATAATAAAGGAAGAACTCCTCAATCACCGACTCAGCTACAGCATGTCTTTTTTAGGCCACACCAGCGTTGGCACAAGGGGGGGAGCACAGGGCATGTGGACAGACGGCCAGAGAGGAAGGAGCAAATATAGGAGCAACTCAAAGAGGAGTTTCAGGTGGATTTTGAAGAGGGGGAGGAGGGATAGATGGCAAAATGATGAAAAGAAGGAAGACCAGGAAAAAGGGGATAAGACAGAAGATAGGCACGCAGTCTCCACAGCTGTCAGAGATGATGGAGGAAGGCAGCGTTGAGCAAGAGTCCGTCTCCAGCTCCTATCAAGTGGCAGTAAAACACTGATCCCTGCATTGCTTAGATAGGAGCCCTGCGGATCTCCTTCCTGCTCCTCGTGCCACTGATGAAAAAAAAAAAAAAAGATAAAAGCTCAGCTCTGCTTATTGGGAAAGTTAAAACAGCTACCATGAAGAATTTTGACTCAGCTGTTTCATCATAATAATATTCGAACAGCTTTTTTTCCAGTTGCAAACCCTTGTTCTAATTTGTAATAAATAAATATCATCTCACAATCACGTCAGGCCTCACGCTAATCTAAAACAAATTATTAAAGTCCTCCTTCAAATTTGCTAAAGTGAAATGTCTTCATGTAGAGACAGAAAATTTGACCAGTTTCAAGTTGTTTTCTTCCAAACATGTTTATGTAAATCTTCCATCTGGGCTTCATTTGTTATATACTGTAAAAGAATTTTACCTTCTTTCAATTTATTTTTCCTTACGGCCTTCCAACATGTTCATCTTTCTGATTCTCCAATATGACATCACTGAGAGAGAAATTTCCCTTAATTCTGTCTGGTTTTGTAATTAGACGTAGGCGCTTTTGGCCGAAGTTCACTCCATTACTCAAATGAAACAAAGGAGATTATTAGATACTAAACAAAGCTGTGAATGAAGTCACGTACGCCCGGAGGGTCGACCTGGATCGGACGATCCGGCCGGCTGTTTCAGCTGCACCTCCAGCTCAGCAGATCTGCGTACACAAAGCGGATACGCCGTGTCCTCTGGATAAGACGGCTCCTCGTGAAAAATCGTCCCGCTTGCGCCTTTTGAAGGCCAAAGCACTTGCCCCTGGAATCAAAAATAACTCGCCTCTCCCACTAACAGATGATGACATTTGGAGTGCGATTTAGCCTTGTCGCCAAGTTACTATCAGCGTGGGGCCTTAGGTAAACACATTTGATGGGACCCAAAGGTCTCGCACCAGCGCTGGGTTGGGAGGACGGACAAGTGCGCAGTCCCCCCTTGGCCCTGCTAGGAATCAGCAGAAGCCAAGCAGGAAACATCTGGAAGACCTAGTGCAAACAGATGTCGGAATGAGATAAGAGCCCGCGAGTTCGGGTTCAGCCTCCCATCTCTGTATGATGAGGCTTTGTAATATCCAGGTGGGCTGGAGTCGTGGTTACAGCAGCTCAAAGGTCCAAATAATCAAACTGCAGGGATTTTTTTTTCACCCCCCCCTCCTCCTCCTCCTTTTTTTTATTTTTTTTTCTCACACTAGCATCTGGTCGAGGCTGTGAATGTTGTCACTAACTCGTGCTCCATTGTTCTCCGTCTGATTTTGATCCATTGTCAGCGAGACTCTCATGAGACCCCCCCCTTTATACAATGTTTTCGCTCCTCCAGGTCACCATTTACATCATTTCCTGCCATAGTTCCAACGTGGCGGGGCAACAAAGTGAAGTATGCATGAATGGTGCGCCATTCAGTTCGAAAATGCCCACACTTGAGCTCATTGTGGAGCTGGAGATTGTTTGATACTGAAGCTGCAGTGTCAACCACATTGTCTATTTTTCAATTGCTCATCTAAACACCCGAAGCTATAGTGCGCCGAAACAAAACAACTGGCACAGAGTTCCACATGCACGTGATTGTAAATCAGAGTTTAGGCATTGTTGTGTTCCAGTTTTTAACCTCTTTGCCTCGCCACACCAAATATATATATATATATATATATCCCCTCCTTTCTCATGAGTGCTGATTGCGTTGTGTGAGGAACATAAAACAGAAAAAGGGGGAAAATAACAAAGATAAATTACGAAGAAAAAAAAACTATGTCATCCGCGCAGATGAGGAGAAGCCACAGGGGAGGGTTGGTTCCTGTTAAACTATAAAAAGGTCCCTCTTGGGACATGAGATCTGAAGTGGAACTCACAGATTGTACTGCAATCAGAGGCGACTGCACACCACCAGCCTGGATCTTCATAAACTGATGAATAATGGGTCCTTGGTGGCAAGGGGAAAGTTATACAAAAGTTGCTGTGAGAAAGAAATCTAAATAGATTATTTCAAATATATATGGTGGTAGAAAGTTGGCGAGACCCCCTCCCTAAAAAATGACAAAGTTAGTCGAAGTTACCATGTGGAAGAGATCTTTTTTTAAGCAACTTCTTAAGCAAACCAGTGAAGATGTAAATCTGTAAACACAGAGGGCCCTCAAAGTCTCTCGGTTGCCCAAAGTGGGCCACTACAGGCCCACTTAGGGCAACCTGTAAGCATTGCAGGCCTTTTTGGCAGGTAGATGTTTAACTTATGTCCCCATATCATATGGAAACAAGACTTGGGGGATTCCTTACCTCATTATAAGATGCAAACCACATCCTTTTACTCAGAAGTGATTAGAAGGATTTACCAAACTACCCCAGGGATGACCAGTGGTCCGTCGCGCAAACAGGAAGTAGAGAAGAGGTCAGTGAATGAAACGCGGAAGTGCTGGCAAACAGCAACAATACAAGAGGAGGAAACCCCCCCCCCCTCCCCCCATTATAAATAGGAACAGACCCCTGCTGTGCGTTGAGCGGGGGTCACGACGAGAGGGACGGGAGACAATGGGGGAACAAGGCCGTCGGGCTGACCAGCGTAAATGCAAAGTGTCTGCGCGGCCGAGATAGTGGTGCGTCAAGGGTCACTGGAGACGCACGCAGGCGGGTTGCAAAACAAGGCTAGACTGCTTGATCCTTCTGGTGTCCGCTCAAACAAACGCTCAGTGGACAGAGGTGGTGTTGATCAAGCAAGTGTCTGAGTATCATGCTGGGTAAACAAAAAGCCTATTTATAAACCCAATTTAGGGAAAACATTTGCACTTGTGTAAGTGTGAAGGAAACAAAATACGGGCATCAACGACTCACCTTTCTTTAATTTTTTTAAAAAATAAACCCTACTTTGAACATGAAGCTATTGCACCATATCAAGTAGGAAACACATGTCAAGTCGGAAAAATTTAAAGACTTAAAAAATGTATCTTTTCGAAAAACCATCCATGAAACACTTTTAAAGATGCAGCCGGTCAAATAGACATAACTTCCTGTTTTCAGAAGGAGTTGCATGCATCGAGCACATCACTCATCCAGTTGACTCCTCTATGTGTGTG
>JAUESE010000020.1:8685777-8699057 GCA_032274725.1 Malacoctenus triangulatus | reverse complement strand
GTAAGATGTAAGAGGCACTGCGATGCCTTGGTGTTTCTTGTTCTAATGTGGAAGCCAAGCAGACAACTGACAGGTGATAAACTGCTGCTGTCCTCGTTTTTTTTTCAAGTTACCATTTGTGTCACATACAAGTGACCTCATGTGAGTTTTGGGTGGGCTTGCAATGACAACTCTCCCCACAGAGGGAAAACAAACAAAAAAAACAAACAAAAGTGAGCCAAAATATAAGATTTAGAAAATAAACTGAAGAAGAAAATCCACTGAAATCAGACAACTTACTTGCAGCGCATTGAATTCACTTGGTAAGAAATCTTAAAACAAGCTTTTCGAATCCCCAAATTATTTTATGCCCCCCTTCAATTCATTTGAAGTGTGATAAGATTTCTGACTTGAAATAAGAGAGATTAACTTGGTAAGATTTTGCCATTTGCAGTGGAGGCAATTACAGTGGAGACAAGTTGCATTGGTGTGCAGCTGGAGTCGTGCAATGGAAAAAGCAACGTTATATGACCTATTAATATCACTACAAACAAACAAAAAAACCAAAACAACATTTTTTTTTTTTCTCTCGGCAGAAAATGCAAAAGATAGAAAGAATGAATGAATACATTATGGAGTTTAACTTGCTTTTAAGCAGCCCAACATCAAACACAGTGTATGGCTCTGCCTTTTCAAATTCAAACTAATAAGAGCACCACTTCCACATAAGCACACTTGCACGTGCAAACACTACAAATTATTAATATATGCGCCGTCTCCCGGCGGAAATGTGTTGTTTAAAGGCCCGGGCTTCATATCGGGTGTGAAATTTCAAATCTATAAAAGTCGTCTTGATCCCGCAAATGAAAACGGAATAAGGTCCCGATTCATTACTCTCCTCCGGCCCGAGCGCAGCGCAGGCGGTGGGCGAAGGGAGAGGGGGGGACATGCTGGGCAACAGCGCGGATGGAACTAAAGGTGATCTAATGGTCTCGCGGAGCAATCAGGAGGTGCAGGGAGCCTGGTGGTGAATTGGATGCAGGGGGGGAAGGTCGGTGGCGCTCGCCCGAGTGGAGTTTTCCCTTTCTGTATTCCGGCCCTCGCTTGCACCGGGGGGGCCGGGGCACAAAGACACACTCGGGGCAGAGGGGAGGCGGTGGTGGTGGTGGGGGGGGGAGTCAAGTCATTTCCTTCCCTCTGCACCGATCCAGCCCTTTGGCAGAGCTCGCGTCTGACACTGATCCCACGTTTGTCAGAAAGGGTAAAACCTGCCTGGGTTTCCGATAACAGAACCCCCACCCCACCTGCCCGCCCCCTTCAATCTCTCCCGACTGGGCCGCGAATCGCGGGGGGCAAACATCAAAAAGGCGGCGCGCTCGGGGCCAAGTCTCCATCCATTAAGGTGAGAACAAGGCTAATTATGAGCGATGAGTTTTGAAGTCGATTGAACAGAAATCGATGATCCTCACAGGCAGACATCTCTGGACGGAGGTCCGTCTGGGCGCCCCATTCCTCAGAGATCGAAAGTGAAGTTTCGCGCCGGTGTATCAAAAGCCGTTCTCATGTTTTATGAGGGGGTGTTCACAGTCAGATATATGCCCCCTGTTCCCACTGGCACCCCCCACCACCACCATTGCACTTCTCCATTTATCAAAAGCTGAAATAATGTGGCAGGGATTTATTATCTTATTCAGGAACCAGGATTCATTTGCACAACAGAGGTCGCAATCCTCAATCTGGCATTGATTTCTTTTGATTTATGTGGAACAAGCAGTGTTCGGAGTGCATGTTCATCGTGCCCCCCCCCCCCTCCAGTCCCCCTTTGTTTACCACGACAGTGATGCGGCCGATGATGACACATGGATGCAAATCAACGCGGCTCCCATCCATTTTCTATAACGACTCACTTCCTTCCTTGTTAGGGGCTTCGCTTGTCAGCTCTGCATGTTGCTAACTCGGACACCCCTCCACCCCTCCACCCCCCCTTACCACCACCATGTGATATGTGGCACCATCGGATGATTGTCGATGAAAGAAGCAATCACAGAACCAATTCACAAGTGCTGCAATTTCCAGTGGTGCTCCCACTTTGTTTTTATATATAAAAGGAAAAAAAAATACATTAAAAGAAGGTTGTTGGGTTTTTTTTTGTCGACAAGATTGTTTTGAAATAAAATCAATAAATGATGAAATAAGCTGGAAAATTCACTTTAGATGAATACGTCTTATCTGAAGTGTGATTTCGACATTTGGACTGGAAATAAGGAAGATCTACATCTCAAGATGAGAACTTTCTTTTTGCCGCGCGTCGGAGAGTAGCTGCCATTCATGACTTCCTGTGTTTTCCCTTTGTTCGACCGCGCTTAATTTTCTTTTTCGAGAAGCGGTGAACTTTTTCTTATCTTTTCTGGGTTTTTTTTTGACACCCCCGCAGTAAGCGAGCTCTGAAAGACTCGCGACTTGTCCTGGAAGCACCCTTACCTTCACCCGATGTCGACTGAGAAAGATCCCTGCTTCCTGGGAGAAAAATGGGTGAACGCATGACCAAAGAACAATGTGCTTTATAGTTCGGTCAAGTACCGTTTGCGAAAAGAACAGAAAGACAAAGAAAGAAGATGACCAACATGACTCAACGATTCCTTTTTTTTCTCCTTTTTTATGCTGTTTGGGCAAAATTCTAACTTTCGGTTAAAGGATGACCAAGGACTTTCTCCTCCTTCGCTGAGTGTTACCCTGCAGCAGCCCAGCGGAACAGAAATCAGTCGGCTTGGCAGCAGAATGGGCTCTAAATATCGCTGATCACCTTCTCTGTAACGCCAGTGAACAATACCGAAAGGCCCGGATCAGACAATTATGTCCCCTTTCAGGTTCACTAAGAGGGTCTCCCCGTTCACTGAACCATGTAAAAACCGCTGCCCTTTTTAAAACATACATCCCCGAGAGGGGGGGGGGGGGGGGGGTTGAAAAGGCGCCTTGACTTCTATACTGTTTCCTGAGAATGGATGTGAACACCTTCTGAGAGTCAGCACTTTACTTTATAGCAATTGTTTCATTTGAATTGCGGCGTGGTGGAAAGGAGCCAAAAACAATGAAAAGCACATTACCGCTCGGCGTCGTCGTTGATCCTGAAACTCGGGAGATGTTTTGCACTCACCAAGGCCTTCGCAGAAATCAATGGCATCTCCATATGGCATGAAAAATATATTATTCACAATACAAATTATCACTTATAAACACTTTCTTGTTATGCGTAGAGCCATAAATTACTATCTTCGAGTAGTGCCTGACACTTGATTTTTCTCTTCTTGGATACTTGACTTGTTCTCACAATAATGAAGCCTTTTGCTGGCTGGAACAACAAGAGACACTTCATAACTTGAACTGTTGTTTTTCTGCTTAGCAAAGTCTCTCTCTCTCTCTCTCTCTCTCTCTCTCTCTCTCTCTCTCTCTCTCTCTCTCTCTCTCTCTCTCTATCTCTCTCTCTCTTCGGATCCTGCCTCCTCTTGGAGCACGAGTGGGTGTCGAGAAGTTGTTACACCTTGCGTGAAATGATGGGTAATCAAAGGTCCGACCTCCCCGCTCCTCTCTCGACGGGTCAAGGATGGCTCCTCTCACCCTGTTGTCTTACTCCTACTCACCTCCACGGAGGCAGCTGCTCCTCGAAGCCTGCGCCTCACCTCATGCAGCAACTCTAATTCAAGCCTCCGCTCGCCGATGATGTTTAACGCGACTTGTCATCGTGTTTGCCACTGCTTTGATGCCCTTTATGCAGATTTTTGGAGGCAATGTGCAGGGTTTGCATGTAAAATCCATTCATTATGCTCTAAGATAGTTAATACGCAGTCATGGGGGGAGTAGGGGGGGTGGAGGGCGGCGGGGGGGATGTTGCAAGCAGCAGCGCAGTGATCCTAAATCAAGGCTATTGAACCGCCTATTGATTAGAGCTGATGTCGTTGGAGGCGAGCTGTTGAGGTCCGTGTTGTGTGGTTTTTCGCCACTGATTGAAATGCTAATACGTGTGGGTGGTGCTGCAGTGTATTAGTAGGTTGCGGAGGTGAGGGAGGTCAAAACGCCCCGGTCTCTCCCTGCGCTCGTATACAGTCGTATATTGCAAAATATATTTTTTTTTCATAGCTGCGCAAACAAGTATTTGCTGCATCTTCCGAACGGGAGACTGCCAAACCAATATTGATCGAGGCCTATATTTAAAAAAAAAAAAAAGAAGAAAAGAATAAAGTCCATTAAATTACACAAGACCTGTTCACCAGCATTGTTAAAATGTTAATTTAGAGTGCAGTGCATTCCGACACGAATCAATACGGCACAGCAATAATAGGAATTTAATTAGAATATATCTGTGCTTATTATCATTGCTAATTAGCATGCGGACATACGGCATACTTCAGCTCTTGTTGTGAAAGGGTGACAGGTTTCTATAATGAATCTTTTCCTGAGTTTAGACTTGCAGCGACTCCCTTATATCCTGCATGCACGAGAAAACTTTTTATAGATGACCACGCCAATGAGCAGACGCAGTCATCTATTCAAGACAGAACCATTTAATTTATTAGTTTCGGGATGAAAACGCTCATATAAATGCTCTATAGTTTCGTAAAAATCCATCTTGCTGCCGAGTTTGTGAAAAGGTCACACGTGGCTTCACTCATCTTTGCAGCGAAACCTGTCACCTGGTGGGTTGGTGACCCTGCTCACTTGTACGGGGACTAACCTTGTCTTTAGCTGCCCTCCGACACGTTTCGCATTGAGGTGATACCAAAGATTTAAATTGGCTGGATGATTTGCAAATTATTTGTTGCATAGTTCATCATCCTCACCCCCAAACATCATTCATGAATTCATTTTTACGATGCAGCATCAGAAGTCTAATAGAATCCTTCGTTTTAATATGGATGCGGACAAAATGTAATAAGCATTCGGGTCACAAGCTTTAATAAACGTCTTGATTGCTTTTTATACGAAGATCCAGTGATTGAAACTTCCATAAAGACGACTGTCCCTCCCTTTAACTGCACTGATATCTAACAGATTCCCACTTTCTTACCCTTCCTGTATTTTGTCTTTGGCGATTAAAATCTACATTAACCAGCTGTCAGCAGCTATAAATATTCAAATAGGTTGATCATCCCAAGTCGGAAAACATGCTTGTAATTCGCACCAGCTCCCAGTACACGTGGAATTAAATCAGCCGAGTGCCTAAAGACACCGCGGTGGATACTACCTGAGTACAAGACTTGACATTTGCAACTCCTCCCTCTCACTGCAGCACTGACAACAGATAAAAGAAGGTATTAAATTCACTGTGTCTTGCGGAGGGAAGGCAAAGCCAAAGGACATTGTGTGAACTCCCAGCCACACCTCCCAATTCTCTTCCTCCTCCCTCCTCCCTCCCCGTCTCCCCCGTCTTCAAAGAGGGAAGGAAACCACCAAGAAGACGAAGAAGAAGAAGGAGAACAGGGTTTAGATCCCGGGAGACCCTCAAAGAATGGGATCTCCTGCCTATTGCATGTAATATTTCACAATTTAACCTCCTGGGATGATAGTCGAAGGTGGATTAGAGCACATCATTATTAGAGAGATAGTAATTTTCGATTTAAATGTAAATCAGATGGGCTTTTTTTTCTTTCTTTCTTTCTCGTATATTGCAGTGCTCCATAAGTTTCGATGTGGGAGCAAGAATTGATTTCAAAGATTAAAAAAATATATAAATCTTGAGAGCATCTTGTTGAAGATCCACTGACATTTAAACAGATAATTTTAACTAATTAAGAGGGGGGATAAAGGCTTCACTGACTCCTTGGCTGAATTTTTTTGAATGCATGAAAATGTAGCTTTGCACCTCCCCCCTTTTAAAAAAAGATCTCGACTATAAAATGAAACCTTTCAGTTCCTTCAATGTCAGTCAGTTCTAACATGATCGATGCACAGTCCAAAATAAACAATGCCGTCGAACTTTCTGATGTGCAACCAAACACGCAGCACACTGAGGATGTGAGCACCTCGTGCAGGAGTAGAGCAGCGTCTAATCGTGGTTCTAACGTCCGTCTCCCAAGGCAAGACTGAATGGAATGCCGATGAGTTTGCCCCCGAACGAAAAAGGGAGCTGAGAGACGAAGATCAGGAAAAGAAACACAAAGAAAAATGTCAAGAAACACAATAAAGGAGCTGATCTGTCGTACACGAAACGATTGGCAACACAGAAATCGGAGGAAAGCGTCTTGCTCAAGGACGCTTCGGCACAGCGAGATGGGGGGGATCGGACTGCAAACCTTTGGGCCAACCTTTGCCCCGCTGGCCGTGCCACGTGACTTCTTGCTCGTGATTTCGTGACAGGATTCAGACGTTTTGAAGGGGAATCTTCCGTGCATTTGTTTGACAGTGTTCTGCTAAACAGCGACATTATCACGGGGAGGACATCAAACGCCGAGCTCGTCCAGCCCACAGCTGATCTGGGGCTGCTGGTTGACAGGGCGATTGACAGTTTTTGCATATGGGAACATCTGTCAGGAGTCAAGAGTGCTCAGTGAAAGAAGACTCTCACAGACACCCCCGAACTGCTGTTTGTTTGATTTTTTTTTGGCAACACAAATGGAAAGTTTGAAGCCGTTCGGCTGTAGACATCGATAAGAGACACCGCAGGTGGACATCACAGCGACAGCGGGCCTCCCAGTGATCACGCCGAAACGTTCCGCTCCCTGTTTACTCGGCCGGAGTGCTCTCTAAAATGATTCCCCGCCACCTCCCGATGCTCCGGCTATATGACAAATCAAGGACTTCTGGCTCAAACATGCAATTTTACTCGCGGTTACTCAGAAGCCTTCCAGACTGCACTGACTCACTGACACCTCGCATCACAGCGGAGCGGAGCAGGTGAGCGCGCACGAAGTCCCAGCTATTCACGTCCGACGAATCCCCGCTGAGGTGAAGCCATTCAGTGGGTCCGCTAATTGAACGCGTCTGATAAGTGAGCAGCTTTGAAGAAATTACAATGTTTTTCTCTAAACATTCTCATCTCTCACGAGCAAAGGTTCAATCACGGATGTGAAAAGCGTGAACTTTGTAGACGCTTCCGCTCTGCCCACACATTAGTCTGCCATTTGCCCTATTAATAATAATAATAACAGTAATCTACACGCTGAAAACTCCACCGCCTTGACCTCTTAACGCTTTGTCTGAAACCCCAGCAAATTTCCACCTCATTATGTGGTCGTTTGCATCGCCAGCTCTCTTGCGCGGGACCCTGAGAATAATTCATAAACGCGCAGATTCCAAAACATGAATTCCATCACCCGTCCGGCCTTTTTCCCGACTGCGATCAGCCAGACACGCGGTGCTGCAGAAGGGCTGGAGGCGATTTCACCAACACTCCGTGAGACGGACGAGTTACCGTCCGTCCGGAGGATAACAGAGGAGGTCATCACACAGAGAAAACACCTATCGCAAGTTCAAACCCTTTTTTTTCCCCTCCAATTAAATATGTTTTAGGATAAAGGATTTCAAAAAAAGTAAGAATTTCTTTACCAGAAATAAGCAGCACGGCAACAGTTTGTATTCAAGAACAGTTTCCATCACACCACTAATGATCTGTTTTTGAAGAGAAACTACCTGCGCATGTTTTCAGTCAGGTAGAGTAATAAACTGAATGACCTAATGTCAAGATCAGCACAGTTAATTAAAAAACTTGGAGTTCAAAACAATGTAGGGCAACAGGAAAGAAAAGGTTCAAAACATAGCGAGCGTTGCTTTATGAACCAAAGCATGAAAGTATTCCGATGCAAGAGTCTCTCAGCTTATAAAGGATTCATTCCAAACATGGATTAAAGTCCAAAGAAGTGAACGAGTAAAGCGGTGCGGGGCCTGATCGTTGAAAGAGCCACACTTGTAACCACAAGGTCTTTAACACAAGTCCCTGGACCGTCACAAAAAAAAAACCACGGCCGGGAAAGTAAGAGCCAGTCGCACGTCCGCGCCACCGAGGGGGCCTTCGAACAAGGTCCCAAAACCACTGCGCACTTCGCCGCGGCTGGTGTGTAGTTAAGCTGAAACCATGAATAGGTATGAAAGCAGGCGAAATGCAGACATAAAATGTCTCCAAATGGCGATAAAGTCAAACGGTTTCCAGATTTTAGGAGAAAACTCACACAGGAACATGACGCAAACCTCCTTAAAAAAGAAGTCTCCATTGACCAGCAGAAAATCAGAAAAACCTTGTTGATGTGAGGCGACGGCACTAAACACTTTTCCCGCCATCACATCCATGCGCTGCATTTGCATTGGAACTCAATAAGGTGGAGAGTGCAGGCAGCCATACATTGTTTATGAGTAGTTGGCATGCGGGCGATGCGACGCAGCCGACGCCCGGTTCCCCCAGCGTGCAGACTGGCTGCGAAAGCAGTGATCCGCCCGGCGATGGCTGAATTATGTAGATGCTGGTCAAATTTGGTCTCAAACAAATTTTCTTTTTTGCATCTTTTCTTTTGTGTCACACCAGCCGACAGGACGGAGAGAGAGAGGCGGCGAAGACGAAGGCGAGACGTCACGCGTAACCCAGTTCTGTCACTCAAGCGCGTTCGCTCGCTTTTTCGACGGGGGGGCCGGCGCGCAAACTGTTACAGTACGGAGCGGCGTGGCGGTGGATATTCACGGCAGCGTTTGTGTGAGGTGAAATTAAACAAAAGAAAAAAAGAACTCGATTGGCATTGTTGGTTCACGGAGACTTTTAGATCAGCCGGAGGAGATCAGAGGGGGGGGGTGTGGTGGCGGCGTCAGAGGGAGACAAGTGGAGGTGGGACGGCTGCTGATGGAAGCTCCAGTCTCTGTCTGCATGAGTGCATGAGTGGGCACCGGTAGAGAGAGAGAGAAAAAAAAGAAGAAAAAAGTGACTTTGTTTCAGTTTCATTCATTTTTCTTCGCCTTTGAATTGACTATCTGCACTGTCACTCAGATTAAGAGCTGCCTCAGCTGCAGAATTCGAGAACACCAGAAAGAAAAAAGCAGCGCTTACATAACCGAGCTGACTTTTTCTGTGACATCAGAAAATCAGAAACTTTGGGAGTAAAAAATAAAAATTGGAGGAAAAAAAAGGGGGGGATGTGTGTGTGTGTGTGTGTGTGTGAAGAGTTGTCAATTGCAAATGTAAATGTGAAGGTTTTTAAAACGGTTCCGCCTGAATTGAAGGTTTACTTCTTTATCCCCCCCTTTTTGAAACGCCTGTTGATTGCAGCAGAAGGGAGCTTTGTGAATACGGCGCGAGGCTCCATTAAACACCCCCACCCCCCCGATGCAGCAAGCAGGCCCTGCCGCAAGCTTAATTGTGAAGTTTCTCCTTCCTGGCATCCACATAAATTGTCAGATAATTTCAACAAATCTCTGGTTGTCTGATTATACTGTCATAACGGCCGTGCCTACGTAATTCTGTTATCTGGCTCCGCGGCAGCATCACACTGAAGAGCACTGAGTGGAATGGATGAGAGGCTCCTGCGAAGGGGGAGGGGGAGGCAATTGAAGAAAGAGCAGAGAAAAAAATTAGAGGGCCACGTACATGAAGCATTTCCGACACTGGCAAATCAGTTTTCCTTTGCAATTACTGCGAGATAGCTTTTATTTCATCGGAGGAGGTGGGAGACTAAGGGGAGGGGGGGGAGGGGGGTTCAGTGCTGCTGCTGTCAACAATCACAAGCAGAATCTACGGCCACAACAGTGAGTCCTGTGAGGTTTTGGTTGGGGTTTTTTCTGAGGATATTCTAATGACGTGCCTTGTCTTTCGCGCGGCTCACCATCTGATTGTTAGCAGCGCGCAGGACGAGAGGCTAATTGAAGTGTCAGTCAGCACTAAAGTGTCTTCACTTCTTCCCTTTTCTTGTGTACAGACTGAACGAACCCCCCTCTTTTGAATAAGTCATTGCCACTTGAAATATAGAGATGGCCATCGATTATTTCCTAATGGGGGCTCTTTGGGAAAATAAGAGTTTGAAAATTGCGGCGTGGAGGCAAGTGGAGACATATGTTTGTTACACAGGTGGGCAATGTTAGAGAGTAATTTCACTCTAAGAAGCAAATCAAGGAGACCAGAAGTAATCAGTGGTTGGAAAAACACACTGTGAAAAGCCAATCCCCCCCCTCCCTCTCAAAATCACAACCAAAAATGATTTTCATCATCCACGTTAGGCTGTATTTACCAGTAAATATTCAAATCAGCACATAAGTGTGCTGAAGGACAATATCCAATTAAACTCAGTTGGTCAAAAATCTCAATGCTCCATGAATAGTTTTCTTATCGTAATCACGGAATTGCGACGTGAAAACAGAAATTTCTCTTGGAAACACGGAGCAACGCAGAATCTCGGCGGCAGCGCCAACTCTGTTGACAGGTTTTACAAGAAGGGCTTTTTTTTTACTGCGCGCGTAAAAGCTCGTGGTGAAGGAGTGAAGCGCGGTGGTGGAGCCATTTTAATTTGACTGCATCACATCATCGTTACACGTGTTTCAGCTGTTATTGTACGTGTTGCGCCAACGGATGTGTGCCGTTAAGTATTTAGTGTTCCAAATAGGTCTTCTGCTTTTAAATGGAAAAAGTGCACAATGTCAATTGGACAATTTGCAGAAATAGAACAGGAAACTAGCAGCTTCCTTTACGGTTTTCGAAAAGAAACTGAAAATATTTGAAGAAAAAAACAAGCAAATGTGCTTTATCATCAATGAAGACGGAGTATGGGGAAGTATATGCTAATTAATGATAGTGAATAAACATAATTTAGTATATTTGTTCAGCTGCCGATATCATTTTTTAAGTACATGTACAAACGGTGACAAATCGTGATTAATCACACGCATAACTAATCCACAGCTCTTCGACACTCACGCAGCTATATATATATGTGTGTGTTTATATGTGTGTGTGTGTGTGTGTGTGTGTGTGTGTATGTGTGTGTGTGAGAAGGAATGTTCTGGCGCTGTTTTGTTCTCCCTCTGACAGCGATGAACACCCTCCGTCTCAGGTCAGTGTGACACTCGCCGGGCCATTAATCAAAACCGCGGCACAACGGCGGCGTTCCTGAG
This sequence comes from Malacoctenus triangulatus, assembly GCA_032274725.1. NCBI lineage: Eukaryota > Metazoa > Chordata > Actinopteri > Blenniiformes > Labrisomidae > Malacoctenus > Malacoctenus triangulatus. The sequence continues at coordinate 8,688,002 of JAUESE010000020.1, read as the reverse complement.
GACGTCGAACACAGAAAAAAAAAAAAAAACACAGTCTGACCCACATAAAGCTTCTCATTCAACCAAAATAGCCCCATTAACACACACACACACACCCAGCCCCCCTCAGGATTTGCAGGGAGGCTAAAGAGCCGATAAAAACTTGATGCTGCAGCCGACAACACCGCACAACACAGGAAGCGGTGAAGTTAACCGTTATTAAACGATGGTTCAAAGGCCCGATAATGTTTGCTTTCTTCCTGTGCGGATGTTGTTTTCATTTATTTATCCATTTTTTCCACCACCTATTATTACAATGGCACAGGTAACCAAACAAAAAAACTAATTTACATATCAGACAGAAAATTGTGATATTTTCAAACGAGCAGGAATTAATACACTGCTTACAATGTGGGCCAATGCCTCCCTCTCCTTTGTGTTAATTCCCTTTCCTCAGTGCTGCTAAGTACCTGGCTAAAGACCAGCAATTTCTGTGTTGCCTCTTCTTAACTCTTGCATATTTTATAACAAGCCTCCAAGCATCATATTAGTGTTTTAGCATGTTTTATTGCAACTGGTTGGGAGGAGGAAGGAAAGAAAGAAAAAGAAAGAGGCAGCTCCAGGCTGCTCTCTGGAGCTGCTTGTGCACCGCTGTTCGTCTCCTCTCATTCCGGGAGTGCTGCACTGTGCTGTTTACACGCCGCTTTAATTCGGTTTGTTCCCACAAATTACCCGTTTTCCTGTGAAAATAATTATTCCCAACTTGTAAACATCACGGGTTTTTGCCAGTCTGTCTTGATGTCGTTCAGAGATAAACCCGTCGTCGTTAAACCAGCCGAGTGAAACCGCTCCTCGACTCAAACAGATGAATGTTACAGTAAACGCAGGGAAAAGAAACACAAGCGAGAGGCCAAACAAATGCACTTTTTTTCTCTTCATGATTCAAAGGTGTGTGGATCCCCAAGATAGCACTCGATTGCCCTTTTTTTTCCCCAATGCTTATGTATTTAAATCTCCTTGGCAGAAACACCTTCACACTGGGAAGCTGTACAAACAAAAGATAGATTTACTGGAAAAAGAGGTTAAGGTGTAACACAAACACCCATCTAACAGGATTCTCCACACCTGCCAAAGAAACCTTTGGCAACCTTCAAACTGGAGAGAATGCTTTTACTTTGGAAATATGATTAACCCAGCCACAGCAGCGCGGCCGAGGTGGGGCGTTTTTTTTTTTTTTTTTCTCTCCAAACAATGAGCACGGTCGAGTCTCAAAGCGGCAAAACTCGGCCACGCGAGCACCGCATGGGTGTGCAGGAGTGAGTAATATCTAGGAGTAGGGGGGAGGGGGGGTGTGTGTGTAGAGGGGGCAACGATGACACTGTCATCATCAAACAGACCGACAAGTTTAGACGGCTGACAGATTTATTTGGCATGTTTAGGCTGAGATCAGTGACGGAACGCGCGCGCCGGCATTAAAGCGAGAGTCAAGCCGGTACATATAAATGAGCATCCGTTGGAGTGGAAGCTTTGCCAAATGGCTTCACACTATGCTGATTAAGCTGTTTATTGGCAGGTAAATCTGTTGCCTTTTTTTTTTTTCTTTTTTCGCGATGTGTCGCGTTGTTTTTTTTCCACATGTGGCGCCTGGTTCACCATGTGGTTCACTGGCTCATCCTCTGACGCACTGCACTCGTCAAACCTCTGCTCACGGCCCTGAATTCCAGGTGTGTGTGTGGGGGGGGGGGGTGTCCACGTATCAGCAACGCGTTTCCTGTTGAGGATTAATATCACGTGCCGTTTCCGCTTTGAACGCGTCCAGGATTTGTATAGATTCTTGCTTCCCTCTCACAAGCGACCACTTCATCCCAATCAAACCCCCAGTCGGCGCTCTTATTGGCAGCGGCGCGCGCGGCTATGTGATGTCGACACAATCGTGTGTTTTGCAGTCCCTGCCGACGAATCTCCGAGCGCCATTGTGTGTGAAAATACAGCAATTACCATATCGGCAAGCTCCTTCAATCATTTCATCTTCTCCTTGGAGTGAGCACGCATTGTGGGTATAGTTGTTGTTGTTGTTGTTTTGTGCCTTTAACTATTTTTGGGTGAAGTCGATAGAAGCTGGCACCAAAGCTGAAGTGAATTAGAACTTCTAATCTGTTTTTTCAACACCAGTGATACAAAAACAGGAAGATTTCAAAGATGTATTTGTGTGATTTACACATCATTTTGGAGCGCGGCACCTGCAT
>JAUESE010000020.1:8634731-8651612 GCA_032274725.1 Malacoctenus triangulatus | reverse complement strand
TTCCTGTGGTGCGCCCATTCAGAACCCCCTTCTGTTTTTTTCTTCCCTCCTTTTTGCATGTCGCGAGTTTTTTTTTTACCCGACTTCACGTGGAACAAAGAGGACGACTACAAATTTGTTTTGACCCATTTTAAACGAGTCCAAGCATCGTCCCCCCCGTGAACCCGACGCCTCGGCCGAGCGGCGTTATTAAGAATCGAGAGAACAAAAGGGAGTCCAGCCTTCCAGGACCCCGTCTGGAAGTTTGGACGCGTGCAGCAGGAACGTCATCGCTTTAATCGTTGTTTATCGAATGCGCTGACATTGAAACAGTTGGCAGAAGCGGTCCAAATAATCTCCATCGACGAGTAGCTAAACGGTTCTCTGGCAAAGTGACATTGAAGTCACGCGACGACCGAAACTTTTTTTTTGTTTCCCCAACTGCATGATGGGAAAAAAAAGGGTTGTGTGAAAGAGAAAAATAAAAAAAAAAAAGAAAAGTCAACAACTGGAGACAGTCAGCAGCGGTGGCGGCTTCTCTTACTCGGAGCCCACACGTTCAATTTCGTTTGAAGTGGCGCCGCGTCGGCATTACAGTGACTGGAGTGCAGACAGGGGTCAGGGGGGGCTGTAATCTCGCCTGCCAGCGACCTACAGTGCCCCCCTCACTCTCATTACCGAGGTGCCACCGACTCCAAATTTAGAGCTTCTATGTTTGTCAGGTGCCCTGGGCCTTGTATATCAGCCCCCGACACACACTCACACACAGGCGCGCATGCACGTGCATCCATGACAGCTCCCGTCACACAGACAAGGCATTGGATATCAGATGAGATGTGTGTGTGTGTGTGTAGGGAGGAGGGGGGGACTTTGTTAATGGTTTGTAGTGGTGCTGGGATCCTCACTCACACCCCGCACTGGTGTAAAAGTGAGCCGACGGCCTTTTTTTCACGCAGGGGTTTCTGTCATAAGAGAAATTGGGCTGCGATCAGAAAGTGAGAGGAAGTGTCAGTCTGCCAACATGACTTCATGTAAGTAGGTCTGCAGGCGAAAGTGAGGCAACAAGGAGGTTTTATTTAAATCCGACGTATTAAGAGTCTGAACGTTTATTTCTCGCATCCCTTTTCAACGTAAGAAGTTCAATGTTTCTCTACTGGAGGTACCACGCCGTTAACACAGGCGACAGGCATTCATGTGAAAGATGACCAGAATCCAGAGGAACGAGTTGTCTCCTCTCTCAGTCCAAGACCTCAAATTCACTTTGAAATGTGGCACACAAACAGAAAAAAAAAAAGAAAAATCCCGTATTGTTTGGATCCTCGAAGCTCGAAACGTCGACTGGTTATGTAAGCCCAGGTACAAGCGAGGTAGCATGTGTGTGGGTGCGCCTTTAAAAGCCGTCGTCTCTGTCTGTCTGCCATTTAAAATAAAAAAAAAAAACTCCCGAGTTCACCCTCCCGGGGCTTCTAATGGAGCACGCAGATTACCCCCCCCTCCCTCCACCACCACCATCACCACCACACTCCGTGAGGCAGCGGCAGCGCCGGGATTAACCTTGTTTTAAATATGCCACGCGAGAAAGATTGGTTGACCTCGGCACGACCTAGGCGTCGGACGCGCCGCCATCGCGCGGCGGAGAAACTGGCCGTTAATGGACTCGGCGGTGCCAAGGAACACCCTGACGACATATGTTCATGTTTGAGATTAATATTGTTTGCCTTCCAGCACTCACTCCTCGCTATAGCTTCAAATTAATTTTCCTTCGTTGGCAAGTCATTTTGGCCTCTGTCCCTTGGCAGACCTTCTCCGGAGCAGAATGTCTTTCTCCCGCAGAATGGCTGTGATCTAATTTTGAGATGTGCTCCGATCTAACCTCGCAAGTGAAGTCTCCAGTGAACGTCTGCGATAAATCTCCCCGGCTGAAATTCAACGTTTCTGCTGTTTCACTTGTGTCAAGGCCCACCTTTTTTTTTGTTGTTGTTTTTCCTTTTTTCTTGCACGTATGGTGGGATGGATTTTAAAAAAAACAAAATGTTTCTTTGAAACCGATTGAGAAGCTTTGGGACTTTTATATGAGTGGCAAAAAAGATGATAATGAGCCAGAGATGGGCAGTGGGAATGAAAAATAAAAAAAGAGAGTGAAGCAGCACCTTTAATCCGACCCATTAACGGCCCCGTCCGTTGAGTTCTCCGTTCGAGATGAGCCGCGTTTCCTGAGAAAATGAAACAGGATGACGGAGATCAGTGACAATACCGGCTGGATAATCATTCCCAAATCACGGCCATCTGCTCTCAATCTCCACCCCGATCGACATGCGCCACCGTCAATCCCTCCCCAACAAATCCCTAAATCCTGACAATCTGTGGCACTCAGCTTAGGACCTCTTTTAATCCACCTAGCAGGCCCGCATCACTGGACAGGAAGGTGCAACATCTCCCCGGAACCTTTCGTCCATCGAGAACAAGACTCCAAATTTGGCCCTTTTGACGCTCGTTCATGTCCACTTTCTTACTCTACTCATCGTGACTCCACAGGCGCCTAAACCACACTAGTGTAAACTCAATGTTGTGCAGTCAGAGTTACAGTCGTACAAGAAACTGCAGGAACCCTAAACAAACGCCGAGTAAGTTTTCTTTTTGTCTTCAGCTTTTGTTTGCTCAACAGCGACGGGAACATTAATTTGAATATGAGCAATGCGGAGTGGATATGCAAAACCAGAGGACTTGCTGATTAGGAGGAGATGCCTTGACAGCGAGAGCGCCCGATGTGGGCGGAATACGTTAGGTTCATGAGGAAAAATGTGCGTTTATTTATTTATTTGTTCTCTGGCGAGAGTGTCGTTGAAATACATATTGCCACCGGAGGAAAGTGGCCGTCCCGCACTCCCACGGCGCCGACGGCTTCGTCAGAAAGAACACGTGTTGGTCGCGAGCCGGCGGGGACACAAAAGGGTCTCCGCCTTATGGCAAAAGGCCAATTCCACAGACGTGAAAGCACCAATTGGCCGGCTGTTGTGCTCGATACGATGAAGAATCCTGATAAATGAAATGTACCTTGACTTTTTCCTGATGAATCCACTCGCCCGCGGACCTCGACCCCGAGCACCTATTACTGCCTGAGTCTCCCACTGTTTCTGATTGGTGTGACCGCCACAGAGGTCAGCCACCAATATTTTCTTCTTTTTTTTTTTCTCTTTATTCCCCGAGATCGATACGGAGAATGTTAGAAAAAGTGCAACACAACGGACATGAAGCTAAATTAGAGTGGAGAGCTGATGCAGTCCTTCGCACTGACACATCCGCTGGCTGCGGCACATGTTTTGATCTATAAACAGAACACTGTCTGTCAAACAGATCAGCTGTTTGCTGGTGTTTCTTGGACTACCTTACCAGCATCAGTTTTTCGATCTCTGCAGTATGATACACATTTTTGCCAGCTGTGATGCTTTGGTGATTCTGTTGCCATAGGTTTGAATATTGGCCTGCCTGCAGAGTGTCTGAGTTCTTTTGAAACCTTGTTAGAGTCTGTCTGTCTGTTTAATTGCATATCAAGGTGAATAATATCGATGCTTCTCTCTGTAAACAATCATTTGCTTCCAAGTAGCACTTGGAAGAGGCTTTGTACCTCAGGTGATCAAAAATACTCGCCCTGCGTCATCCTAAAGTTTTGAACAAATGTGTTTTTGTTCCTAAATTAAGTGTATACTTGGAAGTTGGCCTTAAGAATCTCGCTCTGTTTCAAATGTTTCAAATATCTTGACTTGAATTATATTTTTCAAGATTGAAAAACCTCCCCGCTGAACTCGGGGGAAGTTCAAGTTTCCCAAACGTTTGATTTGTGCCCACAACCTTCAACTGGCTTCAACGGTATATACACAAAGTATCGCAGTCGAATGTTATTTATTGCCTTGTTTATTCAGCTTAACTTCAAATATGCGTGGCTCAGCCGAGGCGCTGACTGTGAACCTGCAGCCGACTGCTCAGTTCTCGTCCTTGCGAGACAAAGGAACTGACCGACTCATTGAGAGGATCTTACGCGCCTCACATCTTGTTTTGAGACCGCGGCGCGTCGGAGGAGCTGGCAAGCACCTCTGCTTTCCCTTTCAACCAAAGTAGCCCAAGAGCATTGAACCTAAGTCGGATTAGACCGCCGAATGCGGTCGCATTTGTTTATTTAAGTCGCGTCTCGCGCTTGTGAAAGAAAGTGTGCCTCCACCCGTACCAGTCAAGGAAAGAGCCTCAAGGTTATTTATGTGATATGTTGTTGAAGAGATTTATTACTATTTGATATTCCCCTCTCCTCGTCTTCCTGCTGATGTATCAAAACTTAACATAAAAGGCGGCGCGCTGCAAATAAAAGCGAGCGGGTGCAGCTATATATTTAGCCTCCTCAGATATCCGACTATAAAAACGCAAATGCTAAGTCGCCGCTATCATGATCAGCTGTACCCATCGGTGAATAAACACAAACATCAATAACCATCCAAGTCACTGGTTGGAGTTGACTGATAGGAAGGGACAGGGGGGGAGAGAAGAAAAAAAAACAGCGTGGTTTTATGTTCATGCGCATTTCGACGGAGCGTTCCGTTGAGCGGGACTTGCCGGCACCGATTCATTTGGGGTTTGACAGCAGGGATGAGTCAGTAATCGCGATGGCGGGGCCCCCGTTCACCGCCTGCAGGAAGACACGTTATTTTTTTCCCCCCTCCTAAAGACTTCAACAGTCGTCACTTATAAAATTGCAGTTTTGCAGCTGGAAACGTAGCATAACACCATCTAACCAGGGCAGCTCGTAATATCAGCGCTTGTCGGCTTTCACCACAATTGTGTTTTAACTTTTGACTAAATATATGTTAAAATACTATGAAGTATTTCTATATCCTTCTCTAATTAAGTCTATTGTGATAAACACTCCTGTTTATGTTTTGTCACCCTTTCAAAAGATCAAGTTTGACAGTGACTCTGTGTCCCCTTGTGCACTTTGAGATGTCAGTCGAAGGCACCGCGTATGATGTTTTGTCAGTGTGTCCCAGCATGTTACCTCCCCTTTTGATCATGCACTGTATACTTTTCAGTTCCTCTCCCCCCCCCCTCCTCCCAAAAAAAAATCTGTCTCAAAGTGCACCCAAAAATACCATCTGCAACATCTGCTCGGTATGTAAACAAACAGCAGCTGCCAACAACCGAAGGCAGATTAGCCCCTCGAAACACCCGAGATGCAGCACGGCGGCGGAATCGCTTTTAAAGCCGCAGAACCGCTCCGGAAAAAAGAAAAAAAAGAAAGGGAAAAAAAAATGACGAGGCACATCGTCTACAACTGTATTTGATCTAACTCCGCGCGATAGGGAGAACACAGAGGAAAAACAAATCAGCAGATTAGAACGAAGAGTTCACAATCTCCCTGCCTGAGCGCGTGCTATCTGGTAACAGACAGGCAGGGCTCCATGTCTGCAGTCTGTTTTTAGGAATTATCAGGATAAGCGCTTGCTTCCGCTCAGTAAATTGTCATATGCTTGTAAAAAGGATGTGAAACCTAAAAAAAAAAAAGCTTGGACTTAAGAGTCTTTTGCTGTGTAGACACCAAATCTTCACTGTGAGTTGGGAGTACTTAGCGTAAGTTGCTATGGAAATAAGCGAGCCGGGCGTGTTGTTGGGGGAATTCGGTGCGGGGCTCAATATGGATGACTAACGTGCTGCGCTCAACTAGCTTTGTAGATGCAGAGATCATATCTTTATGCAAGATTGAGCCTCCCTCCATTTAGCCCGAGCTGGATTAGATGGATGCACATCCCCCCCCTTCCCCCTCCCCGTTTGTTGGCACTCAGGGGATGTTTCATGGAATACATGAGGAAAAAAAAAAACGGAGAGGGAAGCTGACAGCGCGGGGTATTTTTCAGATGATATGTCAGTGTAAATGAGTTCTCCCTCTAACCCCACTGAGCACCGCCGACATTTTAAGTAGACATCCAGTAGGCAGATGCACAAAACACGTCTTTGTTGTCATGTCGTATTCAAACGCGATCCGTGCGCCTGATCGCGCCGAAAGTCGGCGCGTTGCGACGGGACCCGGGGATGAGATTTTTTTTGGGGGGGGCCGTGGTTAATTGTAGTTGGTTGTTTCGACCGGTGTTCTCCTTCGGTTGAAACATGTGTAGAAACGAGCAAAGATTTCAAACCAGCGGAAGACGTGTTTGTATTTGCATATGAAACGAACGAAAAAGAGACAAAGACAGAGAAAACAAGATAGTCACTGAAGCGTTGCCGTGCATCATAACATGTTTTTTTTTCCTGTTTTGCTAACTACTCGACGGTTATGTTTTGCATGGCGATTATTTCTACCACTTTCTCTCTCTTCAGCACATTAAATCGTGCTGATTCCCAATGTTGAACTGCTTGTACTTAGCCATTCAACATCCAAAACAACAAATAAACAAATACTTAGTATTTTTCCTGGTTCCTCTGCTGCTACTGGCGTTTCGTTTTTAATGCCGAAAGCAGCATTTGATCACGCTTGATCGAAACTGGAAACAGACTAATTTGATTTCCTTGCCGGAGTTTCTCGCCCTTGTGACGCAGGCCACAGTAAAAAAAAAAAATAACACAAAAAAAAGCCCCTGGCTGAACGAATCGCCTCCCGTATTTACTGTTGGCTGCGATTTGGCGCCGAAGCTACAAAGTCAAGGTGAGCATTTGAAGTAGTGGAACACCAACGATTGTTCTTCTCTGAAGATAATCTCCAGCCAGCCCAAGAGCCATCCATTTAAGTGACTTTATCATTACCAGGCACGGCGTATGGATCCACAGAGCGGAATAGAATAGCTGGGAAACTAATGGCACTTGACAGATACTGGTATGAGATACGATGCTTATCTTTGTATTATGTGAGAACAAGGCATTTTCACAGATCACGCTCAGTGTGCTGGAATGTGTGGGGTAGCTGTGGTGGGCGGAGGTGGGAGGTGGTCCAGTGGAGGTGGGGGCGTGATGGAGAGGAGGGGGATGTATTAAAACGGAACAAGCCACTTTGTTACTTTCAGACCCATAATTTGTAATGACCGGTTAAATGATACTTGCTATTCCCAGTGAGGCTTCTCCTCGCTGGGAACATGAAATGCACCAAAAAGATGAGGGTTTCTTTTTGCTCAGAAATCGGCAACAAATCAAATGCGTGTCTTTTTTTCTTTTTTCTTTTTATCGCCCCTTCTTGAAATAAATCAAACCTCTACTATAGCAATTTCCGAACCGATTGGTTTGTCTCTGCAGTGGAGGTGTAAACACAAGAGATTATTCTTGAAAATGACATTTCCAACTTGTAGTCCAGGACTTCCTTTTGGGGTGCAAGAGGTCAATGACTTGGGGGTGGGCGAGTGGGTGGTGTGGAGGTGTTGCTGTACCTGCTCAGGGATTGTAAAAGTCATCATCGCGCAATTTAGAGACAACTATAAAAAGACACGTCCTAGAATCAGAATCAAGACCAGGAAACATTGTTTTTCTTTCTATTGTGTGCTTTTATGATGAGAGTGTCAGTTTGGCTTCACAATGATGTTTCTGGCCATCACAAATCAAAGGAGTCCGAAGGCTTTTTTTGATGCAGACGAGCAACAGTGTCTCAAAAGATTTATTTTTGCATTTTTTATGGTCATTTATATGGGATTTCTTTTTGTTCCTCAAGCAATAAATCACCACGTGCCACATAAACTCCGCTTAATGCAGGCGGAGATTGATTCGTTTTCCACATCTGACGCCGGGCTTCTCGATTGACACGGAGCGAAAGTGACAGGAGGGTTGTAATCCCCCCCCTACCCCACCCTCTCGACGGTGGGCACACCGCTCTCTATGAGGTGGGCTGGTCCGCCGCTTCCCCCGGATTGCTAATTACAATTAGTTACGATTCAATTACGCAAGGTCAGTGGCTGAATCAATCCCTGACAGGCTCGGCTGTCAAGCCGGAGAGGCACCACTCAACGCGCGGCCGACCTGTAATTTCAATAGCGCGTTAGCATCTGAATCACGGCTCCAACAGCTGTCATAAACAGAGGAGGGAGGGAGGCTGTAATATATGGCCGTTCCTTTCCCCATCACCTTGTGAGGTAGCCCCCCCCCCCCCCCTCCTTTTGTCATGACTGATGGAGCAGGGGAACAAGGGGTGGGCCACTCTTTCTTCCTTTCTCTTTCCTCTCTCTCACCGATCAGGGACTGGAGCGAGCGGCACCGGAGATTGCATTACCTCCCCATTGGCTGTTTACAAAGCCTAAGTGATAAGAGAAATGACTTAGTAAATAACTAAGACATCCCTGTAAGCCCTCTTCCTCTGCGTGTGTGTGTGTTGTGTGTTTGTGTGTGTTGATACACTCGTCTGCTAAACTGTTCTCAATTAACTGGCTGATTGTTTTCACCAGATTGGCCCCTGTGATTAGAGCGTGCATCCCGGGCCTGAGAAAAAAAAAACAAAACACAAAAAACGTGTTCGTGTGAACGCGCAGCGTGCGTTTCGGAAGTGCAGGGAGCGAGCGCGCAGATCAAGGTCACGGGCTTCATTAGTCGCGGGATGAAGATGATATGAAACGTGTCAGTGTGTTCCCCCCATCCCCCTTTCCTGACGGTGTCGTGCCCGCCGAACACTGTCGTTAAAGGGGAAAAATCTGCTTGTTTTGATTCAATAAACTGTTCGGCGAGGCCCACTGATCGGACTTGGATGTTACTGATTATACACTTTAAAAAAAAAAGAAAATAAAGCTCATAAATCTTACATCAGTCTGTGAGATGAGGTCATTTAAATGCATGGCAGGACATCGGGCTAAACATCCCGATAGAAAAAAAGAAGGTTCCCAGGCTCTCTGTCTGCGATGCATTATGCAGTTTTCCACTATGACTGCTACCGCATGTTATTGGTTCCCCAATTTAAAGCTACCAAGACCGATAGGCAGTTTCCAAGAGCGAATTTTTTTTTAATTCAGCCCGACAGAGTGCTTTTATATCCCCGGCAGTAATTGGCGTCCATTACTGGCCTCCTCGCTATCATTGCGACGGTCCTCCGTATCATAACTCTCGTACGGTGGGAGTTTCAGCTCACGTGTCCCCCCACCCCCCCACCCCTGTTTCTCTCTGAAAGAGCGCCGTCGTAACCCGACCCGACGTCGGAGCTCACCTCGCGTCTCCTTGCCGGCGCAGATTAATCTGAGGCACTCAGCATGAAATTAAGAATTGATTATTGTAAAGACGACTCCGCTTGGTTACCTCGATTCAGTGGCGTTCGCTCACACGGCCCGACACGTCATCCCTTCCCCCCCCCGCCCCCCCGGCATTAATTCTCCTAAATTTGAGCAGGTGACCTCACTGTTTAAAGATTTACACCGGTGAGAGTTTTGCCCCCCGTGTCCTTGGCGGCGAGGAGCTGGGAGGCTGACTTGTAGCAAGCCGCGGCTCTTATTGCCGCGAGAGATGAAGAAGAGGCCAATTAGCCTGTCAGGCTGCTGCTGTAAGTCTCCCCCCACAGTTACAACTCTGCTCCCCGCCGTGAACTCCGCTTCTGCTTTGCGTCCAAGATTTCGGTCAAAGACCTGCTCGAGTTGCGTCTGCGGCCTGCGTTGTGAGGGACACGGAGGCGAGCCAGTGACAGGTGGGACGGCAGTCTTCTCCGTGACAAAGCTGCCGTGTCTTTGACGAGCTGGGGTTGCTCCTTTCGTGTCGCGGTCGGATTTTTTTCTCCCAAAGCCGACGCCTTTGTAGTGATGAATGACTGTAATCAATGCAACCTTTTCTCTTCCTTGAGACTTAAAATGCCCTGAAAAAAAACCTAGTAGATGGACTTCACCTAAGTAGCACATTATCCCTTTCGAGCAGCTTCAACGCACTTTAACATGATCGCTCACATTCACCTGTTCTCTGTTGTTGTCACACGTGCATGAGAGGGGCTCGGACACCAATCGGGAGCAACTCTGAGTTCAGCGTTTTGCCTAAACGACGCCTGTCTTGGAATGTCGGTGACGTCTGTTCCCAGAGATAGAGCAACTTTTCCACGAGAGTGCACGGCGTCAGAAACTGTCCTCTTTGTCTGTCTGTCCTCACCACGTGTGTCTGCTGGAGGACGGGATCAGCTCACACCTTTGTCATAATCCAGCACACCATGTGGTCCAGACTGGAGCCCCCAATCTTGAGATAAGTCTTCCGGAGAAGGAGGGGGGGGGTCGTGGTGTCACACAGAGAGATGTGAGAGGGGAGCCTCACTGGTACACCCCCCCTCTCCCCACCTCATCCCTCTCTCTCTCTCTCTCTCTCTCTCTCTCTCTCTCGGCTCTGTCCTCATTTCCTTCTCCAATGCATCCTTTCCTCAAATAACCCACTCTGGTGGAACCTGTGGCTAATCTACCTTGTGGTGGATGAGGGTCAAGTTCTGCTCCGTTCAGGAAGAGAAAGCAGATAAATGCTAGCTGGCTGACAGCTACTGGCAGGGAGCAGGAGAGAGGGAAAAGAGAAAAAGTGGGCCCGTACTGTAATTACTTCTATTTTTTGTATGTGGAAAAATATTTGCAGATGGATGACTGTCGATTGAAATTTGTAAGATTTGCTTCTTTTTTTTAAAAAGAATTTTGGTTGCATTTTCATCTCGGGACAAACTCCAGCATGACCGGCCAGACGATTTTGCCTCAAAGCCCCACAAAGTTTGATCCGGGCACACTAACTTTGCACACTTCCCACGCCTCCACGCCGCCAATATCCTCCAGAAATCAAAGAAGGGAGAATTTTTGGCCGTTAAAGATTTCTTTCATAACGCACCACAATAGCTCGCAGGGCCTGAGCAGGATTCGGCGCTCGGTTCCTCTTTTTCCTTCTTTCTTTCTTTCTCTCTCTTTTTTTAAAGGTAAACAGTGGGTGGTTGGGGGGCTGGGGGTGGGCGGTGGGGGGGGGCTAGGGGGTCTCCCCGAGGAGTCGCGGATAATCGATAGGCGCTACAAGTGGGTAGCTGAAGCGTTGTCTGCTCTTTTCTGTCTCCCACACCAGCTGATGGAAATCTCTGGTGAGTCTTTTTATATGTCTATTCCCATTTGGATTCCCACTCTGTCCATCATTGTGTCTGTATCATCTTTACCCACCACCCCCCAACACACACACCCTTCCTCCTCCTCCTCCTCCTCCTCCTCCTCCTCCTCCTCCTGTGCCTGTCAGTCTCCTTTCCTGTGGTCGCAGAACTCTGGTTCTGGATCGCCTGTGGCCAGCTGACCACCGGTTCACTATTGCTCGCTGATACAATAATTCCACCCCATGCACTGGCCTGGTATTTGTCAGCTCAGGGGGGTGCAGGGGGGGCTCCGTATGTCATTTAGCGTGACAGCGGCGCATACTTATTTGCCGTTCTATTTTGAGGCTTGATTGACGGGCCGACAGCCTTGACATTCTTGCAGGCGTTGCGGAGCCTGTTATTATGCATACATTAACATTCTGATAAACACACGGTCGGTCCATTGAGGAAATAATTACATGCCATCACGCCGCTGTCTGGGAAAGGAGTGTGCTTCATTGTGTGCGTACACATGCACACGCGTCCATCTGCGTGTTTCATCTCGTAAATATGATCTCTGTTCCCCGCGTTCCTCCCCGTCCGTTAATGAGTTCAACGGTGGCACCTCTCGTTTGGGAAGCGGCCGCGCGAAAAAACAAAACTCGCGCCGCGACTCTCAGAACCCACGCAACGATTCGAAGAGTTTTCCTTTTCTTTTCTTTTTCTCTGCTTCATTTTTGAACGTAACATTTGTACTTTCGAGCAAGATTTGAGATTTTAATGACATAAATCGGCCCTCCTCCTGGGTCTGCTGCAGTGGAATAGCACGCAGGCAAGACTTGATACTTTACTCTCTTGAAAAGTGCATTTCAAGGGGAATGTGTTGGTCCAACACGAGATTGTTTCTGCTTTATCAAATGCTACAAATTAGGCTGGTTATTTTTTGGTGTTTACGAGCCTCATAATTAGGACTGGAACTCTAACGCTTAATTGATTATTTCAATAAGAATTAATTATAGATTTTTTTTTTAAATGGAGATGATTAATTGTATTTTATCTTTTAGTCTAAGAACGAGCAAGCTGTGCCGCCACACCACAAGGACGAAGTCACAAGGTTCATTGCTGAGAATGGTGCGTCCGTGTAGGACAAATCAAGATGGATTTGAGTGAACTGAAGACCACTAAACGAATAAATGACTCGATCGTGTCCGAAAACATATTCGTCGATTCAGTCGACGACCAACATCTGCTGCAGCTGTGAAACGTTGCTCCTTGTGTCATCATCTTTCTACAAAACCCCTTCCAGTCATTCGATTTTCGGACTTTTCTTCACTACTTCCTGTCATACTTAATGTAATGTCGAAAGGTAGCGCAATAGAAATTAGTTACGCCGAACATCCGCTCCTCAATAACTCAGAGTATAATACACGATGACACCTTTGTTAAACTATCGCCTTCCAAATTTGACTTTGATAGGGAGGTTGACTCACAATGTTACCTCGCCTCACCGCAAAACAAAATAAAAACCCCCAGTGGGTTAATTATAGTTTGGCAAGCAGCATATTGACCGACTTCCCGAAGGCTCTCAGTCACCACCTCAATCGAATTCTGTTCACAGCACAATGACACATTGTATCAATCAAGCCGCCTGTATCTCCCAACACCTCGCGTCTGATTGATGGCTGGTGGCAGTGAATGATCATCGCCGTGTCACTGGCTTGTCCTGCCTAATCTGCAGAACTCTGACGCTAACTTCCCGGCACCGCCATATAAACAACTCTCTCCCCGGAACAAAGAGCGAGGGAGAGAGAGAGAGAGAGAGAGAGAGAGAGAGAGAGAGAGAGAGAAGCGGGGCGCTTGTTTTTGGACCGCATTAGTCTTAAGACTAATATTATGTGTCACGGCTGTTACAGCCCTCTGCTGCCCCCCCCCCGCCTGCCCGCCCCTCCTTCTTCTGCTCTCTTGATCTGCAGTCCTGACACTTTGGGAGAATATACATGTGTCAGCAAGTGCAGTATATGCAGCAGGCAGAGCTCCTCCTCAAAATGCCCTTATAAAAAAAACCATGAAGCAAACAATAAAAAAAAAAGGACTAAGAGTTGCAAGTCTGGCAGAAGGTGTCAGATTGTGCTTTCGTCAGCCAAGCTAATTTAGTGAAAAAACTCCCAGTATTTTTTTTTTTACATTTTTTTTTTTTTTTTTTAAATCTTGCACCTGGCATGCAAGTGTTTACATATATATTATACGTTTATGTTTGTTCTTCCGGAGCTTGGGATCTTGCCACACTTTGGGGATCAGGTGACCCTTTTTAGCTCAGCGCCTGTTATTCCTGCGAGAGAAACCTGCAGCACCCATAAATTTCTCGCCCCACCATTGTCATGCTGTTCCTGTCTGGAAGGAGAGTCCCCCCCCCCCCCCCCCCCCCCCCCTCCCCTTGTGCAGGCCCCGCAGGGAGGGGTGGTTGGGGAAAACCCCCCTTGGTAAAAAAAAAAGTGCAAATGGCAACATGAAGTATGTCAAGCTGACAAGCGGTGCCCCGCGGGTCCTACGGGAGCCTTGTTGGTTAACTGCTGTCTACTAAGCCCCGGTATTTGGAGCAGTTTGACTCCCGAGCTCCTTTTATCTTATGGGGGCCCCCATCGGTAAATCAAAGACTGCAAACACTATCTCCCCTTTGTACACCGAACGGAGCCGGAGCACTCGCGGGAGAACCAGAGCTTACGTGAAAGAATACCTAATGCCGCCTGCGCCGCGCCAGCCGAGGCTGCCCCGGCGCTGCGGAGCGGAAAGCGACTGGAAAAGTGAAAGCAATGCGATGTGATCGTCAGGCTCTTTTTAACACTCAGTCCTGGCGAGAGTGGGGCCTTCAATTATTCAACCTTTTTCTTCTTTGCCCTTGAAGTGTACATTCATCTAGTTTCATTCTCTGTGTGTTAACAAGCAATGCTGGGCCTGCTCTAGCATGGATGTGGCTGTCACCACCATTACACTCCAATTGCTTTTTTTTTAGGGGAGGGGGGGCAGATAAAAGGCCAAAGTAGTGGGTTGTCATCGGCTAAAAGCAGCTGTGCAACTGGATATAACTGGGAATAAATGGAACTGTTGTTTTTCCTCTAACAGAGTCCTCTAAAACATAATAACAGACACCTGAGCACACCAACTCTTTAGGTTTCAGACAATGGCCGTGCGGCGTGATAATGGATTTAGCAGGCAGAGTGTGTGCACAGATGTAAATCTCTGCAATTGCACACAAACCTGGCAGTTGTTTTCTTTTCTTTTTTTTCCTCCTTGTGGACATTTGGTTTGTGAATATACTCCGACTTTCTGTTGTATTTTTCAGAAGTGTTTGATCACTTATTTTGTTTCCGAATGAGTGCGGAAAGAAAAAAAACAAGTCAAAAAAAACAAACAGACATCTCTGCAAAAAAAAAAAACAAACAGTGTTTATGCCACGCTGCACTCTCTCGTGTTAATTCTCTGAAACACAGTCGTGACTGGAAAAAGTCAGAATACCGGTTCTGACTGAAAGTATTTGCTTTCAGACAGACATGTTATTGTTATGAAGGCGAACCTGGCGGGGGGGGGTTGTTTGTCAAGTTTTTTCTATGCTGATGATGTCCATTAGAAAAAAATAATAATGTGATGTCGCCTGGAGGAAAGTGACCCTGAACTTTCATCCTGATTGATGCAAATCTTTACATTTAATCCTTCAGTCCGGGATCAATTTTACTTTCCCCGACACTTGCCTCTTAGACATCGCCTGAGGCGCTTGCCCACAGTGTTAACCACTGTTTGCACCGCGGCGGAGCGCAGCTCGCGCTCTCAAGCCGAGCTATTTCTTTCCCTGACCTGGATTTCAACATTGTCTCAAGACTGGGTCTTCAGCGTGTGCCAGCCAGCACAGCTTGAGTGCTTATATTTAGACAAGACTGCCGTCTGCCCCAAAATTACTCATGCTGCGGCTCCCCTGGGACTCCTGTTAGCTCATCCATGGCTCCTTTCTTCAAAAGGCAAAGGGGGCTGTGACCTTTCCTCGCTGCCTGCGGTGTTTGTCCTTTGCATGGTGCCATACCTTGACCTTTCCAGTCCTTTTAGATTTCAGCAGGTAATCAATTAGCTGCTACTTAGATTATCACAGTCAAAGGTGAATAAGAGTGCAGGTGTATGCCTTGTGAAGAAATATTGTTTTTAATGATTTCTGGCTTGCTCCCCCCCTCCACCCCCACCCCTCACCCCCCCCTTCTATTTCCCGTGGGGATAAAAGGTGCACTGAGGTATGAAGTGCGTACCTCCAAGTTTCTCTGCTGTTGGAGGAAGGTTGTGATTGGTTTTGTCCTTGAAACACAGTTGAAAAACAAGAGAAAGTGCCTCAGGTGATCTTTAGATTGTTCGGAAAATAACACGGAAAAACCCCGACTTTGTTTGTCTTGAACGCTGAGAGACGATGGGGCAACAACAAGCAAAACGGACCCGTTATAGAAACGGCATAGATTTCGGCATCGCCGTGGTGTTAATTAGCCGAGCACACCAGAGAACTGCAGTCATTCTTCGTGGCAGGGTGTACATCTAAGGATGACAACTTTCTGTCTTTTGTGTAAACACTCTACATTTGGACATTTTATAAAGATTAAAAAAAAAAACGACAACACTCTGCTAGTTTTGTTTATCGGACTTGACATCCTCTCTCGTAATGAGAATGTGGCATCTCTCTTGAAAAGATTTTCTGGCAAAGAAACCTCAGTGGGTTGTTTTTTTTAACCGCAGGATTAAAACACGGCCTCTGATTGGGGAAGAGGACACCCCCACCCCCCACACCCCCCCAGTGACTGCAAAGCCTGTTTGACGGAGCTCTGACCTTCAACCTGTAAAGGAGAGCAGCTCTCTTCTGGGACGCCCGAGCCAACGCTCGAGGCTTGCGTCCTCTTGGGCGTTTTATGCGAGGCTGAGGTTGTTTTGTTTTTTTCTCTCTCTCTCTCTCTTTCTGCCAGTGTTTATTGTCAAGTACGAAAGGTATCTGGCATGAATAATAGTATGTGGAGGAGGAGGAAGCTCTGGGTGAGTCATCCAGCTTCGGGTTTGGCAGAAGGTAAAACAAAAGCGCCGCTGGAGTCGATGGGAGATGGCAGGTAGGCGGAGACTTCAAGGGGGGGAGGGGCGGGGGGGGGAGAGAAAGAAACCAGCCTGTTGCTGTCTGAAATCACACGGCCCAAAAAAAATGGGAAGTCTGTTCTGCTGAAGCCTGTCGAGAGGTTGGACAGCAGCAGGGGTGATGGATAATGGCCTGGACATTACATCTTGTTTTTTTTTTTTGTCCCTTCATGCCTGAGTGGTTAGCGATGTATTGCAACACAATCCAACTCCAAAACCTTCAAGCATCATCGCTTTTTTGTCAGACTTTAGTCACTTTTCTTGTTTTCCAACCACGGATTCTGAAAGCATTGATTAAAGTACCTCATTAAGTTGACCGTTTTCAAAAGCAGTATCCCTCCACAATAAAAGTAATTTAGTTGAGAAAGACCAGATGCCCTCAAGGGGGAGGAGTGATTAGCACTGTTGTCCTGCAACGGGATGATGGGTTCGATTCAGGGCTTCAAGCCTTCAAATTGAAAGGTCATAGCTAACCTTATCTACACATACTGGAAGCAGTGGGCTGCTGCAGTGGTCACTGGGAACGCTGCCCCCCCCCTCACTTTGTCCAACAACATTGTTTTGAGGCTCATTGGTGAATCTCATTCAGCAGTTTGCGTGTGCGTGTGGCTGTGTTGGTACCCTGAAGTTTAACCCACGTTTCTGGAAATACACTCCATCTACTTAAACTCGTGAACTGCCGTGAATAAGCTCCTGTAACAGATTTTTCAACACATTCAAGTCAGTCAGCTAAGAAACGATCGTGCCTTTGATGA
>JAUESE010000020.1:8569181-8582257 GCA_032274725.1 Malacoctenus triangulatus | reverse complement strand
ATCGCCCCCCCCCCCCCCCTCCCTTTTTTTTTTTTCTTTCTTTCTTCCTCCCTTTGCTTTGGAGATGTTAAATCAGCCGTGGCGAACCTGCTGAGCCCGTGCTTCTGCCTGCCTCTGCACATCTCCCAACGACGAGCGACGCCGAACCTTTGTTCACGCCGCAGACTTAACGCAGCCGTCTTATGGAGCCCAATATTTCCTCATAGAGAACAAAACGCTGGTGCGTGCATGGAACAGAGCTGGAGAGTGTGTGTGTATATATATATACATATATATATATATTATATATGTGGCAGAACGTTTGCGAGAGACACTCTGACAGATATGGCGTGCGTTTCAGTGAAGCGCTCAAACGGGTAAACAACTCAGAGTGCCCCCGCTGTTGTTGTGTGAGAACCTTATCTTGGACGGGTTATTTCTGCCGCTGCAGCTTATTCCCGCAGCCTCTTGCAGACCAGCTACCGTCGTTTCTCTCTCCTCCCTCCCCCAAAACTAAAATAAGTGTAATTAAAGTGGCAGTGTAACACACGCAAAAATAAAAATGCAGGAACGTGATGAATGTTGGAGCTGCGCTACTCCCTAGCACTTATGAGAAGGGTTACTTTCAAAGTAAAAGCCTCTGAGCGAGTGGTGTCCCTCCTTCTTGTAGGCCTGGGACGACAACAAATTTTGCTGGACGATATATCGTCCCACAAATGGTCGATGGTAATCGATGTTATTGTCCACATTATGGAGACCAAAATAACCACTTACGTAATGTTAATGCATCATAATATTGCAAATGCGCCCTTATAAATGCCAAAATTTAACTTTTATTTAACATTGGAATGTCCAGAAAGAGAACTTTTAAATGAATACATTTTGGAACAGAGTCGGCAGACCGACTCGTCTGTGTTTATTTCCTCACCTCACTATAAGTTTTTCCATTCCCCTCACAAAGCTAACTTGCCGCTAGCGACTCCACCTTCTTCCACAGATACAAAGATCATGAATGACTGACAAGATGCTTCACTCCCCTCATTTCATCCCGCAAAGCCACAAACACACCCAGGTGCTGAGACCGATGCACAGAATGAACCCTCTTGTCTTTTAGCGTGTTTGGAGAAAACAAATACATGCATGGACAGGGCGATAAATCGAGGCCAGAAAAACGATCGAGTTCATTTATCATGCGATTAGCTGATTTATCGATGATCGTCCCAGCCCTACGAGCAGCTAGTCGTGAATCGTTTGTGAATGGAATATACTGTGATATTATATTCAGTCTGAATTACCCGAACATGTCCTCTCGCCCGATATGTTTCTAAGTGTGAAGTCAGAGTGATGTCTCTCTTTAAAACCTGCCAGACGGACGGACGGACGTCTCTTTTGGCTTCATTTTCCGGAGGCTTTGATCCGTCTCTCGATTTAATCTCACTCAGAGGCGCCCCAAAAAAAAAAAAGAAGAAATGCTCGGAGTCTCGAAAGTCAAGGTACACTTTTATCTTGTCAGCCGGGCAAAATATGACTTATGGCTGGACAAAAGGCAGTTTAATGCAGCTTTCTCTGCTTGTGACACACCGTGTAATGGAAAAATGGGACTCTGACTCGAAATGTACGACATGCCCCGTTGGACTAAGACCCTCTCTGCACCGCATCCATCAAGTCAGCCACCTGAGTCCGCTTCAAATGCTCATCGCTCCTTAATGAACCTGATCAATCCCAATGCAGGGCCCACTCTGAACGGCCCCCGTCGAGGGCCCCCTTCGGCCGCAGCGCGCGCACTGTATTTTCTTTGTGAAGCGTCAAGTGTCTGGATATCCCGACACTCCAGTAAACAGTCTTTGCATGTCAACAGCGGAGACAATGGTGTGGCTGTCTCCGGCTGAAGAGGCAGCAAGGCAATGAAGTAGGGGGAGAAGTGGACAAAGGGAGGATATAATGATGGAGGAGAGAAACAGAAGGGGACCCTTCCTGCTCAATCAGGCCCATCTGAACTCGCAAACTCCTTCTCATCTCCGTCTCTCTCTCTCTCTTTCTCTCTCTCTCTCTCTCTCTCTCGCTCATTTGCATCTCTTTTATGTGCCCCGCTTCCTATTATGCAGAAAAAAGTAGCAAGCTAAAAAAAAAAAAAGTGGTCCGGCTCGCAAAGTGAGTCGTTCTATTTCCCCACACTTTTTTTTTCTTTTTTTTAATCAATACCAGTCAGGGGAGGAGGGTTACGTGGTGCTCAGCCGCATTTATGCTAACCAGAATATTTGAACTGTTCGCTTTGAACTGGAGTTACCTTGGAAACCGGCCCACCAGAGTCGCTGTTTTATAACAGTAATTACAATCATTGGTCAGGCCAGGTCTTGTGTATACAAAACATACCGGATCTCATATATTTATATATATACATATATACACCGCGTATGAATATATGCCCTTTTGTCTACCCTGTTAGCCGACTCTTTTGTGCACATTGTTGTGTTGCACAACACCCAGAGTGTTTATAGACCAGCAACCTTGACGACCTTTACACTTGACTGAAGCAAACGCGGCCTTTATCAATCATGAAGGGGGGGGAGGGGGGGGGGCTGTAGTGGGAGCAGGCCTGTTTGTTTCTCTGCCGCAGATGCGAGGAAGAAAAGAGTCCGTCCTCGCGGCTCTCATGACGCTTCCCTGACCTTTGCACCCCGACTGTATTAGGGGTGCAAACAGCCATAAAAAGATGCAGCCTGGAGAGATTTAATAATCCCTCTATGCCCTCCTCCTCCCCCCCACCCCCCCCTCATCCCTACCCCGGCTTCTGATGTCCATGAAATCTCACTTCTTCTGGCTGCGAAGCCCGATGATAAAGCGAGTTGCCTGCGAGGCCCCTTCTCGCCGTTGCCATTTGTAATTTTTAGAAGTCATCATCGGAGGCGATCCGTCTTGATTGTGCCTCGGCGACTGTCATGCTCCACTAATGCACAGCGTGAGAGAGGGGTGGGGGGGGTGGAGGGGGGGGGGCATGAATGCAGTGTCTTCCGGCAGCGCTGATGTTTATCTTCCCCGCTTCATGAATTTGCATTCCGGCAGACGGAATTCACTCGTAATGGCAGGCATCAGAGGCGAAGATAGGCCGCACGCATTATCAGCCTGTACACAGCGTTTGTTTTACAAGTGGACAGGCTGTGGAGAAGGGAGAAGGAGAAGGATTGGAACACACTGACGAGGGAGACAGATTGATAGTAATACATGCCTCCTCTAATGGGCTTGATAGAGCTTTATGAAATATTCATTATTGGTTACTATTGTTGTAACACTGACAGCTGCATCTTAGGGATTACATTCTTTTTTTTCTATAATAATGAAGTAGCCCGCGCAACAAAAGCCAAAACCGCTTTGAGAAATATTGCATCGCCTTGTGCGGCGGTAGTAAAACCTTGATGAAAGCTTTTTGGAAGTTCTTTTTTCGATTTTTTTGAATTCAGGCATCAGACGGGCAGGAGGAAAAAAAGAAAAAAAAGAAAAGAAGCAGAATCTCATTATTACATTGAATAGCGTAGCACCTCCCGGAGAAGTCTTACGATAAATACGATGGCAAATATTTAAAGCCTTGTCATTCCTGCTGTTCCTCCCCGTCTGAAGGTAGACGTTTGTTCACATTGTCGTGTGATTTGGAGTTCGCGGAGTGAGAGAGAGAGATGGAATGCAATTTCCCGTCAGACGAGTTTGACTTTATGGGGGAAAAGAGAGAGAAAAAAAAGAAAAGATTGTGGCTGCATTGTGACTTAAACCTTCTTTCTGGGCTCCGCCTGCTCGCAGGAAAGCGACCGTGCGCGTGTACCTGCAAAACTGTCCCATTCATGCGCCTTTTCAGATATTTATTTCAGTCAAGGGAGCTAAACTATTCACTTTCAGTCACTTTCGCCTGGCGAGAATTAGTGTCTGCGTGCCCTCGGCTTAACACTGAGCTCGCCGACAAGTGACAAAGTTTCAACTCAGCGCCGCGCACCTTTGTTTGATTCAGCGCGCGGCTCCACAGCTACTGAGGTATTTCTGTTCGACGTGTACCGGAGCCTTCAACATCCTGCGCGACCAGCTGACTGAGCAAACTTTTGTGTAACTTCCCTCGGCTTAATTCAATCACCTTTACTTCTCACCACTCTTTGATTCTGTTTGATTTTGTTTCAGTTCACTTACTAAAGGTTTTTTTCTCCCCCTTCCAGTGAGGATATTGAACATTTCGTTTGTGCATAAAACCAAATGAATGAATAGATGGATCACACGAAAAACACATGGGTATAAATGCCTCAATCAGTGCCAGTGATGCTCGGGGAGAAAAAAATCAAAGAAGTTCCTAGTAACTCATATTGGCTTTCACCAAAGGAATGAAAGCAGGTAGTTAAAGGGTCAACGTGCACTTCTGAAAAGTTTCTGGTCACCTGTCAACAAAACGAGCATCTGATTGTTTCACGTTCCCCATAACAAACAGATCAATCACAGCCGATCCGAACGATCGGAGGAAATTCTGGATTTACATTGGGAAGGAATTAAAAAACGCGGCTGATTGATGGCGTTTCTCTCGGTGGCTATGTTTGGTAATTAGTCGGCTCTTTTGCTGCCAAACTCCTGTCGCACATTTGCACTAACGGTGCTTTAACACCTCTGAAATCAGGCGTGATTCCGTATTAATCTTTTCTGTCACATTTGTCAAAATCTCTCTTTTTTTTTTTGGGAACGTTTTTTTTTTCCAGAATGCAATTCTCGCGAACATGGAGAGGAGTCGATGTCACCAGCAGGAGAGGTGAAAAAGCCATTCGTTTTGCGGCGTCTCCCTGACACTGTTAAATTAATTATTGTGGTGCGAATAATCCCAATGCGAGACAAAAAAAAAAAAAAAACGCGGCCGTGACGTGGGCTGACCGACGTTTGGAGAGTTCATTAACGAGTCGCGCGTTTCCTGAGGCTGCAAGAGCCACCTTGCAGAGGGAACGCTTCGCACAGACTGCTCCACGATATGGCCGATTTGTATTCATATCGAACCAACGGTGCTCAAATAACAACAAGTATTCATCTATTTTATACAGATGATTTTCAGCAGTTGCGGATTATTCTTTACCCGAGTCCTGACGCACATACATCCGCAGTCACCTGCGAGTCGCGTGTCTTTTGTGAGACTCAGACGCATCGAGCAGCTCCTGTAGGGACCGCCGATTTTCATCCGAGTACGAGAACACCCCCGATTTGCTCTCTAACCTCACACATTTAACAAGCTGCATGTCACCTATGGAAACACTAGGAGTGTTTTAAAGGTGATAAAAAAAAAGAAAGAAAAATCCCCACATAATGATGCCTTTTTCTCCCTGCATTTCCTTTAACGTAAAGCATAAATATGAGAAAAACTCTGGTCGACGGCAGCCGGGTAAAAAAAAAAACACAACTCCTATTCCGAAAGCTCTCCCGCGTTTCTAAATTGCTGGTATGAAATTTCCAGGCCAGAGGGGTAATAGTTTTTGATAATGATCTTGGACTAAGCTTTGGTGCTGTGTGGCCACATGCCGCACAGAAAGCACGCCGATTATTCCTCTGAAGTGGGCTGGATGTGTGTCCGTAATGGTAATTTCCAGGCCTGATTGGCAAAGAGCGATGAAATTGGGGGCAGTTAGTACTGACGGAGGAGGGGGGGCAGGGGGGGGGAAATAGTGCTGGAGTGTGAGGAAATGCAGCAGCCGTCCAATGGTAAACAAATTATCTGAAGTGAAATGACAACATTAGGCGATGCAAAGTGTCGGTCGGCAGTAGGAACGCGGCTCGGCGCGATTTTTTTGTTGTTTTTTTTCTTAAAACGACCTGCTTGTTCGACACCGTCGCAAATGACCGGGCAGTTCTAATCAAAGATGTCTGTCCTCGCTTTAAACGCCGCGCTTACGACAATTTTTTCTGTGTTTTCAGTACACATAAACACGCGGGACTAATTTGAGCGTCTGGATTTGCGATAAAAAAGACAGAGAGCGCGTCTTTAAAAAAAAAGAGAAGAAGAAGAAAAGCTTCCTGTTTCCGCCTCGCTGGGAGTGTTTGCGTTTCCACACAATGCACACGAGCGCGGCGTCTCAGCTGAAGGTCCCGAAGACTTTTCAAGCAATCCCCTCTTATCCTTGAAGTGGTTCTCTGCAGGTTTTGCAATGGCCAACCCTCTTTGTCAGATCGGTGCCTTTGAATGAAGGTTTTTTTCTTTTTTGGCGGAGGGGAGGGATGATAAGTGGATAAACTCTTGGAGGAGGTTCGAGTGGAAGCACAATGCCCGTTTTTTTTTCTTCTTCTTCTTTTCGGAAATCCAAAGAGCCGAAGTAAAACACTTCTTTGCTGCTGTCACTAATCTTTTTTTCAGAAAAACAAACTGAGTCGTTAAGTTTCTCTCGCCTTCGATTCTTCCTTTGATTCTGGCCGCCTGTTCATAGGCGAGGTCTTGGGCTTTCGCTTTGTTTGAGGAGGGGGGGGGGACCCACGGCGGCCGTCCGGTGTCTCCAGCGACAGACAGGAAGTGTCCGTCTCGGCCGTTTGCCCTTCGTCTTCACAGAGCCCCGCCCCCTTGAAGTCGAGGCCTGTCGGACTCAGCAAACTGGCAAATCGAGACTGTTTTTTTTTCTCCCTCGCTGTAATTTTATTTATATATTTACTCCGGCTCTTTAGTAAGCCCCATTAGTATGTTTTATAAAGCATTATTAATGCCTATCTCCAGCTCGCCGGGCACCTGAGCACAGTCGCCCTCCGCCCCTCTTATTACTGTCAGTGGTGAAGACTAAAGTGGGCCGCCTGGTTCTTAATTGTGCTCTTTTTTTTTTGGGTCTATGAAAATATTTGCCGGTAATAAGCGAGCGGACAGGTTGTCTTTACTCTGTTGCGCGCCGTTCCTGGCAGAGAAAAGACACCCGGTAGATTAGGCAGGTTTTCTTTTTTTTCCTCTTCTCTCTTTTTTTTTTTTTTGTGTAGTGTTTTGCCAACGCTGTGATGCCCAGTGAAGGATAAACCTGGCAGATGTGACAGGAATTTATTCCTTGCAGGGAGGTTGGACGCTTGAAAGAAAGTTGCCACCTTGATGTGAGCCACAGCCTCCTTTCCTCCTCCTCCTCCTCCTCCTCCTTTTTTTTTTTTTTTAACTTCACGCATGTCTCCTCGTGTCTCTGAGTTCTTACGAAGGCTCGCTTGTCGTCAAACGGGGCCCGGCTTCCAATCGTATGCGCGAGGTCGCTCTCTTAACTGCCTAAATGACAAGTGCAAAGCCGGTGTCAGTCGACTCTTTGATTCCCTCAGCCGATGTTTGTGACAAAGGGGATTCTTTTCGTCTTCATCGCCCGTATTTGACAATAAAAAAACCAACTGTTATGGAAAGAATGTCTGCTCGGCTAAAGGAAATACCAGAGCGATTTTTTCGAGCTTATTCAAAGTTGCAAACAAGGTCGCAGGAGTTTCCACAGGTTTTTCCGTCGATCAAAGCAGCCGTGTGGTCCGAGGTGGGCTCGAGCTGAAGTGCAATTTGCTGGTGATTGCTGTTGATTAGCCCCCCCCGATAATTATTCGGTCATTAACCTGTCGTTCATTTAGTTTCGCAGCAGCCGTAAGCATTCTGTTTTGAGTCAATAGTTTCCTAAAGCAAGTTCCCGGCAATTTAGTAACACACTACCATACGTTTGTTTTTGTTTTTGTTCTCTTCTCAAAGTGGAGCACTCTAGGTGCCACACAATCGCTCAAACACATCAACAATTTAGAGAACACCTATAAATCAACAATTTTGCATGTAAACAAAACGAATGAAAACTTAAAACACACATTGACTTCCCTGCTGCGGCTGCAGTTCATACGGCAGAGCTGCTCGACCCTCCAATAAAAAGGGTTATTCTGACTTGTGTTAGTGAGACACCAACCACCAGGGGGCGAGCGCACAGCTCAGGTGTCACGTCGCTGCCTAATTAAATATGCAGCGAGCAAGTCACTCCGCGGCGGCAGCTAGCATGACAGCTAGTGATGCTAAAAGAAGCAGCAGGTGGAGCTGAGAAGCAGCACGGTAAGAAGCTCATGCCTCCACAAGATCTATATCAGGTGGCTGGTGTCGTTTCGGGTTGAGGTAAAGAGATGTTGGACTAAAAGTGATGTGTAAATGAGTGCAGCAGAGTTTTGACCGTCTGCCTCGTTTTATTGCCTATTCTACACAATCCGCTGCTATAACTGTTGAGTCGCACTTTGTGGAGGCACTTTGTACCAGAATAATTATTCAGGTAGCCCTTTGTAAATGTTAAAATTCTTGGGATTTCTTATTTTACTTATTTATTTACATGTATGTACTTTCAAAGTTTCATTTTGTACATAAAGCTGTTTAAAAGTAGTGCAATAAAAATACAGATGTCTTCCCTAATATGATGAAAAGTCATGATTGATAATAATAATCACAATATTGATATTATGGAACCAGTTTGTGAGGGACATAACAGCCATTTTGCAATAGATTCGGCATCGTGTTGGTTTGAACCTGCACATCACAGAAGCTGGATCATGACACTAAAATAGGGGTGTAACGGTATTTGTATTCGTCCCGTGCCGTCACAGTACGGGGGTCACGGTTCGGTGCAAGCAGTCACAAGACGAATACGTCCGAATGAGTTTTTTCCCCCTTCTTTTCTGAAAGCCATGCCCTTACTTGGCGGCAGGTGGCAGTAACGAGCCTAAAAGCTGCCAGAATTGCAGAAGGAGGAAGTAAACGCCAGACGAGGTGCGGTATGTCGCTGGCAACACCTCAAACATGCTACCGCAAATAAGACGGCATCACCCCGACATGTCCGTCACTGGTACAAGGAGGAAAAAGCCTCTGGTTCAACAACTTATTCCCGCTGCTTTCAAGCCACCTCTCCACATAAATGCTGACAAGGCCAAAACCATCACGGAAGCAATTGACATTAAACATAGCGACATCTATGCGCTTTGGAGAATGATAACCTCCTAATACATTTGTTTAATGTTTTTATTTTTCACTTTTATAGAAGGAGGTGGTTATTACGTTGCACTCAATTGGTGTCTGTTCAAAATAAATGAAGAAAGCTAAGGGATTTTCTTAATCTTTTTTTTCTTTTTTTGTACCGAACCCATACCGAACCGTGACCCCCATACCGAGGTACGCACCGAACCGTGACTTGTGTGTACCGTTACACCCCTACACTAAAAGCATCATTAGACAGAAGAAAAGTTCAAAGAAAAGCATCTCGGTGCTTTCATCCAATCGCGTTCACCTCTGCTTCAGCCAAAAATGAAAAAAAACGGAAGAGTCGATTTGCCATAGACTTTCTTTTTTGGAGCTACAGACGGAGAGAACGCCTGCCGCGGCCCCGGAAAACAAGTCGAAGCAGCGAAACAACAAGCGTTGTGCCAAAGTGCTGATTTTCCGATGAAAGTTGTGTGTTCCTGGCCAAAATAGCCCAGGAACGGGGCCAGTTCGGGGGCCCCTTTTTGAAGCGTGCTCGGTGGCTGTTGGCGTTGCAAAAGAATTCACTGGCCTTTACAAGGAAAAAGTCGACAGCCATTTGTAAGAATTTCGATGCGGAATCAAACATCAGTGGGCGAGAGACCCGGGACGGACAAATAAAAACAGGTCCTCCATCACAATGGAGACAACGTGTTTCTGTGCGCTCACGCCAAGTGAAAGGAACAAGAACAGTGTGCCACGCAGCGTCACCTTCCCCAATCACGAGACCTGAGGATGAAAGCCCCAAGGTGACATATAGGTGGCTGCGGGGACGGCGGCGCAGGCGTGTCGGCGCACCGGCCGACGCCGATCCTCCCGACGCTAAATCAATTACTGGTGCGGGCTGGATTGTTTTTGATATTATCCGTCATGCCTGAGCAGATGCAGGGGCTGCCTGCCGTTTGTAGTGTTTCTTTTCTCGTGAACAAGACAATAGATCAGCTGGGTAGCCGTCTCTATGTATTCACGTGCTTCGTCTGCGTATACAGACCGGGTAACAGGGGGAAGACTCGACTGAGATAAGCGCCTCCTCACGTGGGAACGCACTCAGGGCCAAACAAAGCTGTCTGGGTTTGAAGGGCAATACGTATGGTAAGATAAAGTCTCTCCGAGCCGTCGTCAGCCGCGACGAAGTCACACATATTTGAAATGCCTAGTTAGCCAAGGGAGAAAGGTGTCGAGTCCCAGGATGATGAAAAGCTCTTTTCGATGGCCTGAGAAGAAATACAGTTTTTTTTTTTTCTTTCTCTTGATGTAGGTTTAGTGATAAATGTACCTGGAAATGAGGCGGCGCGCAGGCTCGTGTCGATCCCAGTGTGGGTTCTGTGAAGAGAGAGAGAGAGAGAGAGAGAGAGAGAGAGAGAGAGAGAGAGAGAGAGAGAGAGAGAGAGAGAGCATGAATTATGATGGGAACCTCTTGCTTATATCTTTTAACAAGTTATCCATCATGTTGATTTCAGTTCGAAGCTGGAGGGGTAGAAGGGTGATGGTGATGGTGGGGGTCTGTCTCTTGGATTCTAATGCCATTTTCCATCTTCGGTTTCTTTTTTTTGGGGGGGGGGGGGGGGGGGGGGGGGGGTGACAACAATCTTTCCTCAGTTTGTGGTTTGAAATTGTCAGGGAGTGATAATTTTTCCCCCCTCGAATTTAAAATGAAGCCCACAAGGCGGCAGGCGTGATGGAGGGGCGCGAGATAAAGAAAAAAGAAACATGCTTTTGAGTTGGATGTAAGGATTTGCTCTGTTTGTCACAGAGGGTCTCGTCACGCGTCTCCTTTATCGGCTGCTTTATTTTTTTTTTTTCAAGGATGAAGAGCATAATGTGTGTTTGTGTGTGCCCATGTGAGTCTATTTCGACATATGGGAAAGGATTTATTTTTTGAGTATTTGTGCTCAGTGTTGTGATCATAAATTTCTGAGAATCTTCTTCTACAAAGACTCGACTCGACACAGTTTAGGTCATTTTTGTTTTAAGACAATCGCGACACAAAGCTGAAACTCGTGTTGCATCTTTCGAACGTTCCACAGACATGCTGAAACAAAAGCAGACATCAATGGGACTTTGCTGATCAAACTATCGGCTATCAAACAGCTGTTGGTTTACAAGCTAGAAGACAGTACAACGTGCTGCTGTGAAGGGAAATTAAACCACGTTTTCAGCAGGTCTTCGATGGCTCACTGTCCTGACTGAGTAGGTCCTTAAAGAGTAAAGGGTCACATGTACTATCACTAGGGGTGAGTATTGGCAAGGGTGTTGCGATACGATACGCATCACGATACTTGGGTCACAATACAATATGATCACGATATTGCAATATCACGATATATTGCGATATTCTACCCAGCTAATGTCAAAATTAAATGTAGAGATATAAAAGCAAGTGATGTGTATGTTCATCAGAAGATATTGATCATTCAGAGGACAAACTGAGTCAAAAACTATTTGCTTCAAAACATCCTATTTATTTACTACTTGTGTTTTGCACATTTTCACTGAAAAACGAATCCAGCTACACACTGCCATCAGAAAATAAAGTGCAGAAAGTTTCTTGTCACTGAAACTACAGTGTAGACATCTCACATTAGTCATTACAACATAGTGAAGGTATTGTAACCACTACAAGCAGGAACATTAAGCCCTGAGTTAATGACAATGCACAAAAATGAGAAAAAAATCTCCAATTGTGCCATTTTAAACAATGATCTGAACAGATCGTGTTGGGGAAAATGTTTGTTTTTTTTAGGTTTTTTAAATCGATATTAGGAGCTGAAAGATCGATATTAAATTGGGCGTCCGAAAATCTCGATATATCAAAATATCGATTTTTTCCCACACCCCTAACTATCACTTCATGGAAAAACCAAGTAGAGCCAAGTCTGCGAGAGATGAGTAGCAGTTTTCTTAAAGAGACCGAGAAGTATAGCAAAAAAAAAAAAAGAGAGGTAGACGAGGGGGAGCCTGATTCCAAACAACCCAACTTAGCGGCTTCAGATTACAAAATGTCTGTGAGCCAAGCTGTCTCAGTGAAGGCGCGAAAGAGGAAGTCACACTTTAAAAACCTTCGCCGCGATCCAAGCCTCGCAGCGAGCCTCCACCGGCGCGCCCGTATCAAAGCGTATCCGTCTGAGGAGGCTTCGCTTGATAGGCAGGCTGCCAGTGTTCCTGACGACACATCAGCGCCGCTCTCTAACCCCTTCCGTTCTGATCACCGGCGCTTCGCACGCGCCCGTGCACGTGCGTGCGCTCCCCCGCCGCCGCCGTACCCTTTCCCCGTCAACGCACGCCGCCGCTCCTAATGGAGTTCACTGCACACTACTTTCCGCCTCAACACGCGGTGGAGGAGTGCTGCTAATAGCGCTTGCACAGTTGGAATACATGGGTGTGAGCTGGAGTTAATGTATGCCACTAGAGCAGTGTTGGCAGACAAGCTTGTGTTATCTGCTGGTGTGTGTGTGTGTGTACGGGCCCAGCCCATCTGTACGGTGACAACCCTCATAAATGAACCAAGCCGAGCTGTGACGGCTGTCTCTTAGCCTGTTCCTCGGTCCCCGTTGCTTCAAGTGACACCTCTGATACATGTACTGTATCTCGTCTCCGCATCATGAATAGTAAAGGGAGGTGCCACATTTGTATATCACCCTTTTAAGGCTCTCTTAACACGAGCTTGACAAGGGGTTTGAGTGAAATTGGTGGAAATAGGCGTATTGTGCCCCCCTCCCCCCCCTCCCCATTCTTCTTCATTCAGCATTTATAGCACCAAAAAAAAAACGCAGGTGTTCGTGAAAACCTCAGTCGTGCCACTCTTGTTGTTTCTCATGTCGTCCCGTCTTGATCGTGCTGAAGTGTTCGGAATGATTTCAGACAGGTCTAACTCTGACCTCTCTCCCCCTCTTTGTTTCTCCTCTCAGGGGCGGACGCCATGTTTTCCCAGCAGCCACAGGACCTGGTGGTGGTGGCCGGCCAGCCCGTCACGCTGCCCTGCTCCATCCCCGGCTACCAGGGCGTCGTCCTGTGGATCAAAGACGGCCTGGCGCTCGGAGTGGGCAGAGATCTTTCCGGTGAGAAGCGCGGGGGGGGGAGGGGAAGTGTGTGTGTGGGGGGGGGGGGGGGGGGGGGG